>OY757915.1:35388795-35458795 GCA_963585895.1 Sepioteuthis lessoniana
ATTTGTCCGAAAATGAACGTAATAACATGATTGGAGTTTGAACTTACTTACTTCTAGGCGTCAGTCCATCTTTTAGCCATTTGGCCACCATAACCCATTTTCCCTTAATTTTTATATCAGAAGCCAAGGGTTACTTTTACCGATGAATTATGTAGATGAATTGCCTAAAACAACAGGGGTGTCCTCGTGGTGTTATGGTTAAAGCGATGGACTGCGGAATCGTAGTACGTGAGTTCGTACTCCAGTCGCGCTATTACGTTCACTTTCGGGCAAATACCCTTGGGAAAGGAATGAACCCTCTTATCCTCCCAGCTATGGGTTAAATAGTACCACTACTGTTCTTCTGGCTTTGGCATTAAATAACCTAAAAAGAGTTGATATGCCATTAAACAAAGAAACCAAACCTAAAACAACATATCTTCATATCCAGAGTAGTCATAATCACACAGGAATACTGAAATCACAAGTCGCTCGAACCGTCAACCGACACATGAGTAGTAAGGTAACATGTGAATACAACGTCAATAATAAGTGTTACGTACACGAACCAGATGTGCATGCAAATTAGCGTATTAATTATCTTGGGGTGTGAAATTGGCTTTGATTTTTTTCAAGGCCTAGACACCCGGGCCTGGTGTGCGCTGGAGCGAATTTGTCCCCAGATAGAAACGACATCACGTCGTAGTCTCCTTGTCACCGCTGGGGTTCGTTCCACGTTTCACTGAGCTGAAAACACAATTTAGGGCACATCCCCAACCCCTATCTTTTGCCTGGTAGCAACCTTCTCAAATCGTCCAAGGTATTCCTCCCGGACCATCATCACATATCTAGTTACCTAACGTACCTAAGTTTGATGACATACACAATATATACAGAGGTCGCATCAATTGGTTTGTCGACTTTAGAATAACATCTAAGCTTGGTTTTGAAAAAAAGTTAGAAAAAAAAAAACCCAAACAGGGTTTTTTTTTTTGTAATTTCAAGGTTCTCTATGTCCTGGCCAGTGCTTTCCAAATTAAACTTAAATTTTATTAGAGTGTTTGCCAATGTTCCGGGAGACCTGAGTTCGTTCAATCTTAGGTCGAGTCATACCATAAACTCAAAAATATTACTTGATGAAACCTTACTTAACTCTCGGGACGGATAAAGGATTAGTGGAATAATCCAGTGAAAGGAGCAGAACCTTCCACTACACCGTGGTGTAGTCGCTATTTGAAAGGGAGTCTTCAGATCGCCCTTAACTGCCGTCGGCCAATAGAAAAACTATATATATATATATATATGCATATATATATATGCATATATATATATATATATATATATGCATATATATATATATATATATGTGTGCGTATTTGTGTGTGTTTATGTTATTCTATGTAATAATTCCCCCACCAACACTTACACCAGCCCAATGTGGTGAACATTCACGCTGGAGTGATCCGCAGATGGCTGATCAAAGTTCATGAGAAACAACATGACAGTTGAGTGAATCTTTGTGGTTGTGAACAGTCACGTGCGAATTAAAAGTGAATTAGATAAAAGAAAGTTGAAACAGTGAAAAGAGATGTATATCTTAGGTTATATATATATATATATATATATACGAGGGTCGTTTAAAAAGTTCTTAGCTTCACCCAGAAAGAAGAACAATAGCTGAGGATTTTTGTTGTGGCAAAACACTACCACTTCCTATAAAACTAAAAAAACAAACAAAACAAAACAAACAGATTCTGTTTTTTATTTTATTTTTGAGTGATACCCATTCAAACGTTAGAAGTCTGTGATAAATATAAAATCAGGATGAGGCTTAGAACTTTCTGAACACACACACATACGTATATATCATCATCATCATCATCATATCGTGCTGGCAGCACGGATATCCCTGACCCTCTCTCGCCACTCCTCCCTATCGTTCATCGCCCTAGGCAGGTCTTCAGGACAACAACCTGTATCCTCACATAGCTGCTGAATGTACGTTCGTGCTGGTCGTCCTGCTTTTGCGCGGCCATGTGTGGGGATCCATAAGAGTACATCTCTTGTGAGTTCATCTCTGCTTCTCCAGCAATGTCCTGCATGTCTGGTTCGCCTAACTTGAATAGTTTTCGTGATAGGGGGCAGGTGGCCGTACAGTTGGTGTCTTGTGGGGTGTTGCTGCCAGGACTTGTTCAGGATTGCACGCAGCATTCTTGTGTAATTGCCATCTAGTTTCTTCTCCAGCCGTTTTGTTAGCGTCCATGTCGTGCATCCATATAGCAGTATCGATGTGACCGCTGCCTGGAAGAAACTGCGTTTCATTTTATCGGTTAGGTCTGATTTCCATATAGTCGATAACCTATTGATAGCTGTCCATGCTTTCGTTAACCTCGTTTCGATGTCCTTTTCGGTTGATTCGACGCTGCTTCCTAGGTACGTGAATTTGTCTACTAGTTTAAGAGGGGTTCCTTTTAGAGTGGAGATGTCTCCCGTTTGGTTATAGCACATATATTCCGTTTTGTGTGCATTAACATGGAGGCCTATGCTTGCTGCTGCTCGTTCCAAACTATGCAGAAGTGTTTCGGCTTGTTCAGGTGTATTTGCCAGTATCGCTATGTCATCGGCGTAGTCGGCGTCGGTTATTGTTGTTGCGGGGTATCTTCTGCTTCTTTTCTTCGTCAGTTCGAAGCCATTCTCTTTAATTTTGTCAATCGATGTTCTAAGTACGTAGTCTAGACAAATGATAAAGAGATACGGAGCCAGCGTGTCCCCTTGTAGTACTCCTGCTACAATGTCGAAGTATTCTGTGTCTCCATCTGGTGATCGTACTTTTACTTTAGTGTTTCTATAGAGAATCGTTATTGCCGCTACGGTTTCTTTAGGTATGCCGTACGCTAGTAGGATTTGTTCCATCTTTCCTCTGTGAATGGAGTCGAAAGCCTTGGTAAAGTCGACAAATATTAATGTCGCTTGTAGGTTCTTTGCCCGTACACCTTCAAGGATTCTGCGGATGGTTAATATTTGTGAGGTCGTGGATCTATTTCTTCGGAAGCCATTTTGGTTTTTTCTAAGTATGTTGTCGATTTTGGGTTCTATTCGGTTTCGTAGTAGGGCATTGTAGATTTTGGCAGCTATGGATGTAAGTGTTATGCCTCGGTAGTTTTTGGCTAATCCGAGGTATATATATATATATATATATATGAGGGCCGGTTAAAAATTTAGTATGTAAACCTCGGTACTTTCATCTATGGGTTGAATGCAGTTTATTCTTAAGATTGTCCCTCTTGTGGTCCAATCACTTTTTCCATCGTTGTTGAAATACTTGGATCCCATTAGTAAAAAAGTCGTCAACAGTTGATATAACATCATCGTATGAACTTTTCAGATCAATCTGCTCACCCTCGTATATATATATATATATATATGTGTGTGTGTGTGTGTGAGTGTGTGTGTGTGTGCGCGCGCGTGTGTGTGTGTGTGTGTGTGTGTCTCCTTTGCAATAGTTGATTTCGTGTCCTACTTCTGTGAAAATCATTTATTATACTCATCAAGAATTTGTTTTTCAGAATAATCTCCCTACTTGTCAACGCTCTTAACCCAACGCTTCACTTTAAATCCCACAGATCGAATATCATACAGCAAAAAATTTGTATAAAAACTATGCTTATAATTTATTCTGCTCCATTATATATATATATAAATCTTTTGAAAACAACATATTCAGTTGCCCAGTCGGCTGGGGCTGTAGAATACATCGACTGCATCTCTGCAGAGGAGTAAGACCCCGACCAACGAATGTCCTGATATGACACTAAACAATCTGATGATGAGTTTCCAGTAATGCTGGAGCCTTGGGGGAGTGCGGAGTACTCCTTCATTGCTATCGCTTTGAGGTCAACTCTTGCTCGGAGTGTTAGCACCTGATAGAGTCCTATCTATGGGTCAAATAGAGCTAAACTGTATACTTATGGTAACGTGAATTGCTTGAAATAGGACTGTTTTGACAGTTAAACTACATACTTATGTTGAACTGAATTATTTGAAGTGAAACAGTTTTGCATGCTAAACTGAACTGTTTGAAATAGAACTGTTTTTAATTTCGAAATTGTACTGACACTCCACAGAATCGTTTGAAATAGAATTGTTTTGACATTTAAGTGTGTGTAAACAAAAACTATTGTGATACTAAACTGAATTGTTTGAAATAGAACCGTTTATTTGTATAAAAATGGATTTGGCATTAAATAACCAACAAAGGTTGATATGCAAAACCCCCAAACAAACAAACGAATAAACATATTCAGAATATATATATATATATATATATATATATATATATATATATATATATATATATATATTCTGAATATATATATATATATATATATATATATTCTGAATGTTTGTTTGTTTATATATATATGTGTGTGTGTGAGTGTGTGTGTGTGTGTGTGTGTATGTGTTTGTGTGTGTGTGTGTGTGCGTAGTTAACGTTTCGGATTGTTAAAAACATTTTTTGGTTGATGTTAGTATATGATGTAATGTCACGTCCAAAGAATCCCCCCCCCTGGAAAAAAATTAAACAAAAATATTCGAAACTTTTTAGCGTTCTATGATCGTTTTTGGCGTTCTGTTTTAAAATTTATGAGTACACAATGAGTTCGAAATCTTCTAATTTTATTTTATTTATTTTATTTATCTAAATATTTTTATTCAACTTTTTATTCTTGCCGTTGACGAAAAAAAAATAATCAAGAAATCTAAAATTATAATTTTCTACAGTCTATCTTGTTATGGCTCATCCCATATATATATATATATATATATATATATATATATATATATATATATATATATATATATATATATAATCCGAGGAAAAAATCCAAGTCGTTGGAATATCCACTTTGAGTGCTCAATGCCAACGCCTATATATATATATATATATATATATATATATATATATATATATATATATATATATATATAATCCGAGGAAAAAATCCAAGTCGTTGGAATATCCACTTTGAGTGCTCAATGCCAACGCCCATATATATATATATATATATATATATATATATATATATATATATATATATATATATGTGTGCACTCTGGCGAAGGAATTGTCGGCCGCCCCTAGCGCAATGCAAAGCTCTTCGTAAGAATTGAGCACTCTGGTAGCCGATAAGGTATAAAAAATGTAAACAAAGGCTGCTGCTGCTGTTGCTAAAGTAAATACCTTAAAATTCCCTTAACCAACGTAGTCCGCTTGGTGGCTGACAGGTTTGAAGTTGGACGGGTTTCGATCGCTGCTTCGAGCGTCCTGTGTGTCTCGCCACACTGAAAAGTTCTGATAGAACCTAACAGTCTGTCTGTGGATGACAATATATATATATATATATATATATATATATATATGAGAAAAATTGAAAAACTAAGTAATTCAGTGTGATGAATTTATTGTGACAAAAAGTCAACGATCAAGGGATATAACAGATCATAGAGAGAGATGGTTCCATTGCCTTACACAATCACAATATGTTTTCTGAGTATATATAATTTTCTCTTTTGTTTTCGTATTTAATAAAATATCCATCATTGACCTATCAGCACTTGGTATCATTAATTTTTAAAGTCCTGATGATGGTTTATCAAAACCGAAACGTTATAGCGTCGACTTTCTTTCACAATAAAATCATCATTTTGGAATACTTTGTTTTTTTTAATTTTTCTACATGCTGTCGGATTTATTTTTATTATACTTCCATATACATACATACGTACATATATATATATATATATATATATATATATATATATATATATATATATATATATATATATATATATATATATGTACATTGCTACATAATTACGTTATATTTGAGAGATTTAAAAATAAATGTAAATTCAATTTATTAAAGTATAATCAAAAATGGTAATCACAGTCATTTTTAATGACTGCAGCCAAACACCCCCCAAAAGAGGGTGGAATTCTGGTAGCGTAGTGGCTAACGCTTTGGACTGCGATGTCGTTGTAAGTGAGTTCGAAATCCAGCCGTGCGATTAGGTTCGTTTTTGGACTAATACCCCTGGGAAAGGTATGAACCCCTTTAGTTCCTCTCCTGTTCTGGGTTAAATAGTACCACTAGTTCTTCCACAATGATGGTTTGGGCATTAAATAATCCACGAAGGATGATATGCCATTAAATAGAGAAACCAAACCAACCACGATCGTCAGGATTTGAGGTACTCCACATACTCCATACTGAAATCCCAAAGTTGCGTTGCCGTTGAGCTGCAGTCATTGAAAATGAAGGTGATTATACATTTTGTGGCCCAGTTGGCTGAGGCTACAAAATACACTGACTCTGTATCTTTGCAGAGGGGTAAGACTACCCCGACGAGTGTCCTAGACATGACACTAAACAATCTGATGGATTAGGTTCCAGTAATGCTGGAGCTTTGGAAAATACGGAGTACCCCTTTATTGCCATCGCACGCAGGTCCACTCTGATAGTAAGTGATAGCGTAGTATCTATGGGTTGAATAGGATTAAAGATTGTATGTATGCTAAACTGAATTGTTTGAAATAGAACTGTTTTGATATCAATTGTCTCAATAAATGACTGATATTTAACTGAATTTTTAGTAATACATAGCAATACTTCGAACTATTCAACTTTGTTGACTAAGCTGTATGGCTTGAAATAGAACTGTTTTTGACGTATAAACTCTACTTATGCTAACCTGGATTGTTTGAAATAGCATTGTTTATATGTAAAAAAAACGGATTTGGCATTAAATAACCGACAATGGTTGATCTGCCACAAAACCAAACCAAAGAAAAACCAATTCGACAGAAATATATAACAACTTGAGCTTACAGATTGTAAAATATTAGCTTATTCAAAAGTCATGACGATTTATCAGAGAGGATACAAAAACAAATGTATGTTAAAATCATTTGGATATCATCATCAAAAATGTAATCGCCTTCATTTTTAACGATTGTAATCCAACAAACAACATCAGAAAAGAAGGTCTTTAGGGTGAGAGTTTTTTCATACTCCCTAGATTCAACACTTAGAAATTTTCATTTGTTTCGATCATTAGAACATTTCATAAGTGGCAGAAAATGTCGAAACAAAGAACATGAAGAAAGTCTTTCAAAGCTTTCTTTTCTGGGGAAAGACCAAAATTTCTTTAAATCCGAAATCAAAAATTTGTCTTGCTTTGGGCTGTAAACTAAAGAGATTTGCCAAGAGACAAAATATGTATTTACCCAACGAGCAGGTACAAGGTCAATTTTCAAGCGAAGTTTAGTGGGTCTGAATTCCGAATTTTCCTTCTCCGTGACTGGTTGCCAAAACAAGGCTAAAGAACCCAGTTTGCCCTTCTATTTACATCATGAGCTGAGCGCCTCTAATAAAGTAGGAGATAGAGAGAGAGAGAGAGAGAGAGAGAGAGAGAGAGAGAGAGAGAGAGAGAGAGAGAGAGAGGGTGGTGGTGGAAAAAGGAAATAGTATATAGAATGAAAGAGAACCTGTGGAGACTAAGAGAAAATGATGAAATGAGCAATATATATATTAAGGCGATGGACTGATAAGATTAGTTAAAGAAGAACAGAGAGTGAGAAACAGAAGGAAAGAGAAAGGAAGAGAGTAACAGAGAGAGATGGTTGGTTGGTCGGTTGGGTTTGATGTCATATCAACCTTTGTAGGTTATTTAATGTCAAATCTATTTAATACAAATAATCAGTTCTATTTCAAACATTTCAGTTTAGTCAAACACTTCTAATTCGGCTGACTCACTTTAGTATAAGTATAGGTTTTGTTTTAAACAATTTAGTTTAGCGTAAGTACAGTTCCAATGTCAAAAACAGTTTAATTTCAAACAATTCACTTTAGCATAAGTACGCAGTTTAAGTGTAAGTACACTGTTTACTTGTCAAAAACATTTCTATTTCAAGCTACTCTGTTTAGTCAAACAGTTCTGTTTCAAACAATTCAGTTTAGCGTAAGTACGCAGTTTAGTTCTATTTAACCCATAGATAGGGCCCTATCAGGTGCTACGATTCCGGGCCAGAGTGGACCTGGGAGCAATGGCAATGAAGGGTGGCTACATATTCTCCTAAGCTCCAGCATTAGTGGAACCTCACCATCAGATTGCATTAGTGTCAATCAGGACACTCATTGCGAGGGGGGGTCTTACCTTTATGCAGAGAAGCAGTCGGTGTATTTTACAGCCCCAGCCGACTGGGCGAAACAGAGAGAGAAAGAGAGGGGGGAAGAGAGAGAAAGAGAGAGAGAGAGATAGGAAGAGAGAGAGAGAGTGTGTGTGTGAGAAGAGAGTTACAGAGAGAAAGGAAGAGAGAAAAAGGAAAGAGTGAGAGAAAGAGAAATGAGTATAATACATAAAGAAACGATGATTGATACAGACAAGAAGAGAGAAAGAGAAACTGAAGATAAAAAGAAAAGGGAAAGGAATGAAGGCAAAGAACCAATGAAATTTGAGAGAGAGAGAGAGAGAGAGAGAGAGAGAGAGAGAGAGAAAAGTGAATTTATGAGTCAAGAAAAGAAGACTGATATTCACAGAAAGAGGCATTGAAAGAAGAAAAAAACTGACAGTACAAGTATGAGATAGATAGATAGATAGATAGTGAGAGGAAGGGGAGAGAGAAGAACGGAGAGATAAACAAAGAAAAGGAATACCTAAAGAAAACTGATAGCGCGGTACTCCGTGTATGTATATGTGTGTGTGTAAGAGAGAGACAGAGAGAGAGAGAGAGAGAGAGAGAGAGAGAGAGAGAGAAGAAATAGATTTTGTAGTGAGGAGGTTCTTAAATTTCGGACAAGATTATGAGGGTGTTATTCGAGTTGATATTTGGTGAATGGAAAGCCTACAAGGTTCGACTTTTTGGAAATTCTTAGAGCGTTACACGCTGATGATCAGTGGTTGTTTGCATACACAGCGACCGGAGCAGTGATCTGTTGTTGTTTCTAAGTAGACGTGAAACACACCACTTATCTACCCTCTACCATCCAGCCACCCGGGACACCGTTGCCAAAACAAACTTCAAAGGTCCCTGCAGAATTTACGCCGACCCCACTTTCTCTAACTCTTCTGGTCCCTTTAGGAACAGAGACAGTCAGCATATATATATATATATATATATATATATATATATATACATATATATATATATATATTATGTGTGTGTGTGTGTGTGTGATTATTTCGGTGCTTTGTCAGTTTTTGTCTTTTCAAAGATATTCCGTTTTATTCTGTTCTTGATATATCTAGCCCTGAAAAAAATCGGATTAGCACATTTAGAGGATGTTTACCACGTTTTTTTTTTGTGCTTTTTTTAAAAATTTAGCAGTAAATAAACTAAAAACAGATAAGATGCATATCCTTTTTATTTAATGGCTAAAAATTCAGTTTGGTTTCTTTGTTTAATGGCCTATAAATCTTATGGCTTATCTAATGTTAAAGCCATCCTCGTAGAAAAACAGTCGTGATAATATTTAACCCATGTTTACAGGGATATGGCAGTTCATACCTTTCCCAATGGTATAAGTCTGTAAGTGAACGTAATCGCGCAAGCTGAGTTCGAACTCGCTTACTTCGATTATGCCACGGAGATTTTTCTGAAAATTCGGGCTTCATAAAAAATACTTTAAACAGAAAGGTTAAATTATTTAAATTCGTGGTATAGTTGGATCCATGGAAAAGAAGAATGTAATAACTCAATATGTAATAACTCAATACAGTGGAACCAATTATGGCAATATCTTGTAATTTGCATTCCTTAAACAAATGCCAATAGATGGATCTACAGTTAAATGACAGTTCTTGCAGGCCTCAACAAGCAGTTTGGCATACCTTATTGAAAGGCAACCCGGTTGGCTTGGGCTGAAGATTGCCTAGTCGGTAGGGACTGTAGAATACACCGACTGTATCTCTACAGAGGAGTTAGACTCTCCAAACAAGTGCCCTGCATATGACATTAATCAATATGATGGTGAGGCTCCAGTAATGCAAGCGCTCTGTGGAATGCGGAGTACCTCTTCATTGCCATCGCTCCCTGGCCCAGAGTGATAGCACTTGATTGGGTCTAATTTATGGGTCAAATAGAACTATTTGACATTTAAACTGTGTAATTATGTTAAACTGAATTGTTTGAGATAGTTGAAATAGAACTGTTTTTGCATTTAACTGTACGTAAACAAAAAGCTGTCCTTAAGCTAAGCCGAATTGTTTGAAATAGAACTGTTGGATCATTTATTGTGTGTAAACAAAAATTGTAAGTGATCCTATTTATCAACCCCTCCGCTCGGGCAGGATATGACACAAGGTCAATTTTTAAGCGGAGTTTAACAGGTTTAAATTCAGAGTTTTCCTTCTCCTAGACTAGTTGCCTCACCAAGGTTGAAAACCAAGTCTGTCCTACTATCTACCCATAGCAAGAATTGTAAGTGATATATAGCAATACTTGGAACCATTTGACTGTGTAGAAACAATTAGAATACTTTTGTGCAAAGAAGTAAATTCTGATTCATTTAAAAATAAAATGACCTAAAAGCTGTTCACTTACAAATCATGTAGGCAAATCCATTTAAATGTGTGCAAACAAAGACTGATGTTAAATTGTTACTGTTACAATGGAATACTTGAAACCATTAAACACTGTGCAAAAAAATGATCCGTCTCGTTGTAAAATGTTATCAACAAAATGTGTTTACAAATCATATATATTCAAAATATATTCATAAAGAGGATATAGCATTAAAAACTTACAATGTTGGATATGCCATAAAACCAAACCAAACGAAACCAAATCTAATATATTTGATATATATATATAAACAGGATTTGGCATTAAATAACCTACAATGGTTGATATGCCATAAAAAAACAACTCATCCAAATTTTGTATATTTAATATATATGTGTAAAGAGGATTTAGCATTAAATAACCTACAGTGGTTGATATGCCATAAATCCCAACCAAACCAAATCTTGTATATTTAATATATATGTATAAAGAGGATTTGGCATTAAATAACCTACAATAGTTGATATGCCATAAACACCAAACAAACCATTTAATTGAAAGGAAACAAAAGAATTGTTAATTGAAACAATAGAAAGGATGGTAAAACTCATTCACGAAAGTAATCCTTCAACCTAAGAAAAATAATATTGTTTTAATTAAGTGAAATCCATGCCTATTGTCAAAAAAGCTCGACAAGTTGCAATTAAGCATTAATTGTTGTCAATGAATTCCATAATTTTTTTCCTCAATGTTGAATTATTCCGTAATATTTTCCTCTGTATGAGTTCGGGAAAAATATATCATTAATTTTGGTTCTTTAATCTAGTTTATTTAAAGAATATTTTACGAAGTCAGAATCTTAA
This sequence comes from Sepioteuthis lessoniana, assembly GCA_963585895.1. Classification (NCBI taxonomy): domain Eukaryota; kingdom Metazoa; phylum Mollusca; class Cephalopoda; order Myopsida; family Loliginidae; genus Sepioteuthis; species Sepioteuthis lessoniana. The sequence goes on from OY757915.1 coordinate 35,400,202, forward strand.
GTGAACATTATCTAAGTCTATACTTAATAAAGCTCTAATCATCATTATCATCATGTCACGCCGCCAGCACGGATCTCCCTGACCTTCTCCCTCCACCCGTCTCTATCGTCTATCGCTCCCGGCAGGTCTTCAAGGCTACATCCTGTATCGGCACGGAGCTGTTGTATATAGGTTTTAGCTAGTCGTCCTGCCTTTGCTCGTCCGTGTGAAGGGGTTCACAGGAGCACGTCGCTTATGAGTTCGTCACCACTTTTCCAGCAGTGTCCTGCATGACTGGTTCGTCTAACTTGGATAGTTTTCATGAGGGGTGGTAGGTGGCCGTACAGCTGCAGCTTTGTCGGGTGCTGCCCCAAGGACTTGTTCCATTTTGAATGTAATAATACAATGTCATGGAGTTAAGTTAATTGAAGTGTTGATAGTCAACATAATATCCCTTGCAAAAAAAAAAAAAAATGGAATTAGCATATTCAGATGAATAGATATAATCACTATAGATAGATAGATAGATAGATAGTTAAGGATACTGTGATAAATGGATATAGATTATACCGGTATACAGACTGGGATGGATGTGGGTCCCAATATATATATATATATATATATATATATATATATATGAAAATGTACTAAAATTTAAAAAACACAAGTTCTTCGGTGGATGATTTTATTCATTGAATTATTTGCCAACGTTAAACGTTTCGGTTTTTAAATCTTTATCAGGGCGTATAATTTTTTAAAAGAAACGAAAAAGATGAGAATTTTCAAACGTTCTTTTTACGTTGGCAAAATTCTGTTTCAAATTTGTGTGATGTGATTATTGTTTGAAAAAAAAAAGTCAAATCGATCTATCGATCTATCGATCATAGCAACATCTACAAGCCCTGATGAAGACTTTTAACTGAATCAAAAATTTATCTATCGTAATAATTTCTCAAACAAAAATAATTTAGATAAAATACTTCTGCATTCAGACAAAAGATTGAAGTCGAAAATAAGCAAGCCATCAAACGTATACCTTTTTTTTCGTTTTACCTTTTCTACGTACATTCTATCAGATTCAGCCCATCTCTTCGTACATCTATTAATCTATCTTAATACGTATATTATTTAGTACATAGTACGTTTAGTTCAAGAGTTCCATCTCCCTAAGATATAAAGAAATCTATTGGCGTATTCATTATATATATATATATATATATATATATATATATATATATATATATATACATACATATATATATATATATATATATATATATATATATATATATTACGATAGATATATATACTCCCCTACCCCCGTAGGGTTGAGTTCTCTAGCGAAGAAGTATTCGTGTTGCCATTAGCGCCTTTGCAAGTCTCTTCGTATTTGAATTGAGATCTCGGCGGCCGTTTGAACGGATGTATGTAAACAATACTAATTGTGATTCATAACCGTTTAAAAATGTACTTCGTAGCTAATTTCTCCTTGTAGCTAAATGGTTAGAAGCTCGGCTTGGTGTTTCAGTCAACCGGGTTTCGATCCCAGCTACGGGAGATACTGTCTAGCCACACTGATGAGTTCTGATAGAACGAAACAGATCTGTCTGTGGATGACAATATATATATATATAAATGAAAAATACAAGGTCTTCTGAGGATGATTTTTATTTATTGAATTATAATATTAAATGATTCGATTTCATCTAGATGAAACGAAAAAATCGGAAAGTTTTAAACATTCTCTCTCCGTTAGTGGCATTCTGTTTCAAATATGTGGGATGTAATTAGTGTTCGAAAGTTTATTTCCAAACAATCTTATCTATCTATCTATCTATCTCAACCAGGTTATCTATCTATCTATCTATCTATCTGAGTAAATATAAACGATGATGCAAAATTATTTTAAAAAAGAGATTTTGTAACTTTTCTATACTAATCTGACCCAGCTCAGTCGGCCGGGGCTGTAGAATACACACACTTCACCTCTGCAAGACCCCCACAACGAGTGTCCTAGATATGACACAAAGCAATCTGATGGTTCCAGTTATGCTGGGTTTTGGGGGAATATCTATGGGTCAAATAGAACTAAACTGCATATTTATGCTAAACTGAATTGTTTGAAACAGAACTGTTTGACTAAACTGAGTAGCTTGAAATAGAAATGTTTTTGACGATTAAACTGTGTAATTACAATTAAACAGCGTACTTATGCTAAACTGAATTGCTTGAAATGGGACTGTTTTTGAGATTGATCTGTACTTACGCTAAACTAAATTGTTTGAAATAGAATTGTTTTGGCATTTAACTGTATGTAAACAAAATCTATACTTATACTAAAGTGAATTAGCCGAATTAGAACTGTTTGACAAAACTGAATAGCTGGAAATAGAAATGTTTCTGAAAATTAAACTATATACTAATGCTGAACTGAATTGTTTGAAATAGAACTGATCATTTGTATAAAAATAGATTTGGTATTAAATAACCCACAAAGGTTCATATGCCATGAAACCCAAACAACCAACCAACATCTAATCAGGCCTAAAAAATAAAGATAACTAGCCCCCCCCAAAAAAAAAAGCAACACAAAAAAAAAGCAAAAACAAAAAATGAAAAACAAAAAACAAATGAAATTATTCTAGATTCAAAAATTTTCCAACGTTTTTATTTAATTATGTATATAAAGCAAAATCATGAAATCTTTAAAATTAAAGTTGTGATTAGTTTTTAGATTGTCTTAACCGTTATTCGTGTTAACTTTTTACTAGCGACTATTCCCGTTCGAAGGCACCTCTGGTGGTGTAATGGTTAGCAAACTAGATTAGCAAACCTACACGAGTGAGTTCGAATCTCATTGGGTGCCCCATTCATTTGGCTTTGTTCTACATCGAAGCAAAGAGCTTCGTAAATTATGACTATATCAGTTCCAAGGTAATTTAGAGAGAGAGAGGATTTGTATATATGTGTTTGTAATTATTTATGGAAGTAAATAAAGGAAAGGAACCCGACAGTATTTACTTCCATTCTGTCCAGTTGATAAACAAATACTAGATACATTCCTTGTTCACTTTTGATTGCTTTGTTTTTTTTTAAATTTTTATAAGTATCTATTCGTATATGCGACATGAAAACATTTTCCCTGAATTTTGACCGTTCTAATTTCAATAATGAATCGTTTTTTTCATCTTTCGTATTTGTTTCACGATCAAAAACTTCTTGCCAAGTGACAAATACACCATGAATAGGATTGATTAGCTAATTTTTCTCATTTTTCCGATTCTTGATTGCGTGGTGCATTAGAAACTTCCAGTAACAGACTTAATAAACGGATACCCACCCCCCAAAATCTTCTCAACCTCTCCCCCCAAATAATACCCCCCACGAAATATAGACATCTTGACATTAGTTTATATCCAATCCATTCATCGTGTAAATTGTTCCGTTTTTCCTATGTCTTCATTTAAAATTTGAATTCTCAAATTTGAATGACTTAAAGATTCAGTCTTAAGACTTTTTGATCATGCGTCGTATATATGAATGTCGTCAATATATATATATATATATATATATATATATATATATATATATATATATATATATATATATAGAGAGAGAGAGAGAGAGAGAGAGAGAGTGTGTGTGTGTGTAGGATGAAGAGATTGGGAGAAAGTGTGAGTTAATGAAAGTGAGTGAAGTTAGAGATAGACAGACAGATGAAGAAAATTACACTGAGAGAGAGAGAGAGAGAGAGAGAGAGAGAGGCGAGAAAGAGAAAGTGTGTGTGTGAGAGAGAGAGAGAGAGAGAGAGAGAGTGAGTGAGTGAATAAAAGAGACTGAGTCAGTGAATCAGTGAGACAGACAGACAAAAAGAAAGAAAGAAAGAACGAGAGAGGGAGAGAGAGCGGGAGAAAGATAGATGCGAGAAAGAAAGATTGTATGTGTGTGTGAGAGAGGGAATGAGTGAATGAGAGTGAGTCAGTGAATCAGTGACAGACAGACAGACAGACAGACAGAAAAAAGAGAGAGGAAGAGAAGAACAGAGAGAGAGAGAGAGAGAGAGAGAGAGAGAGAGAGAGAGAGAGAGAGAGAGAGAGAGAGAGAGAGTAAGAAATGGTTGTATAGGGTCAGCTCAAGGACATTTTTTCTCACAAGTCTCTTAATCTTGACACTTGATCTATTCGATTTCTTAAGTCCCAGACAAGTGTCATTTTCAAGTTGGTGAGTGTGTTGATGGGAACATAAGTCTGAAGTTCGAGAAAGGTGACTTGATATTACTTTTCTTTTTCTTTTTTCTTTTTGCATACATATGTGCATATATGAATTTGGAAGCGAAAAGATTTGCAGTCTTCTCATTGGTTCGGGGTTAGTGTAACCCAATTAGGTCGTTATTTTGATTATTACCGTCATTGACAAAAGTTTAAGGCTACAGTGCAATTTTGATATTGAAGGAGAAAGGGAGTAAAAATAAAAAGGAAAAAAGAAAAAAAAAAGGAAAAATATAAAGAAAGGAAAAAGAAAAATAGGAAAGATGAAAAAAGGAAAAATATGACCAAGAAAAAAAAGACAAAAGAAAAAAGAAAAGAAAACGAAAAAAGGGAAAAAAGAAAAAAAGGGGAAAAAAAGAAAGAAAAGAAAAATAAAAAAGAAAAAGAAAAGTAAAAGAAAGGAAAGAAAAATTAAAAACAGAAAAAGAAAATAAAAAAGGGGAAAAAATGAAGAAAAGGAAGAAGCAATAAAGAAAAAAGGAGAGTAAAATATATAAAAGAAAAAGAAAAAGAAACAAGAAAAATAAATAAAAAGAAAAAGGAGAAAAGAATAAAAGAAAAAACAAAGAAAAAGAAAATAGGAAAAAGAAAAAGAGGAAGGAAAAAAGAAGAATAAGGAAGAAAAGAAGAAGAAAAAGTAGAAAAGAATAAAAGAAAAGGAAAAGAAAAAGAAAAAGGAAAAAAATATTACAAAAAATGAAAAGAAATAGAAAAAATAAGAAAGGAAAAAAATAATAAAAAAATCCCCAAATAAACAATGAAGAAAAAAAAAAAATAGAAAAACCAAAAAAATTAAAAAGAAAAAAAAAATGAAAGAATGAAAGGAAAAAAAAAAGAGGTAAAAAAAGAAAAAAAATGAGAGAAGGAAAAAAAAAGAAAAATGACAGAGAAAAAACTGAAGAAAGAAAAATAAGAAAAAAAAACGAAAAACAGAAAAAGAAAGAAAGAAGAAATATTACAAAAAAAGAAAAGATTAAAAAAAAAATGAAGAAAAAAAAGGAAAAAGTTAAAAAAAGAAAAAGAAAAGAAAAAAGAAAAACCAAAGCAAAAGAAGAAAGAAGAAACAAAGCAAAAAAAAAAGAAATTATAAAAAGAAACCAGTTGATGACCTTAGTCGAGGGCGACCCGTAGGCTTCCTTTTCAATGGCTACTACACCGAGTCGTAGTGGAAGGCGCTACTCAATTCCATGGATTGCTCCACGACCCTTGATCCATTCCTTATTATGCTGGGTGTAAAGCAATGAGGCATCAAGTACCATTTTTTTTTTCGTCTTTGGTATGACTCGACTTGGGATTGAACCCAGGTCTCCCAGGCCATTGGCGAACCCAAAAAAGAAACCAAAATAACCCTAAAATAAGTAAAATACAAGCAAATTAAGGGGAAAGAAACTGATTTAATTTGAATTGCCATTTTTAACTAGTTCACATACATGTTCATCCATTGGATTCTTTTTAAAATGTCTGTACTTTCAATGCTCCCGTTTGCATCCCTCAGTTTGGATGTGTCAAATTACGTTGAATACAAAGTTGTTCACTGAACCTGTTCAATAGCCGGAAGTTTCCGTAACATTGTAGTTATCGAGTTTGAACTCCAACTACTGATCTTCAATAAGGATGACTTCGGCATTAAATACGCCACGAAGATTAATATGCCATTTATCAAAAGAAACCAATCAATCTTCAATGGGGTTTATTAATTGATCAGTGTTGGTTGCTTTTTCTAAAGAAAAAGCAACTAACATATTATATTCTCAGTTGACAATTTCTCAAATTTTCAATGGAATTCGTTTAAGTGTTATCACCAGCCCACGCCAGTACGGTTCTCTTGATTTCAAAAAGTTATAAACCTCAACCCCCCCCCCAAAAAAAAGAACCGGAGTTGAACATTTGCGTGACATGAGGGTCATTCTACAAGTTATACACCTCAACCAGAAAAAAGAACCCGAGTTGAACATTTGCACGACACAAGGGTCGTTCTACAAGTTATAAACCTCAACCAGAAAAAAGAACCCGAGTTGAACATTTGCACGACACAAGGGTCGTTCTACAAGTTATAAACCTCAACCAGAAAAAAGAACCCGAGTTGAACATTTGCACGACACAAGGGTCGTTCTACAAGTTATAAACCTCAACCAGAAAAAAGAACCCGAGTTGAACATTTGCACGACACAAGGGTCGTTCTACAAGTTATAAACCTCAACCAGAAAAAAGAACCCGAGTTGAACATTTCCACGACACAAGGGTCATTCTACAAGTTATAAACCTCAACCAGAAAAAAGAACCCGAGTTGAACATTTGCACGACACAAGGGTCGTTCTACAAGTTATAAACCTCAACCAGAAAAAAGAATCCCAGTTGAACATTTGCATGACATAAGGGTCATTCTACAAGTTATAAACCTCAACCAGAAAAAAGAACCCCAGTTGAACATTTCCACGACACAAGGGTCATTCTACAAGTTATAAACCTCAACCAGAAAAAAGAACCCGAGTTGAACATTTGCACGACACAAGGGTCGTTCTACAAGTTATAAACCTCAACCAGAAAAAAGAATCCCAGTTGAACATTTGCATGACATAAGGGTCATTCTACAAGTTATAAACCTCAACCAGAAAAAAGAACCCCAGTTGAACATTTGCACGACACAAGGGTCATTCTACAAGTTATACACCTCAACCAGAAAAAAGAATCCCAGTTGAACATTTGCATGACATAAGGGTCATTCTACAAGTTATACACCTCAACCAGAAAAAAAGAACCCCAGTTGAACATTTGCACGACACAAGGGTCATTCTACAAGTTATAAACCTCAACCAGAAAAAAGAATCCCAGTTGAACATTTGCATGACATAAGGGTCATTCTACAAGTTATAAAGCTCAACCAGAAAAAAGAACCCGAGTTGAACATTTGCATGACATAAGGGTCATTCTACAAGTTATACACCTCAACCAGAAAAAAGAATCCCAGTTGAACATTTGCATGACATAAGGGTCATTCTACAAGTTATACACCTCAACCAGAAAAAAGAACCCCAGTTGAACATTTCCACGACACAAGGGTCATTCTACAAGTTATACACATCAACCAGAAAAAAGAATTCCAGTTGAACATTTGCATGACATAAGAGTCATTCTACAAGTTATACACCTCAACCAGAAAAAAGAACCCGAGTTGAACATTTCCACGACACAAGGGTCGTTCTACTTGTTTTAAGCCCAAACCAGATAGGAGAATCATTAAACATCTTCACAACGACACGATGTTCTTTTAAAAAAAGTTATAAGCCTCACCCTGACCCTGAAGGAAGGAGCATAGTTAAACATTTGCACAACCATTCGAGGGTTGCTCAAAAGGTTATAAGCTTCAACTAGAAGGAAGAACCATAGCTGAACATTAGTACAAACACACGAGGGGTGTTCAAAAAGTTATAAGTCTCGACCCGAAAGAAGAACCATAGCTGAAGATATGTATAAACTCATGAGGGGCGTTCAAAAAATAACAAGCCATAGCAGAACATTTTTGTTGTGGCAACATACTACAATAAACTTCACCCTCCCACTGCACACGACGTGCAGCTCATTTCGAACCCCGCGTGAAATCTCATTCTCAACATAGCAGTTGAAATGGTGGGGCGTTTACAATTCGAACTGTCTCAAGGCATAGGTTCATTCGTCGATCATCAAGCTTTATATTCAAAAAGTGTTGTGATTCTTATTGGTTTCCTTAGAGACAGGTGTTTCACAAACCGATAAGTCGTGGTAGTCTCCTTTGGAGACGAATATTCTGAACAGGATAAGTCAATCCCTTTTTCGGAAGAACAACGATGCCATTAGTTACATATAAGAGTTTAATAACAGCATGTCTTGTAAAAGACAATTAACTACCAATGGCATCTATACGAAATAGAACACAGCGTCTGGATTAACTGTATGTGTGCCAGTCTTAAGTTAATTTTAGCAACTTTATGAAATGTTGGAGTCATTCACTGAGGAGTGCTTAGGAATGTGTGTTTTCTCTCGGTTGACGACTATCATTACGCGTGAGATTTGCCTCTCTCTATAGGAGTTGATTCCTTCTCTCCGCAGTCAAAACACCAACTAAACCCGTGACGACAAATTCTGTCGTTATATGCACAATTCTTCATAATCAAAATCTATTCCCAAATAAGCATTTGTTCAAATCAAGTTCCAGGCTCATTACCTCTACACTTACTAATTCAAAACTATATTCCAGTATTGTCAGCTTATCCGGCTGTTAACTCTTCCAGCTTCGAAATCCAAAACAGGGTTTTGACCTGTCACTATACGGGGTCACACCTGGTCTTCTTAGCAATCATAGCCCAGTCGGTTGGGGCTATAGAATACACCGACTGCAGACGGGTTAGATTCCCCCAACGACACTAAACAATCAGATGGTGAGGTTCCACTAATGGTGGAGCTTTGGAGAATGCGAAGTAACCTTTCATTGCCCACGCTCCCTGATCCACTCTGTCCCGGAGTGGTAGCACCAGGTAGGGTCCTCTTCTGTGGGTCAAATAGAACTAAACTGTGTACTTATGCTAAAGTGAATTTGAAATACAACTGTTTTTGTATGCTAAACTGAATTGTTTGAAATAGAACTGTTTTTTGACATTGAAACTGTGTACTTATAGAACTGTTCTTCTAATCCGAAGAAGTTCAAGCTGGCAATGTTTGTTGACAAGGTGATAGCTCCTTTTTTTTCTTAGGATTCTGAATGCGTATTCATGACAGACTACCAAGAAAAGGAAAAAAAATCTGCTAATGGTCAATACTCTGTATCAGAATTTAGACAATTAAAAGAAGAAACGAAACGCATAGGGAAACTGATAGCAGGTGAGCTCTTCCTTCAGGATTACGCGTCCTTTCACACGGTTCAAGTTGCAGTAGATAAAGCAGCCAAATTCTTACTTTATATGGATCTATTTTGGATTTTTTTCCTAAACTCATATCTCATCAGAGTGATCGCCGTTTTGGAAACGATGATGATTGGTTTGATTTGGTTAGGTTTAATGGTACACCAACCATTATAGCTTATATAATGCCAAATCCATTTTTATACATATAAACAGTTATATTTCAAACAATTCAGTTTAGTGTAAGTATAGTTTTTTTGTTTTGATACAGTTTAAATGTCAAAAACAGTTTTGTTTCAAACAATTCAGTTTAGCATAAGTACACAGTTTAAAATTAAAAAAAGTTCTATTTCAAATACTTCAGTTTAGCATATGTACATAGTTTAGTTCTATTTGACACTTAAATAGGATCCTATTAGGTGCTACCACTCCAGGACGGAGTGGACCTGGGAGCGTCGGCAATAAAGGAGAACACCATCAGATTATTTAGTGTCATAAACAGGACACTCGTAGTGGGAGTCTTACCCCTTTGCAAAATGCTGTCAGGGTATTCTGCAACCCCAGTTAACTGGGCCAAAGTCAATGATTAGGTCATACGTGCTACTTTCTTTCGTGATAGGATTGCAATGTACTAGCATCGTTGGATCAAATGCATTGATGTCAAGGGGAACTGTATTGAGAAATAATGAAAAAGTCTTGTTTCTCCTAATCGATCTGGTTAGGGTTTAGAACCTTTTAAACAATCCTCGCAGATTGATGATATAGAACCCCATCAAGCATAAAAAAGTTCCAGTTTCTGATGTAGGACTTCCGTATGTTTAGGGTTAATCCTGATAGTTCAAGAGACCAAGAAGAACAGTCTTGTAGTTCCAGATTTTGACATTAGATTCTCCACTTAAAAATATCTGACCTGGGTAATATTTCTTGGTTGATACTGAATATTTTCTTGATCAAATCAATTGCCTGATTGCCTTCAAATATGTCAATGACACACTAAAAATTATTGATTCGTCAGAAAACTTTACCTCAGTCTTTAGGTGGCCAGACTTCGATGTGTTATCTAGTAAAAAAAAAATCAGCTAAATTTCATTAAACTGGTCAGCCGAGATTGAACGATTTAAGATCACCACCTTGCTCGGAACCGAATTTTGTACTAATTTCACGTTCAAGGTGGCTTTTACTGTTAATAGCCTCAATTTTATCCGTAAGAGATGATTTTTTAATCCATTTTTTAAACTGTAGTAAACTTTTTTTAGATCAGAAAAGCTGTTTATAAAATGAATGAAAGGAAGCCTTAGTGAGGGCAAATCAATGGAAGAGAATTGCTGATATATTTTTCCAACATCAGACGATGTAATAATTTATTAAAAAAAATGAATGTTCTTAAATTTTTGTTAATGACTGAAAATGCAAAAAACAAAACAAATGGAAAGCAAATCATTTTGGTGCAACGTGAAAACTGCCTCCAAAAGCTATAGGAAGAACCCAACAAACACAAATGCCCGAAAACTAAAAAAAGGCACAATATCAATTAACAGGCATATATCTAAAAGAACAGACAGAATACATACAAAATCAGATAGATAAGATTAGAGACTCAGTGGAAGATAGGAAATCTTGGATAGCCTGGCAAACAATAAACGAAGTGAGTAGAAGGAAGAGCACAGCCAAAGCAAAATTGAAAGCTGCAAACCAACAAGAAAGAATAAAACTGTGGAAACTGCATTTCGAAAATCTACTAGAAAACCCACCGAAAGTTACGCATGAACCAATCACCCGAATTATTTGTAAGCAATTGGACATTAAACTAGGACCGTTCACTCAAGAAGAACTCGACTCGGTTCTTAGAAAAATTAAAAATAGGAAAGCTGCAGGGTTTGACGAGATTACCCCAGAAGTATGGAAGACCAGACAATTCGACGACATACAGATCCGACAATGCAACGCAGTCTATAATCAAAATCCGATAGACAGATGGATGAAGGGATGCATCCTCCCCTTCCCTAAAAAGGGTGGCCTCGGATTAGCCAAAAACTACTGAGGTATAACACTTACATTCATAGCAGCCAAAATTTACAATGCCCTACTACGAAACCGCATAGAACCCAAAATCGACAACATCATTAGGAAAAACCAAAATGGCTTCCGAAGAAATAGATCCACGACCTTACAAATATTGACCATCAGTAGAATCCTTGAAGGCGCACGGGCAAAAAACCTACAGGCGACATTACTATTTTTCGACTTTACCAAGGCCTTCGATTCCATTCACAGAAGGAAGATGGAACAAATCCTACTAGCATACGGCCTACCAAAAGAAACCGTAGCAACAATAACAATTCTCAATAGAAACACCAAAGTGAAAGTACGTTCACCGGATGGAGACACAGAATACTTCGACATTGTAGCAGTCTAGACAGATGATAAAGAGGTATGGGGCTAGCGTGTCCACTTTACAAGAGGACACGCTAACCATATACCTCTTTATCATCTGTCTAGACTGCGTGCTTAGAACATCGATTGATAAAATCAGAGAAAAAGGCTTCGAGCCGACAAAGAAAAGAAGCAGAAGGTACACCGCAAAAACAATTACCGACGCCGACTACGCCGATGACATAGCGATACTGGCAAATACACCCAACAAAGCCGAAACACTACTACATAGTTTGGAACGAGCTGCTGCAGGCATTGGCCTACATGTCATTGAACACAAAACTGAATATATGTGCTTTAATCAAACAGGTAACATTTCCACACTAGAGGGAACCTCTCTGAAACTGGTAGACAAATTCACCTACCTACGAAGCAATGTCTCATCAACCGAGAAAGACATCGACACGCGGCTAACGAAGGCATGGACAGCTATCGATAAGCTATCGATCATAGAGAAACCAGACCGGACCGATAAAATGAATATAATGATAATATTTACATTTCAACCATTTCATATTTCTTAGTTACAGTGTTTAATGCTGTAGATTTTGGTAATGTATAATACCTAATCATATGGAAAACAGACCTGACCGATAAAATGAAACGCAGTTTCTTCCAGGCAGTGGTCGTATCGATACTGCTATATGGATGCACTACTTGGACGCTAACAAAATGGCTGAAGAAGAAGCTAGACGGCAATTACACAAAAATGTTGCGAGCAATATTGAACAAGTCCTGGCAGCAACACCCCACGAGGCACCAACTATACGGCCACCTGCCTTCCATCATGAAAACTATCCAAGTTAGACGAACCAGACATGCAGGACACTGCTGGAGAAGCAGGGTCGAGCTCATAAGTGATGTACTCCTATGGACCCCCACATATAGCCGAGGAAAAGCAGGACGACCAGCTCGAACATACATACAGCAGCTATGTGAGGGTACGGGATGTAGCCCTGAAGACCTGCCAGAGGCGATGAACGATTGGGAGGAGTTGCGGGAGAAGGTCAGGGATATCTGTGCTAGCCGCACGACATGATGATGATGATGTTTGGAGGCGAACGATTTATTAATCAAGGAACTTTTTACGCAGTTTTAACATTGGAATAATGAAAGAAAAAGGAAAAATTTCAAAATGCAAAAGAAAGAAAAAAAGAAAAGAACAAAATGAAGTAAAAAAAAAAAAAAAGAAAAAATCTCAAGTAACAAGACAAAATTAGCCGAAAACAAAACAAAAACAAAACAAGATAAAAAAAAACCCAACAAAAACAACCACCAAAGAGACAAAAAAGCAGCCAAAAAGACAGAAGACTTCCTCAAAACAATGAAAAAAAGAAAACAAAGAACAATTAAAAAAAAAAACACAAAAATAAAAACTTTTGAAAAGCTCCCAAAACAAGAAAAAAGTGACCCAAAAGAAAAGAAAAAATAAACAAAAACCAATCAACCAACCAACAAAAAAACAAACAAACGAACAAAAAGCAAACAAACAGGATATTGTTAATTTTCTGGAATTAAAGTATGCGTAACTGGTTGAACACGATTTGTATATGCATGAAATAAATGCACTGTTAATGGAGCTATAAAATCATTGTCAAAGTCTGTTTGTCTTGTAAACAATCTCGTCATTTCTAAGGGGATCCTTGCCAAATTTGAAACGGAGATTAAGATGCATTTCAGAATTAGGCATGAACAGAGAAAATTACCGCTCTGGTCCTTCTGGGTTCATTCTGGGGCAATGTCAATAAAATACCAATATGTTTTTAATCTCGGTACAAATTTTCACTTGGAGGCCTCTTACATAAAAGTTGTACAACATCCACACGAGGAGGTGCCCGTGGTGTAATGGTAAACGTCGTAGGAAATGGACACGGCGACACGAGTTCAAATCATGGACGAGGCTGATTATATTTCACATAGCACTAACACCATTGGGAAAGGTATGAATCCAATTATTCTCCCTCCAACTATGGGTAAATAGTAGGACAGACTAAGTTCTTGGTGAGGCAACTAGTCTAGGAGAAGGAAAACTCTGAATTCAAACCTGTTAAACCCCGCTTAAAAATTGACCTTGTGTCATATCCTGCTCGAGCGGAGGGGTCGCTAAATAGGGTATAACATCCACACGACGTGCGGTGAGGTGAAAAAGAACAAATCCCAACCCAATTGGTATCGTACTGATGCCCTAAGACTGATATACTAATTAAAAATTATTTACCCCCCCCCACACACACACACGAAATATAATAACAAAAGTTATTTGTATTTTTTTTGTAATTTTTTTAGTAATTCTTTTTTCAATTTTTTTCTTTCCGAATAAAGAGTACCCTGTTGGTTGGAACTGTAAAATACGCCGACTGCACCTCAGTTAAGGAGTAAGACCCCCATCTAAAGAGTCCGCTTGTTGGCCGTGGGTGGCGACTTGAGGACGGGATCCTGGTGGTTGAACAGTTCGTGACTCGAGAAACGAAGTGTTCACAAGACCTGAAACATTCCACTTTGGCCCTCACAGGGCTAGACAGGTGGTCGGAGAGGCCCGATTTGATCAATCGTAAGGTCATGTCAAACCTTAGCACCTCTATGATTTTCTCAAATGTATTCTTTAAATTGCTCTTGTGGCAAACAAGTCTTCATCATCATGTCGCGCCAACAGCGTGGATTTCCCTGACTCTCTCCCACCACCCTTCCCTATAGTCCATCTCTTCCGGTAGGTCTTCCAGGCTACATCCTGTATCGGCACAGAACTGTTGTATATAGTTTCGAGTTAGTCGTCCTGCTTTTGCTCGTCCATATGAAGGGGTCCACAGGAGTATGTCACTTATGAATTCGTCCCTTCTTCTCCAGCAGTGTCTCACATGTCTGGTTCGTCTATCTTGGATAGTTTTCGTGATGGGTGATGTGGCCGTACAGCTGCTGCTTTGTGGGGTGCTGCCTCCAGGACTTGTTCAATATTGCCCGCAGCATTCTTGTGTAATTGCCGACAAGTACCCAACACAATTTTATCTTAAAGGTGCTACAAGATAGAAAAACCTTTTCTCAGAAGATTGTGTTTTTTTCTTTTTTGCTTTCAAAACACATGAAAATATCATCAGTGGCAGAATTATCCTTGAACGTGAGAATAGCATTATTTGAATTTATATATATATATATATATATATATATATATATATATATATATATATATATATATATATATATATTAATCTTTATATCTAATCTATAATTCTGTTGGTATGAAAAAAAACCCTGATTGAACAATTTGCAAATTCTACAAACTGATATCTGGGAAAAAATCACGTAAAAAAACAAGACGAAAAACACACGTGCTACTTGAAAATAATCAAGCTGCATGTATTTCTAGTCAAAAGAAAAAAACCCGACAGAATTACTTATGCTAAAACATAAGAGAGTGCTCAATACATGAGATAGAGCTCATATTATGAAAATAATTCCTACATGACCAAGAACGAGTCTACCTAGGTTTCACAAAACGGCTCTTCAGGATCGCAATGGTCAGGAATTATTTTCATTATATATATATATATATATATATATATGTGTGTGTGTGTGTGTGTGTGTGTGTGTATGTGTGTGTGTGTGTTGGGTAAAAAGAAAATGAATGAATAAACATCATCCGATCAACAAATTTATTGTTTTCATTTCTTTAAATTGAGTGAAAGGTTTGCTAAAAAACAAAAGTACAAAATCTCTTCCTGTAATAAAAAATAATATTTGTGAAAGAGTAGATATTTTTAAAATTATATTCTTAATTGTTAGCTTCAAATAATAGAGAGTTGCTTATTAATGAAGTACATCTGTAATTATGGTTGGTTGGTTGGTTGATTGGTTGTTTTATTTTACGGCGTATCAACCCTTTTTGGGTCATTTAACATCGAATTAAATTTCAAGCAATTTATTTTAGTTTAAGTATAGTTTTTGTTTACTAACAGTTGAATGTCAAAACACTTCTATTAAAAACAATTCAGTTTAGCATAAGTACGCAGTTTAGTTTTATTTGATTCATAAAGGCGACCCTATAAGATGCTACCACTCCGGGCCAGAATGGACTTGGGAGCGATGGCAGTGAAGGGGTACTCCACATTCCCCTAAGCTTCAACATAACTGGAACCTCACCATCTGAGTGTTTAGCATCGTTTGGTGAATAGTGTAGATAAAGAGTCAATGGCATTTGTGGACTGTCAGATTCTACCCTATGTGATCAGCAGACTAAAGATATGATATATATCACCAATATTGAGCACTTTTATTTATTAATATAGCAAACTATATATACATATATATATATATATATATATATATATATTCTCTTTAAAAAACCAATAATCAGTCACACTATTTATTTCCATCCTGTTAAAAAGCATTGATATGAATCAGTGCTCTAAAAAATTAACAGGAATTCTTCAGATCAAACAAGAAAATGGATTAAGATAAATTTTTCACATTCACAACCAGACTAGAAAAAACGCCCCCTTATTTCTCCTATTTAAAAGTAACCCTTCAAAATCAAGTAACAATAAGTTTCAACTTGCTTTGGCATGTAAAGAAACATGCGGTCTCATCATATTTCATATTTAACTGAGAAAAAAATTACAGCTACATGTCTAACCAAACATTCAAGTATATATATATATATATATATATAATATTATTCAGACATCTCTGATTTTAGTACATCAATCTTTATCATTAAAATTAACTAAAAATATCTAAAACTAATGTTATTTACGGTAACATTCTCCCAAATGACAATATTAGAGTGAAATTTACTTATATAAATTCAAATTCTTATTCATCCACCTACTTAATAAATCATATTTATTTATTTAATCATTAGTCTAAATTTATTTCTATGTCTATATTTTGAAGAAAAAAATCATTTGCTCTGCGGATTTTATTTACATTGAGCTCTTGACTGGGATTACTTTAATTTAATATTCTATGTTTTAATATTTTATTGGTCCTGCTTGGAATTGTTTTAACTCCAGATTTACTGGATTAAATAATATATATATATATATATATATATTAGGAGCTTGAATAAGTTCTCGATGGCGTTCCCAGCACTGCGTACGTATAGTTTCAGATAGTTAAGCATCTATAAGAAAGTACAGTAAGCAAGTTTGAAATTCAGTGAATGTTATTTCTCCGAAGTGTAATCAACTTTGTTTTACAAAGCGTTAAATCTTTTCTGATTTTGTGCCAAAGAAAAGGCATTTGCGAGGAATTTTACTATCCTAATTTATTCAAAAGAAATCTGCAGCTGAAGCCCTCAGGTTTCTTGTTGAGACTTACAGCGACCATACTCTATCGGAAACAACATGCAGATATTGGTTTAGACGTTTCAAAAATAATAATTTTGATGTTAAAGATAAAGAACACCCTGGCGCAACGAAAAAGTTTGAAGACCAAGAACTGGGGGCATTACTTAATGAAGATTCATGTGTAGACGCAGGAGAAACTGTCCGAATCATTAGGAGTATTTACCAGACATTGCCCTCGCTGATTATCAATTCCAATCAATGTCACATGGTCTGGCTGAGCAGCATTCTTATTCTTATGAAGATGCCAAAAATGGGTCGACCCGTGGTAAGCCTTAAAAGACATGTCGTTTTTCTGACGTGAAATTCAAATGCTGTCAGAAAGATGGGAGAAAATAGAGGCTAGCGATGGACAATAGTTTCAGTGACATGATTCTATCAGTCTTGATGTAGCAACCAGTCTTGGAGAAGGAAAATTCTGAATTGAAATCTGTTAAACTCCACTGAAAAATTGACCTTGTGTTACATCCTACTCGTGCTGAGGGATAGGGTAAATATGTATCATTTTCGACCTTTTGCTAAGCAGATCAATATATATATATATATATATATATACTTTAAAATTTAGGAGACAATCAAATTTGTTTTATTAAATTTGATAGACGATGAAATTTGTTTTTTTTAAATCAGAGAACCAAACAATTTTGTTTGATTATTGGCATGATGGTTAGAGTGTTCGCCAATGATCTGGGAGACTTGGGTTCAATTCCTGGCTGAGTCATGCCAAAGACTCAAAAACTGGTACTAGATGCCTACTTGCTTAACACTTAGATTTATAAGGTACGGATCAAGGGTAAAGTGGAGCAATCCAGAGAAAGGAGTAGCGCCCTGCCTTACGCCTTGGTGTAGTAGCTATCGAAAAGTGAGCCTTCGGGTCACCCTCGACTACGGTCGCTATCTTTGCTCTTACTTTTATATTGGAAGCCAAAACAAATTTCTTTTTATAAAATTGGTGAGAATAATTTTTAAAAGAAAATTGGAAAGCTAATCGAATATATATATATATATATATATATATATATATATATATATATATATATATGTATATATATATATTTGACAACCTGTGAAAACGTTGTGTTTTCGTTATCACGGCCATCCATGATCATATTGATGCTTCTATTTAGGCTTAGTTATACTCATCAAACCTTTAGTAATATATATAGGTACGTGTGAGCGGCTGCGTGCTAATGTATGATTGGGTCAATGTGTGTGAGTGTATATATGCGGATATGTGTGAGCGTAACCGTGTGCATACATTTTTTTTCCTGCTGACATATTTTAGCATTTTTGTTTTTATTCCCATCGCCCAACGCAGCTGGTATGATATTCAGTACCCGAGGAACTCGTGTCTCGGAGGAACTTAGGATCAGCGTTCGCCTCGGGGTCCCCGTTGGTTAGCTGTCAGTGGAGCAACCATGCGTAGATGGCATCACCATCTGAGGGATTCGTAAGCCGAGAAACAAAAGAAGGAGGACACCAAAACGACAATAACGATTAACGATCATATATATATATATATAGAGAGAGAGAGAGAGAGAAAGGGATATATATATATATATATATATATATATATATATATATATATATATATATATATATATATATATATATATATATATACTTAGAGTGAATTAAAGAAAGAGAGAAATATATACGTATATCACTTAGCGAAATGATTCCAGGTGCTGAGTGGCCCGTGAGACCAGACATGGACATTACACCTGGGTTTGACGCCAGTTTCTAGCCCAGATTTTTTTGTTTACCCCCTCTTGAATTGCTTAAATATTTCCTTCCTTTTTTTTTTATTTTATTTTTCTTAACGAGTAAGAATCCATTGTAAGAATACTCTTGTCTTTTTTTTATTCTTTTCTCTATGTAATGGCTATCTGAAGAGGTTGGTTTCTCTTATCGATTGGCTAGCTGAAATAAATTTATGATAGCCAAATGACGGTCTGTTGAGTTTTTTTCTGCCAGTTATATATATATATATATATATAGAGAGAGAGAGATTCATGAAATTTGATTTATAAATGAGTGCTTTAATTTTACAAAATGGTTTTTGATAAAATCGAATGCGGGAACTTCGATTAAAACTAATTATAATGTTTGAATTATAAAAATTTCTAAAAACTGTTGAGTAAATCTATCAGGAAATTCTATTGGTTTTCCAATCTAATAAAGACAATTTGATTGGCTCTCAAAACTAATTGAAGATATTTGATTGGCTCTAAGATCTAATAAACCAAATTTAATCGGCTCTTCAATCTTTTAATATAAATTTGATTGACTCTCCAATTTTATTTAACAAATTTGATTGGTTCTTGTATGAAATAAAATAAATTTGATTGGCTCTCCAATCTTGTAAAAATATTACTTGGCTCTCAGAACTAATAAAAAAATTGATTGTCTCAACAATAATATAAAAAAATTGATTAGTTCTCTCTATATCGTTCACTGAATTTGATTGACTATCCAATCTAATAAAACTAATTTGATTGGTTCTCTGAATTAATGGAACAAATTTGATCACCTCGCTAATCTTACAAAATAAATTTGATTAGCCTTTCTATGTATCAAAATGAATTTGATTGGTTGTCCAATCATACAAAACAAATTTTATTGGCTCTCCAATCTAATAAAACAAGTTTTAGTCCAAATAGAACTATAAACTGGTATCAAAATGAATGATATGGACTGATTGATAAATTTAATGAAAGGAATTTTAGACCAAATAGAACAATATAATCAGAATCACAGATGCAGCTGTAGAGAAAGAGAACGGGTATTTTTTGCGTAGACGGCTACTAAGATTACAAAATATAATGTCATATATAAAGGTATCGCCAAAAAAGAAGATACTAATAATGATTATGACAAAAAGATATACTTTTGAGTTGAATAAGAAAAAAAATGTATAACTATAAATCTACATTTACCAACTGGAAATACGCTAATATTACCACCTTATCAAAATATATATGGTAGATAAAAGATGAACCAGGAAAATTTACCAAAATAAAATGAGATACTGAAAAAAATAGCCAAACATCAAAAGAGTTTATATGATTTTAGATTATGACTGGAAGAGAAAAAAAAACATGTATTTATGAACATACTGAAAGTGATAAATTGCCACGTATACACACAAAAAAAAAAGTTAATTAAGTTTTAAGTATTGACATATTAACAAAGTTCGTCAGTGTCACTTATCACCTGATTAAAATCAATATTTATTCTACTGTCTATGTATTTGTACTGTGCAGATTTATAAAATCAGTAAATTATAATATTCTACGCATGTGTGTCAGGTGAACAATCATGAAGCTGCGGGACAAAATTATTGGCCCGGAGTGGTAGGACCTGAAAGGGTCCGATTTATAAACCAAATTGAACTACTTGACATTTAAAATATATTCATGCTAAACTGAACTGTTTGAAATAGAACTGTTTTTACATTTAATTCTGTCTAAGCAAAAAACTGTACTTACGTTAAAGTGGATTGTTTGAAATAAAAATGTTTGATGAATTAACTGTATGTAAACAAATGACTTATGTTGAATTGTTAGTGATACATAGCACTGCGTGAAAACAAATGATTAATAGTAAATAGAATTAATCGTATTAGATAGAAATAAATGAAATCATTTAACTGTGAGAAAACCAAATGAACTGAGGCTCGTTTAGAATGTTATCTATAAAATGTGTGTAGAAATTATATATTTAATAGATATGTATAAAGAGGATTTGGCATTAAATAACTAACAATGTTTGATATGCCATAAAACCAAACCAAACTAAATCATATATATTTGATATATATGTAAAAAGAGGATTTGGCATTAATTAACCAATAATGCTTGATATGCCATAAAACCAAACCAAACCAAATCTTATATATTTAGTATATATGTATAAAAAGGATTTCGCTTTAATTAACCAACAATGGTTGTTATGCCATAAAACCAAACCGAACAGATATATATTTAGTAATTATGTATAAAAGGGACTTGGCATTAATTAACCAACATTGGTTGTTATGCCATAAAACCAAACCAAACCAAACCAAATCTTATATATTTAATATATATGTATAAAAAGGATTTGACATTAAATAACCTACAATGGTTGATATGCCATTAAACCCAACCAAACCAAACCACATATTACATGAAACCGATAAGTCACCCATTTGGCATTTGGCACTATGAAAAAAAATGACCCTGAGTTTAGCGGAAAATTGTATTGTATGCAGATTATGCCTGAAAGACATGTTTTCTGGAATAAAGTAAGCATAATGAATTGCTGAACAAAAAAGTGGATATATATATATATATATATATATATATATAAGCATATTTGATTATATAAATAAGACACATACCAAATACATTCTTACACAACATCCAACACGGATGTCTTCAAAACGATCTGTATATATGAAAACTTACTTTTCTTTGCGTATTTCTTTAAAAAAGGGAGGATTTATCTCGTTTCTTTAAGAAATCCAACATCTTTAAATATATTTCCACTTGCCAAACACGTTCTCAACACTTTTAAATTATAAACGCTATGTGCACGTTTGTATCTTTTCGTTATATACTTTTCATTTGCTCCTATTATCTCGAAAAGTATCCATCGCTATGTGAACTATTCTGATATCCAAGCACCGATGATGGTTACTGAAACCGAAACGTTTAACGTCGACTTTACATCATAATAAATTCACCTATTTGGATTATGTTTTCCTGCTTTCTTTACACAGTCGGATTTTGATCCATATTTACTTTCACACATTTTGTCTATATAATTTGATTGAGATCCTTTTAAGTTTCCTGATAAGTGTCTTGGTTTCAGATTGGAATTGATGGATGAATTTACTGAAATTGTCCTGAGCGATTTTGGTAAATTCATCCACCAATTCCAATCTGAAACCAAGACACTTATCAGGATATTTGAAATGATCTTAATTAAAATATATAGACAAAATGTGTCTTTATTGTCTAATCAAACATGCTTAAATGAAAGATTGCTGCCAAACCACACACACACACACACACACGCACACACACACACACACACACACACACACACATATATATATATATATATATCACGTACACAACCAACATGTCACGTAATAAAATCATTATTCCTTAAATATTGTTGATAAGGCCCTTTTTCCATCTAACGATTGTGTACGCCACTCGATACTTTAATTAACGTATTCAACGGAACATAATTTTGTCATTTTAATGTTTGAAACCAGGTCTGCTTTCGTAACATTGGGTACTTTTTTTACACAACCTTTACTGTAAGCATTCTTTCTATCTATCTATCTATCTATCTATCTATCTTTTTATTTGTGTGCATAAAATGTGTACTTAAAAGGTCCTCAGCTAAAACAGCAATTAGTAGCAAAATTTTTATTTGAGAAGTGCAGTTGGATGTTGAAAGAGTTCAACCTGGAAATGAATAATAAATTTGTCGGAACTGTATTTATGTTGATCGTTATTTTTTTTAAATCAGTAAAATTCTTCATATAACAGAAATAACAATGAAATGTTAATTAGAATCGCCCACTCCTTTCTAAATAGAAGCATCGATAACATCATGGACAACAGTTAGAACAGGAAACTAACGGTTTTACGGGTCGTCTGGCGCGCGCGCGTACACACACACATTTATCTATCTATCAATCTATCTAACTACAGACGTGTTTTATGTAGGTATGTACGTATGCTATATTTTGTGGTCTTTCTTGCCTTTTTGAAAAGCAACAGGTTTTACGTTTCACTTTTCTTGTAAGCAATGGTCCCCTGGCAATTTAATACGAAAGCCATCATTTTTTTTAACTCAATCAACACGACTGACCAAAAACAGAAGTCATTTTCCACAGATTTTTCGAAGATGTCGGCGTGAGAAACTTGATAACTTGCCACCTGCTTATTTCTGAAAAAATCAACAAAGATAGCGAAAAATCCCCCGCTTACAGTAAAGACCGACTGACAGACAGACAGACAGATAGATAGATAGATAGATAGATAGATAGATAGATAACACATTGTAAAGTCGGCAGTATAAATGACAGAAAGAGAGCAAGCCAGGGAGAGAAAAGAGAAAATAACCAAGAGTGACTGAATTTGAAAAGGGCAAAACTGGGCCGTCTCTTGGATGAGAGTGTCTATTTCTAACCAGTTCAAGAAAACTGTGTTCAAAGCGCGGTGAGACCAAGGATTTTAAACGGTGATTTTAAGGACAAGCAAGCCATGCACAATTGGAAGGTTGACGTAATATAGGGTGTCTCAATATTCATGGGGCCCATGTAACTGTTAATAGCTCTACTACTAATAATGTTGCGTTCTTTTGTTGTTTTAGATTTGAAAATAGTATACAATAACAACTAATTAATCCTTGATTACAATGCCTTGAGAAAGACTGGAAAAATATTTTGCGTCACTACTTATTTAGAGACAAAATAATTCAAAACTGTCTCAAAATAGACGCAACTCATTAATATGATAATGATTTATTAAAAAGTGTAAAAATATATAAAGATTTGGAAAAGTTGTATAACAAGAAAAGTTGGCTGTTTATGACAAGAAAAATTGGCCGTTTGATCAATGAATCAGCGTTCATTTCTTTAAAATACGTCACCTGATATTAGAAACATTGTGTATAATCAACGTTTCGTTAGTTCATCGAGAGATTTCGAATCATTCCTCGTTTTCGAAGAAATTCAAATCATATAAATCTGTGTTTTTTATTTTTTATTTTTTTTAATATATTAATGTATATGCCTTGGAAAAACCTAAAATATGAATATAAGATTCAAAGCACAGACTTATGTAATCCAAGAGAATGTTGAGATTACTTTGGATTACTTGTTGTCAATTTTTCTTCACATATATATATTTATATAAGCTAAAATGAATAGGTTTGCAATTTGCTTTTAGGTCATTAATTTTTTTTACACTTCTACACGTGTTTCTGATGTTTAAAGTCGTCTTCAGAAAGTTAATGGCTGATTTGAGCGTCCCCTTTCGTTTTTATAAGGGCGACTATTTTCGTAGAGTGTGGTTCATTTTAATTCCCGAATTTGTGTCTGTGAATGTCCAGTTGGAGTTTATTGTCCGTGACAAACTTTGGCCACTGTAGATGTTTTTTGTATGTTTATATGAGAGTATTTTGCGTATTTGTGTTCATATATATATATATATATATATATATGAACATTTGGGTGTTGCCGAGAAAGCAAAACCTGTGTGTTTATGGCTTTGTTTTGGTCAATATGTTTTTTGTGTATATCGGTTGGTAAACAAGAGAATATGTTTAGAGTTTATTGGTCTCTTCTTTTAATGGCTTCGTGATATTTGGCACGTATAAGACTCGTCCCCTCACTCAATCCCCCGTCATCTCAAACATAGGATTCGTTCAGCAACTGTATTTTTTATCACCATCCCTTTTATTGGACACTGAAATAAGCTGCAGACACATACACACCGAAATACATACTCTCACAAATGGAAATCCACAAGCAGACACACACGGGTTGGAATCATTTTGTAGAGCGACAGTTGCATAGTGAAATCGAATCTCATACGTGGTCTATATATATATATATATATATTTACCAACCAGGGCAGGATATGACACAAGGTCAATTTTTAAGCGGAGTTTAACAGGTTTGAATTCAGAGTTTTCCTTCTCCCAGACTAGTTCCCTCACCAAGGCTGAAAAACCTAGTCTGCCCTACTATTTATCCATAGCTGGAAGGAGAATAATTGGATTCATACATTTCCCGAAGGTATTAGTGCTATGTGAAATGCAATCATTCTCGTCCAGGATTTGAACTCGTGTCGCCGTGTCCATTTCCTACGACGATAACCATTACACCACGGGCACCTCCTTATATATATATATATATATATATATATATGTACACATGAGGGTGAGTGAAAAAGTAATGACTTTTTCTTTTGTACAAGAATAATTACCGACACAGGAATATGTATCATGCATTACAATTAAGCTGGTGCTCAGTTGATCACATCACTCTATCTCAACATAGTCACCTGTTTCTCTCAATAGCAATGTTTCACCTTCAAATGAGAACATGTATGTTTGGCTCATAAAATTCTATTGAATGTTCTTTGAGCCACTTTATCACTTCTGTTTTATCCTTTCTCGTTTCTTGCATAATGTTTGTCGTTTAAACCCTCTTTCGTTGAGACTCGGACGAAGCTCAAAGCTAGAATCCAAAGTGTGAGACACAACTTGGCAATTGATAATGTCCTCCTTCTGCGCAACAATACTCGACTAAATACAAGCATCAGGGCAAGGGAGACAATTCTCTTTACCGCATCCTTCATACTCAAAAGATTTAGTGACTTCAGACTATCATCTCTTCGATCTCATGAAAGAGGCTTTAAGAGGTAAACATTGCTATTGAGAGAAACAGTGACTTTATTGAGAAGAAGGGATGTAATCGACAGAAGACCAGCTTTATTTTGATATGGGATACCTGTTTCTGTGTCGGTAATAATTCCTGTACTAAAGAAAAAGTTATTGGCTCACCCACGTAGCACATGACTTAATATTGAGAAGAGGCCAGCAAAGTCAGCCTTTGACTGAGTTTTCTTTCCATTATTTGCTATTGAGAGTAACAGTGACTATGTTGAGAAGTAGGGATGTGATCTACAGAAGACCAGCTTCATTTTGATGTATGATACTTGTTTCTGTATCGTTAATTATTCCTGTACTAAAGAAAAAGGCATTATTTTTTGACTCACCCTCATATATATGTATCCCCATCATCCTGTAGTGCCACGAGTACGGATTTCCCTGACTCTCACTCTTCATTCAGCAGGTCCTCTAGACTACATCCGGTATCTGTACAGAGCCGTTTTAGATACATTCTAGCCGTACGTCTACAGGAGTACATTGGTTATGAGTTCTTCCTTACTTCTCCAGCAGTGTCCTGCGTGTTTTGTTCGTCTGATTTGAACGGTTTTAAAGATGGGGAGTTGGTGGCCGTACATCTGCTGTTTCATCGGATGTCCTTCTATTATTTATTCAATATGGCTCGTAGCATTCTTGTGCAATTGCTGTCAAGCTTTTTCTCCATGCCCTTTGTCCGCATCCATGTGGTGCATCCTTATAGTAGTATGGACATCACCGTTGCTTGGAAAAATTGCGTGTCATTTCATCGGAGAGGTCTGACTTCGATATGGCCAATAGCCTATCGATAGCTGTCCATGCATTTGCTAGTCGCATATTGATATCATTTTCCGTGGATAAGACGCTGCTTCCGGTGTAGGTGAATTTGTCCACTAGTTTCAAGGAACCACCTGTTAGGGTGCAGATGTTTCTTGTTTGATTTTGATTAAAGTACCTGTACTCTGTTTTGGCTACATTGACATGCTGCCCGTTCCAGACTATGCAGCAGAGATTCGGCCGGAGTGGGTGTATTTGCCAGTAGCGTGTAATAGTTTGTGCAGGGTGTCGTCTGCTTCTTGCATTTTCCAGTGGAAAGCCATTTTCTTTCATTAGATCTATCGACATTCAAAATACATTGTCTGGGCAGATTATGAACAGGTATGAGGCTAAAGTATTTACTAACAGCATTGAGTTCCCTAACTCTCTCTCTCTTTCACTCGCCATGCGTTCCTATTGTCTATCGACCCTGGTCGGTCCTCTAAACTGCATTCAGTATCTGACATATGTATTAGCTGGCCGTCCACGTATAGGTGTCCATTACGTCTGATGAGTTCGTCCTGACTTTTCGCAGTGTCCCTTATTTTTTGCTCACATTACTTGGATGGTTTCTGTGATGGGTGGTCGATAGCCTTATAGATGCTGTTTTGTAGGATGTTACTGCTAGGATTTGTTCAATATAGCTCATAGCATTCTTGTGTAGTTTTCATCTAGCCTTTTCTCCCTGAGTTTCGACAGCGTCCATGTGGTGCATCCATACAATAGCACAGACACAGCTACTGTTTTGAAGATATCCCGTTTTATTTTATCGGATAGATCAGATTTCGATATGATCGATAACCTGTTTATCGTAGTCTACACCTTTGCTATGGCTGCATTAACATAAATTTCAGTAGATGAGATATTGCCATTGTCAACCAATAGATAGAATTTAGAATACACCGACTGTATCCCCTGTAATTGTGTAAGACCCCCTTCCAAAAGGTGTGTCCTGGATATAAAAGTAAACTGTATGGGATGGTAAGTCTCCTGTTCTGGATATCTGGGGAGAGTTGATATCCTTTCGTTGCCATTACTTCCAGGTTCCAGAATGGTAGTACCTGTAAAGGTCCCATCTAAGGGTCAAAGGATTCGTTAGGAAATTATTTGTATCCAAGAGGACTGTGTGCAACACCCACCCAAAAAAACTCTTAAATAAGAACAATAAAATGAATGTAAATTTGAACGTTCAATGAACGTGATTCTCGAAACTCTGGACATAAAAAAACTAAGTGACTTTGAATGACAACATTTTTTCTGCTGTCAATTTGAGTTCTGTCTTTCTTTAGTCCATTCTTTTTGTTGTTAATTTAGGTTCTTTGTTCTTTTCTTTCTTTTGTCAATTTAGCTTCTTTCTTTCTTTCTTTCTTTCTTTTGTCAATTTGGGTTCCTTCTTTCTTTTGTCAATTTGGGCTTTTTCTTTCTTTCTTTCTTTCTTTCTTTCTTTGTCAAATTAGCTTCTTTCTTTCTTTCTTTTGTCAATTTGGGTTCTTTCTTTCTTTCTTTGTCAGTTTGGGTTCTTTCTTTCTTTCTTTCTTTCTTTTGTCAATTTAGCTTCTTTCTTTTTTCTTTCTTTCTTTCTTTCTTTTGTCAATTTGGGTTCCTTCTTTCTTTTGTCAATTTGGGCTTTTTCTTTCTTTCTTTCTTTCTTTCTTTCTTTCTTTCTTTCTTTCTTTCTTTCTTTGTCAAATTAGCTTCTTTCTTTCTTTCTTTCTTTTGTCAATTTGGGTTCTTTCTTTCTTTCTTTGTCAGTTTGGGTTCTTTCTTTCTTTCTTTCTTTCTTTTGTCAATTTGGGTTCTTTCTTTCTTTCTTTAGTATTTTCCTTACTTAAAACTTTTATCCTTACTTTTAGCTCACTCTTTCATGTAGTCGTTCATTCCGTTTCTTTTTCTTATTAATTCGAGTGACGATATCTTTGTCTTTCTAGCTTAAACTACGACAAAAAAAAAACTGTCTTTTCTTTAAAAAAGAGGGGAAAAAAGCTCCCGAACTTAGCATTTCTTTTTCTTTTTTCGATTATCATTTCTGAGTTTTGGATATTTTAGAAGTACGTAACTGAATAGGAAAAAAGGAGCCTTGTTATTTTCTTTTTTCTTTTTATTGGTCATTCAACGAGCTTCCCTTGGAAACTAATAAAAAAACAAAATAAAAGAAAATACAAATAAACAAAATAAAACAAAATACAAAGCAAAGGAAAACAAAACAAAAAAATAAAAACAAACAATAAGTAAATAAAACAAAAAAGCATAATCGCATTGTTTCGTAAAAAGGCGCATCATTGTTTGATATCTTTATTATTCCCTTCTTTAAATTCGATAAATTTCTCGAAACAATAGGCATCAGACAATAAAGAATAGCTTGTTGATATACAACTGATATAAGTCTCAATAACATCGAGTTCTGTCCACGAAGAATTAATGAACTTCCCTGGCTTGACAGGTAATTGAATCCTAGGCCTCATGGTCCTCATCTCCGTTCTGTAATCGTAAAGATATGACCGCTGAACTCATCGAGAGCTCTTTACTTTGTCTAGTGAAGATAACATCCACGTCGATTTTCTACCGAGCGGAAGTTGTTGACTGCCATTGGCGTCAATCCGGAAGTGAGAAACTCCTTATTGTAGATAGGGTCACATGAGGTCTGTGAAGTAAATTCCTAATAAAGTGGACGAGAAAAAGATGAAGAAAAGAGATTGAAGACAATCAGATTTTCAGGTATTTTTTTTTCGTTGTTGATGGGTTCCTTATTTTAATAATAGAGTGAGGAATAGATATGCATTGAGTAGAAATTTTGGAATTATTTTATATCCCAACGAAGACAAAAAAAAAAGGCTGAGGTTTATCGATAGTATCACTATCATTTATGAAGGAATCCTTATTGCTTGTGAGTGATTATGCATTACTTAAAAAAACAAACAAAACAGAAACGAAAAAAGGAAAAAAGACAATAATTGAATAAAAGAAATTAGAGCAAAATAGCGCAAGGGGAGTGGGGTGTGAGCCAATAGATATACACTAATATATTTCAATAGATAGATAGATATAAGCAGAATTAAGGAGGTGACCGTGGTGTAATGGTTATCGTCGTAGGAAATGGACACGGCGACACGAGTTCAAATCCTGGACGAGACTAATAACATTTCACATAGCACTAATACCCTTGGGAAAGGTATGAATTCAATTATTCTCCCTCCAACTATGGGTAAATAGTAGGGCAGACTAGGTTCTTCAGCCTTGGTGAGGCAACTAGTCTAGGAGAAGGAAAACTCTGAATTCAAACCTGTTAAACTCCGCTTAAAAATTGACCTTGTGTCATATCCTGCCCGAACGGAGGGGTTGGGTAAATATGGATAAATGCGGAATTTGATTGATAGATAAAAGCAGAATTAGAGAGCTAGCTAGCTGAAAGTTCTCCATTCAGCGGGTATTGAACTCACACTCTTTTTGGTATATCACTGGGTCTAACCAACGCCTTTATCCACTGTGCCATGTGTCGTTTCAGTAATTAACTGGGGATAACTGATAACTGATAACCATTCAACATGGCTCGTGGAACTGGAACAGTCTACCCCGGAGTGCGAAATAAAGGGTTAAGTTTGACATTCCAACCACCTGAAGAAGGCCGGAGCGTACAACGACCGAAACGTTGTGATAAACATGGCAACAAAGATGAGGACAATAGTCCGAAAAATGTAAATAATGTACCTGACTTTCAGTTTCTCTCATGAAGAAAATTCGTTAAATTAGCGAAATAAAAAATATGTTTGAAAAAAAAGTTAAAAAAAAAAAAAAAAGTGAACAAGTAAATAATTCATTATTTTTTTATTTTGCGTTTAGTAACGGCTTTCTTCTCTCATTTAGAAATTGGCTCCTATGATTCGCCTGAAATAATGTAGACGCCATTACACCGAGGGGGATCTGAAAAACTACATAAAATTAATTCACGTTATTGCGAAGAGACTTTGTTGATATCCGACGTGATTTATGTTTAAATGGCATCTGCGTCAAATCAGGGGCTTGACGTAAAATTATGTTATTTGCTTTAAATGGTCCGAATAGGCAAACGAATGACAGTGGCGGGAATTGGGCTGATGCTCCTATTTTTCCTTTGCTTTTCATATTAATAATTACTTTACTGCTATCGGCAATATATATATATATATATATATATATATTGTTGTTGTTGTTGGCGACCGTAGTCGAGGGCGAAAAGAAGGCTCCCTTTTAAATAGCTACTGCTCCAAGGTGTAGGGGAGGGCGCTACTCCTTTCCCTGGATTGCTCCACTTCACCCTTGATAATTACCTTATATTGTAGAGTGTTAAGCAAGGAGGTATCAAGTATCATTTTTAAAGTCTTTGGTATAACGCGATCTGGGATTGAACCCAGGTCTCCTGGACCATTGGCGAAAACGCTACCCACAAGGCCAACTCCGCTTTAAAATTGACCCGGTGTCACATTCTGCTTGTGCGGGAGGCTTCGAAGTGGTTAGCCAGCAAATATGAGCGTTGTTCTTTTCCTAACTACAGAGTATGAAAGGACATTCATTTTAATGGTTTAATATACATTGAAAAAAATAAAAAAGACTATGGTATTATCAATTTGATTTTTAGCATCAGAATGTGAGTCGTTTTTATGGTGTAATGACTAATGTAAGTGAGTTCGAACTCCAATCATGCCATTGCGTTCACTTCCTGGGTAATACCCTTATCCAATCCAGCTATTTGTTAAATAATACTACAGCGATTTTCCTTTTTCGTACTTTGGCCTTTAATATCCCACGAAGGTTGATATGCTAATAAAACAAAGAAGCAAAAAAAAAAAAAAAGAAAGAAAATAAGCATCAAGAAACTGATGTGCCCTGAGTATGATACTAAATTTTATCTGGTGGTGAGGTTACGGTTCTGGATATTTGGGTAGTTTGAGGTAACTCTTAATTGCCATTCCTCTTATCCGATCTTGTAGTGCACATCTATGAGTCAAATAAATCTACTTGAAAGTTATTGGATGTAGAATAGAATACTTGAAAACATATAAATGCGTGCAGTTAAAGTCACCGTAGTTAGCCCATTTCTATAGACAGACCCCATTGGCTTAGTGGAGAGAGTGTTCACCAATGGCCCAGGAAACCGGAATTCAATCCTGGGTCGAGTCATATCATAGATTCAAAAAATGGTACTTAATGCCGCCTTGCTTAACGCTCAGCATTATTAGGTACGGATCAAGGATAAAGTTGAGCAATCTTGGGAAAGGAGTAGCACCCTCTCGTACACCTCGGTGTAGTAGCTATTAAAAAGGGAACTTTCGTAGTAGGTCGCAAACTTTACTTAGTGATCAACACAGCCCTCTCAACAGGGCCTAGAATAGGTCGAACGAAAAGGGTTAAAGACCTCTATCCTTCAAAATGGTGGCAAAGGTAAACTTCATCCGGAAGTGAAGCTTCAGTTGGGGAGTGCGGAAGACTTCTTTATTGCTATTACTACCAGGTCGATCCTTACCCAAAATGGTAGTATCTGTGTGTCAAGATTATTAGTATTAGATAGGAATACTTGAAACTATATAACTGTATATACCGGCTCATTGGCCTAGTCGGTAGAGTGTCCGCCAATGATTATTAGTATTAGATAGGAATACTTGAAACTATATAACTGTATATACCGGCTCATTGGCCTAGTCGGTAGAGTGTCCGCCAATGGTCCGGGGGACCTGGGTTCAATCCCAGATCGCGTCATACCAAAGACTTAAAAAATAATAACTTGATATGTCTTTGCTTAACATTCAGCAATATAAGGTACGTATCAAGGGTAAAGTGGAGCAATCCAGGGAAAGGAGTAGCGCCCTTCCCTACACCTCGGTGTAGTAGCTATTGAAAAAGGAGCCTTCTGGTTACCCTCGACTAAGGTCGCCAACTTTACTTACTTGTATAACTGCGTGCAAACATGATTGTTTTTAAATAGGAATAGTTACGTTAAAATATCTAATTGTGTATGTTTTAAAATTAGATGGTAAAAGTTGACCCCTTATAACTCAGTATAAATGTTTTGCATCTCATTTATATATTAACTATATAAATGTTTTGCATCTTATCTGTTATTAGCTTATTAACTATATGAATGTTTTGCATCTTATCTGTTATTAGCTTATTAACTATATGAATGTTTTGCATCTTATCTGTTATTAGCTTATTAACTATATAAAAAACTCAAAGTGAACATCCTTTTAGTGTGCTGATTCCATAATTTTTGCATGTATTATCCCTTAGCGTAGTGGCTAACGTGCTAGATCGTAGTAAGCGGGTTCAAACTCCAGTCACGCTATAAGGTTCCCTTTCGGAATTCTACCATTGATTTAATGTATGAACCTACTTATCCTTCAAGCTATGGGTCAGATAGTACCACTTCTTTTCTTCAATAAGGGTGACTTTGGTATTAAATAACCCGCGGAGGTTGCCAATGAGCCAAGAAACCAAACCAAATCTAAATCCTCTGATCCAATGAAAAAGATTTATTTTGCTCGCTCCAAAAGGGATTTACACGCATTCATCTTTCGACGCTCCTGTTTTTGTTTATGTGCTTCTCCTCCATTTTGTAAAAGAGCCTCTTGTAAAACCAATAGAAGATTTATTAGAAATGGTCCCGTGGTGTCAGTTCGCTGCATGACTCACTTCTCCATCCGTACAAAATGAAGATTGATCTCCTCCCGAATAATGATGTCACTTACAGTCAAGAATTACCGACGACTATTAAACGCGTAAAAAAGACCCCCCCCCAAAAAAAACAAAACAAGACAACAATAACAACAACAACAGCAAACTAACAACAATCTGTCTTGAGGGTGGAGACAATAACCTCCACACTCTTGTCAGAATTGTGTGACAATCTTTTGTTTTGTCTAGTAATTCTTTTTCGTTTTTGTGGTTGAATTTATTTTGCTTTCATCTCGCAAAAAAAGTCAAGCTCTGATTTCATGCAAGAATAAAAACGATCTCTTTTTTATTTTTGTCTTTAACTTTCTTTTAAAAAAAGCTGTTGGTGTTTAAATACAGCAATCTGAGGAAAACGACAAAATAAACCATTTTAAAAACGAAAATATTTAAGTTGGTAATCTTTCGAGTCACCGGTGGAAGAATCTACGTATGGTAGCCTAATGATATAAAAAGAAAACACTAATTTTATACTGCGAATATATATTTTTCAACATAATCTAATACCTCAGTGCGTTGTTTTTGATTCATTGGAAGTTAGAATTATACAGGGAAAATTTCAGATTGAAATTCAGTTACTAAATGTTTACTTTGAATTATTTGTTTAACAGCATAAAAACTCCTTATGGGTTATTTCGTTCTGAAATTTTATTCATACGTAAAAGATTGTAAGCATTACTATATTTTCAATCTTCCATAAGAATATTATCACTTTTTTAATACACGTTCAACAATCGATTTGGTGGCGCTCTTAGTGTAATGGTTACCGTCTTGGGAAATGGACACGGCGACCCGAGTTCAAATCCTGGACGAGGCTATTTGCATTTCCCATAGCGCCCTTGGGAATGGTATGAATGCAACAATTCTCCCTACAGCTATGAGTAAATAACAGGACAGACTAGGCTCTTTCATTTTAGTATGGCAACCAGTCTAGGAGAAGGAAAACTCTGAATTCAAACCTGTTACACTCCGCTGAGAAAAATGACCTTGTGTCATATCCTGCTCGTGTGGAGGGGTTAGTAACAATCAAGTTTTAAACAGGAATTTTTTGTTGCATACCTCCCCCGCCAAAAAAAAAAAAAAAAAGAGACGACTAGAAAGAAAATCGTCGGAGATATTTTGATACAGTGAAAATTCCTTAGATTCTAACCGTATGGTTCACCGTGCCAGGTTTTCATTTATAAGAAGAATCCTACAAGGTGTTTACCATTTACCAGCATGTGTCTGTCAGGCGGCAAATCCTTGATGGCTCCCAGGCCTCGAATAGTTTAATTAGACTCTCTTCCTCGAACTTACAAATACGTCACACCTAACCACATACATTTGTCTAACCCTAACACTATACATACATAAACACATACAGATTTTTTTTGTTTTGTTTTTAATGGCATATCACTCTTCGTGGGTTACTTAATGCCAAATCCATCCTCGAAGATCAGCAGTGATACTATTTAATCCATAGCTGGAGGACAAAGGATATACATACTTTTCCCATACATACATACATACAAACATAGTTGGTGATCTTGGTCGTAGGTGACCCGAAAGCTCCCTTTTTAATAGCTACCACACTGAGATGTAGGGGAGGGCACTACTCCTTTCCCTGGATTGCTCTACTTTACCTTTGATCCGTACCTTAGAGTGCTGAGTTCTATGCAAGGCGGCATCAAGTACCATTTTTTGAGTCTTTGCTATGACTCAACCTCGGATTGAACCCTGGCCTCCCGGACCATTGGCGAAAACTCTACTCATTAGGCCAATGACATACACATACATACATTAGGAGGCGTACGTGGGATAATGATTACAGTCGTAAGAAATGGACACGCTGATCAGATTTCAAGTCCTGGAAGAGGCTGTTGGCGTTTCAGATAGTGCTAATACCCTTGGAAAAGGTATGAATCCGACTACTTTACCTTCAGTTATGGATAGAATAGTAGGACAGACTAAGCTCTTTAAATTTGGCAACTAGTCTAGGAGAAGGAAAGCTCTGAATTCTAACCTGTTAAACTCTGCTAAAAAATTGAACTTGTGTCGCATTCCGCTCGTGCGGAACGGTTGGGTAAATATATATATATATACATGCATACATACTTACATACTGGGAAACATACATGCATACATACATATATGTATACATAAGCGTGGGGAAGTCCACGTGGGGTAATGGTTAAAATGCTGGACTTTGGTCTCGAAGTAAGCGAGTTCGAACTTCAGTCACGCTATTACTTTCGGACTCTCACCCTCGGGAAAGTTAGGAGCCTCCTTATTGCCGCAGTTATGGGTTGAAGAGTAACACCGCTGTTCTTTTAATAGGATTGGTATTAAATAACCCATGAAACATGATATAAGCCATTAAATAAAGAAACCAATTTAACGTAAATACACACAAAGGAGACATATTCACACTAAATGGCTGTTCTCTGAAAATAGTGGACAAATTCACCTACCACAGAGGCAACATCTCATCTACTGAAAATGACATCAAGACTCGACTAGCGAAGGCATGGACTGCAATCGATAAGGAGAAGGAAAACTCTGAATTCAAACCTATTAAACTCCGCTTAAAAATCGACCTTGTGTCATATCCTGCCCGAGCGGAGGGGTTGGTAAATATGATAAATATAAGTCAAACTTATCTGATATGATATAAAATGCAATTTTTTTCAACCAACGGCCGTGTCAATTCTATATAGATGCACCACATGGGCGCTGACAAAGCGTATAGAGAAAAAAAGCTAGACGGGAATTGCACAAGAATGCTACAAACTATATCAAATAAATCCTGGAACCAACATTTCACGAAACAGCAGCTATACGGCCATCGGCTTTCTATCTCTAAAACCACCCAAATAAGACGGACAAGACAGGCGGGATACTACCGGAGAAGCAAGGACGAACTCATAAGCGACATTCTCCAATGGACTCTTTTCACACGGACGTGCAGGTGTTAGACGACCAACAAGAACTTATCAACAACAGTTCTGTACGGACACAGGATGTAGTCTAAAAGACTAGACTAAAGCGATTGATGATCGGGATGAATGGCGAAAGAGAGAGTCAAGGAAATCGGTGCTAGCAGCAAGACATGATAATGACGACACATATGAATTGGAGACGCTGATGGTATAACAGTTATCAAAGTAAAGATCAGGAACTGACGAGCCGAGTTCAAATCCTGGAGTAGGCATTATTATTATTATTATTTTATTTCTTGCATGTTTTTCACTGGAATCTCCTCAGCTCTCCAGGACTCTTCTTGGTATTATGGCCGAGATCAAGAATAAAGTCTTGATACACCCTCCAACTTCTAATCAGCCCAGTTGGCTGAAAGGGGCTGCAGAATACACCGACTGTATCTCTGCAGAGAGGCAAAACTCCCCCAAGAAGTGCCCAGGATATGACACTAACCCATCTCAGCCCAGTCGGCTGGGGCTGTAGAATACACCGACTGCAATTCTGGAGAGGGACATGACTCACCCAACGAGTGTCCTGGATATGACTTTTACAATCTGAGGGTGAGGCTCCAGTAACGATGGAACTTTGGGGAATGTGGAGTACCCTTTCATTACCATCGCTCTCAGGTCCACTCTGACCCAGAGTAGTACCTGATAGGGTCTTATGTAAGGGTCAAATAGAACTGTTTGGCATTTAAACAAAGGGCAAGCAAATGACTCTTGCTAAATTGAATTGTTAGAAATAAAACTGTTTGATCATTTAAATGTATATGAAAAAATGACTGATATTTTATTGAATTGTTAGTGATACAAAGCAATACTTCGAACCATTTAACTGTGTGCAAACAAATGAGTTATGTTGAAATTGAATCATTAATGTTACACAGCAATAGTTGTAACCACTTCACTGTTTGCAAAGAAATGATTATTATTGAACAGAATATATAAAAGAATTGTTATAGATCCAAAGAGAGAAGAAAAGTATTTTAAAATAGGTAGGTCCACGAAGAGATTTGTATTTTTTGAATTTATTTATTTATTTTGTTCTTACATACGTGTATGTTTCCAGCTTGTTGCTTTCTTCACAGAACATATATGGCACAAGGCCTTGTTAACGGGGTACCCAATGAAACTTGAACTCACTCATGTTTAGATTACAAGAATTAAAATCATTTAACCGGGTAGAAACAATAGCAATACTAGTATGCAAAAAATTACTTCTAATCCGTTTAAAAATGAAATTACCGACAAACTAATCTCTTACATATCATGTATATCTATTTAAATGTGTACTAACTAATGACAGATTTTAAATTGTTACTGTTCCATAGCAATACTTGAAAACATTTAACTGTGTGCAAACAAATAATTAATAGTAAATAGAATTATTCGTATTTGATAGAAATAAGTGAAAACTGTTAGTAAAAAAATGAGCTCAGGCTCTTTTTAAAATGTTATCAATAAAATGTGTTTACAAATCATTTATTTTTCAAATATACATGTATAAAGTGCGTTGATATGCCATAAAACCGAACCAAGCCATACCAAACCAGCTTCTAAACTTCCAGCTTTTGGGGACTGTTCCAAGTACGCCAATTACAGATGGCATCACCGTCACTTTCGTGTTCCACTGCTTTTGGGGTTTTCTTGAAAGGTCAAAGTACTTGTCTTTCTTCTCGCTTTCTTCATCATCATTATCATGTCGTGCTGGTAGCACGGATATCCCTGATCCTCTCTCGCCACTTTTCCCTATCGTTCATCGCCTCTGGCAGGTCTTCTGGACTACATCCCGTATCCTCACATAGTTGCTGAATGTATTTTCGTGCTGGTCGTCCTGCTTTTGCTCGGCCATGTGTGGGGGTCCATAAGAGTACATCACTTATGAGTTCGTCCCTGATTCTCCAGCAGTGTCCTGCATGCCTGGTTCGTCTAACTTGAATAGTTTTCGTGATAGGAGGCAGGTGGCCGTACAGTTGGTGTCTTGTGGGGTGTTGTCGCCAGGACTTGTTCAAGATTGCTCACAGCATTCTTGTATAATTGCCGTCTAGCTTCTTCTCCAGCCGTTTTGTTAGAGTCCATTTTACTCTTTTTAGAGTTTTCATTCTAGCGTTAACTGATGGATTCTCACTGGAGTTTGAATGACAGCAAGTCTCCTTAGGTCTTTAGGACTCTTCTCAGTATTCTGTCCTATCTTAATAATGCTGTAGTTTGAATAATCTCTAACTGTCCTCTTATTTCCAAGTCCTCCAGTTCCTTTATCAATTCTTTGAGGATTGTTCAGGGCGTAAAATTACAATTGGTATCACCATCACTTTCATGTTCCAAAGTTTTTTTTTAGTTCTCATAATTATTTTAATCTTTTCAGAGTTTTTCACGGCAGCGTTAGCTGATAGTTTCTCACTGGAGTTTTGGTGACAGCAAGTCTCCTCAGGTCTCCAGGACTCTTCTCAGTATTTCGGCTGATTTTAACAATGCAGTAGTTTGGATGGTCACCACTCGTCCTCTTATTTCCAAGTCCTCTAGTCCCAGTACCGATCTTTTGGTAACTGTACTGAGCACACCAATTTGTTTCACCGTTACTTTCATGTTCCATTATTTTTCCAGTTCTCTAGCAAGGTCTAGGTACTTATCTCTCTTTTCGTTTTCCTTCAGTTTTACCCTGTGGTCATGTTCTTTTTTTGTTGACTATCACTAGGTCTGGTCATCTGGCTGAGATTAAATGATCTGTTTGTTTATCGAAATCCCAAAGAATTTTGTGCGTTTCATTTTCTAGGAAGGATTGTGTTGTGCATATTATTATTATTATTAGTAGTAGTATTGGTAGTAGTCGTTCCTGGAAAGTGCGAAGTTTGTGCATCACTTCGAGTTAATGCCCTTCAGAAAGGGATGAATCCATCTCTTCTTTATTCGATAGTTGGGCAAACTGGGATTTTTAGCCTAAATACGGCAACCAGTCTTGGAGAATGAAATATCTGAATTAAAACCAATTGTGCTCCGCTTGAAATTTAAATTTATGTCACATCCTGCTGGTGGTTTGCATAAACACAGTAAGAGGCGTGTTTAGAGTAACGTGAATTCAAACCTTGGACAAGGCAGTCTGCACTCCCCTTTGCGCTAATGCCTTTCGGAAAGGCATGAATACAGCAATGGGTAAGTAGTAGGCCAGACTGGGCTCTTTAGCATTGGAAGGAAAACTGTGGATTTTTTTTATTTAAAAGTATATTTCAAATGAATAGAATAAATGAAAATGAACAATAAAAAATATAAAAAATACAATAAAGACACATTAAAATGTAAATACGGATCCATAAAATATTGACATCAAAATTGATTTTCTTATCAAGTTGAATTTAATTATTATCTTTTAAAAGTTAAAACTAAAATATTCGTAAAATTCTTTAATATTTTAACAAGAATGATATTTTATGATAAAAATATATTGGAAATGATTTTTACCATAAAAATTAATTGAAAATCATTTTTATTGCAAAAATGCTAAGGAAACGATTTTTATTATAAAAATGCATTAAAAATTATTTTTATTATAAAAAAGCGTTAGGCAATGAATTTTACAATAAAATTGCATTGGAAATTATTATCACTGACGATGATTTGAAATGATTTTTATTATAAAAATGCATATTAAATGATTTTTTAGAATAAAAAAGCGTTGGCCAATGAGTTACTATGAAAATGCATGGGGAATGATTTTTACAATAAAAATACAATGGAAATGATTTTTATTATAAAAAGGTGTTGGTCAATGACTTTTACAATAAAAATACATCAGAAATAATTTTTGCTTAATAAAATTCATTAGAAATTATTCTTATTATAATAATTCACTGAAGATAATTTTTGTTATAAATATGCATTGGAAATGATTTTTGTTATAAAAATGCATCGGAAATCACCTTTATTACAAAAATGAATTGAAGATAATTTTTGCAAAAAACTCCATTGGAAGTGATTTTTATT
The DNA here is from genome assembly GCA_963585895.1 of Sepioteuthis lessoniana. Taxonomy (NCBI): domain Eukaryota; kingdom Metazoa; phylum Mollusca; class Cephalopoda; order Myopsida; family Loliginidae; genus Sepioteuthis; species Sepioteuthis lessoniana. The sequence goes on from OY757915.1 coordinate 35,439,987, forward strand.
ATAAAAATGCATTGAAAATGATTTTTAGAATAAAAAGGCGTTGGCCAATAACCTTTACAATAAAATGCATTGGAAAAGATTTTTACAATTTAAAGGCGTTGGCCAATGAATTTTATAATAAAAAACATTGGAAATTTTATAATAAAAGTTCACTGAAGATAATTTTTGCTAAAAACGTCCATTGGAAATGATTATATTATATAAGTGCATTGAAAATAATTTTTAGACTAAAAAGCGTTGGCCAATGACTTTTACTTTTAAAATGCACGGGAAATGATTTTTACAATAAAAATACTTCAGAAATGATTTTTGTTACATAAAATGCATTAGAAATTATTCTTATTATAAAAATTCACCGAAGATAATTTTTGTTATAAATATGCATTGGAAATGATTTTTTATTACAAAAATGCATTGATAATGAATTTTGCTTTAAAATGTATTGGAAATGATTTCACGAAAATTCCTTGAAAACGACTTTTTACTATAAAAATGCTTTGCCCAATTTTTACTAAAAAAATGTATTGGAAATGATTATTACTATAAAAATGCATGATTTTTTGGCGAAAAATTGACATTGGACAATAATTCCTACGATAAAAATGCATTGGAAATGATTTTTACTTTAAAAGTCTCGGCCAATGATTTTTACTTTACAAATACAGTGGAAATGATTTTTTTACAATAAAATTAATTGTTAATGATTTTACTATAAAATGATTACTCTAAAATTTGCAATAAAATACATTGAAAATGATTTTATTGTAAAAATGTATTGGAAATTATTATTGTTTACGGTACTTTTCGTCATTTTTAAGAGCCAAACACAAGGTAAATAAAACAATTTTATCAACTGTGTTCATTATACTTGTATGACTAAAATATACACTTAGTGTTCTTTAATTTTTAACGATAGTTATATCCTTTTGCATGTTATTTACGCTGGTTTTACGATGTTTGTTCTCAAGCAGTTAAAGCTTTTTTTTTAATGGATTACGTCTGGTTTACATGAAAAGCAAACGTGACTTATGGAGCCAATTAATGACGCAGGAAAGGGTATGACTTTGTTTTATTTGGTTTGATTTAGTTTTATGGCATATCAATCACTGTGAGTTATTCAATGCCAAATCTATTTTCAAACATTTAAATAGTTCTATTTAAAACGACTCTGTTTAACATAAGTACACAGTTTGAATGTCACAAATAGTTATATTTCAAACATTTCAGTTTAGCATAAGTTCGCAGTTTAAATGTCAAAACAGTTCTATTTCAAACAATTGAATATAGCATAAATACATTTTTTTTTGTTTACTCTCTGTTAAAAGTAAAAGTAATTCTATTTCAAACAATTCAGTTAAGCATAAGTACACAGTTTAGTTCTATTTAACCCATCAAGTATTATCCTATTTACCAACCCCTCCGCTCGGGTAGGATGTGACACAAGGTCAATTTTTAAGCGGAGTTAAACAAGTTTGAATTCAGAGTTTTCCTTCTCCTAGACTAGTTGCCTCACCAAGGCTGAAGAACCCAGTCTGTCCTACTATTTACCCATAGCTAGAGGGAGAATAATTGGATTCATACCTTTCCCAAGGGTATTAGTGCTATGTGAAATGTAGTCAGTCTCGTCGAGGATTTGAACTCGTGTCGCCGTGTCCATTTCCTACGACGATAACCATTACACCACGGGCACCTCCTGAACTATCACTCCAGGCCAGAATGGACTAGGGAGCGATGACAATAAAGGGGTACTTTGCATTACTGGAAAATCACCGTCAGATTGTTTTGTGTCATATCCAGGACACTCTTTGGAGGAGTCTTACCCCTCTACAAAAATGCAGTCAGTGTATTCTGCAGCTCCAGCCGACTGGGCCAGACTTTTTTGGAAATCTTATTTTCATCTTGATTGGTACAATTGAATCATTGAATATATAGATAAAATATCCGACAGAATGGAAAAGAACTAAGACATTCTGATAAAATAAAATGGAATTTCTTTCAAGCCATGGCTGTGCAAGTACTATTATGTTGATGCACCACATGGACACTGTCGAAACGAATTGAGAAAACGCTAGCCAAGGTGACTTCCCTGATTTAGCATTAAATATCTCATAAGGGTTGATATGCCATAGAGTACCAACCACCCAACTTATCTTAGTAAACAAACATAGCTTCAATAAAGTCACTCGGCTTTCTTCAAGAGTTATATGCTGAATTCAAGAGTCTATACAGAACTTCGAATATATTGATATAATTCAGTCACCCTAAACTGAGGACAAATTGTCAGCTATAGTAAGTATTGCTTTTTATTTACTTGTAATCAGGATTGAATCTGCGGTCGCCAGATGATTTTAATCAGAAGCACTTCTCAACCATACGTCTATATCCGTCACGCCATGTAAATTTTTGGAACTCATAAACCTAATATATTTATCAAATTATAAGATACGACTTCTTCCTGTTGCAATTTTTAAAAATATTTTTTTTATGTAGCCTTTTTGATAATTAGTTCCCCTATCACATTCGTCTCTATATTTGGTCTACTTAACAGGTCACAATAGCACAACCTATATGATGCTTCTTCAAGACGTGTTATTCCCCTATGTTCTTCTCTATCTATTATCTTAACTTCATCCCATAAGATTTCCGTTTTCTTTCCATATATGGTCAGCCGTATCCGAGTTTTTCAACCTCGCCATATTGCTTTTCGACATTCCTCTAGCATTACTGAAACACCTGAAGAAGGCCGAAGGACGCGTCGGCCGAAACGTTATGAATATAGCAATAAAGATGAAGACAATAGTTCGGTTCTTCTAAGTGAGAAAAATGATCACTCTTCATCTCAGAAATTTAGATAAATAATTTATATTCAAATAATTTATATGATTTCAAGTAATTATTCGTATTTAATAAAGTTGATAATTATTATTTGTTTGCACACACTCGTATAGTTTCGAACATTACTATCAGATACTAATCATTTTCAAAAAGATATTTTTACCGATAAAAATGACAGTAACAGGCATTGACACACTAGTTGGTTTGGCTGTTTATTTGACTTTTAACGGCATATCCAATCGTCTAGGTTTATGTTTTACCTAGAGGTTAAGGAATCGCGTTCACTGCATGTTTATAGATACATTTTTGCGCAGTTTTTTAAAAGAAATTACAAAAAGGTTTTAAAGGTGTTTTAAAGATTTTTTTAAGAATCTTTTAAAAAGGTTTTAATTTCTTAAAGAGGATTTTAACGGGTTTTAGGAGGTTGTTTTAGAGAATTTTTTAAGGAGGTTTTGAATTTTTTAAAGAAGTTTTTTAAGGTGCTTTTTAGAGTTTTCGGTTTTTAGGGCAGTCCTATCGCATATGAATAATTCTATATTTTCAAGTGTTTTTAAAAGAGGTTTTGAATTTTTAAAGAAGTTTTTAAGGAGTTTTTAAGATATTGTTTTAGAGAATTTTAAAGGAGGTTTTAAATTTTCTAAGAGGTTTTTTTTTTGGTGTTTTTATGAGGTTTCTCTTTTTCAGGCGGACCTATCGCATATGAATAATTTTATATTTTTTAAGAATTTTTAAAAGGGGTTTTTAATTCTTTAAGATGTTTTACGGTGTTTTTAAGAGATTGTTTAAGAGATTTTTTAAGGAGGTTTTTTTAATTTTCTAAAGTGGTTTTTTAAGAGGTTTAAGACGCGTTCCTATTGAATACGAATAATTTTAAAACTAATTTTTAAAGGTTTGACCCATAGATGGGATTTTTAAACTCCCAGATCTCCAGAACTTGAGACTTATCAAGCGGATGTTATTTAGTGTCAAACCCTAGACATGGATAAGGCAAGATTTTTCAATAATAGGCTGTTATTGCTTCTCTATTCTATAAGTTGCTATGAAGTCTTGCTTTACCATGTCACAAAACCATGTCACTCATCTTCACAACATTTAGATCAAATGCAGGCATCTCATGAACATACATTAAACCTCGTGCGAATATTTGTCACATATTCTTTTATTCCAAAACTGATTCTATGACATATTATTGGTTTCTTCGACGGGCAAGAACTTTTGAAAAAGAATATGGGTGAGAAAAGTAGGTAGCTTCCCAAAATGCTTCCCTTGGGCTTCTAGAAACTACAGGGTTGATAGCTAAATACACTTGAGATTCTGGGTAATAGTTTAAAAATTAAATTAGAACATGAATTAGTTTTTGACCAAACCTTATATATATAGGTTTTGGTTACTTTGTTTAATGGCATATCAAGCAACGTGTGTTATTCAATGCCAAAGCCATCCTTATAAAGGAACAGTAGTGATACTATTTAACCCTTAGCTCTGGTAAATAAGGGGGTTCATACCTTTTCCAAGGGCATTAGTCCGAAAGCGAATATTATATTGCTACTGGAGTTCGAACTCGTTTACTGCAATATTGTTATTCATCACTTTAATCCCTGCGTCACGGGGACGATATCTATCATTATATCTTTTTATATCTATATCTATCTATATCTATATTAATTGATTAAAACGATGGATAAAAAATCCAAAAACTATTGAAGACTTTTAAAAATTTAAATAAACGGAGATATCTGTACGTATATCTTAAACATTTAAACCTTTGACTACATTTAAATTAAAATACAAACAGAATTAAGATAATAGTACTCGATTCTTAAAAATATATATTAAAAATAGAAAAATTCAATATTTTAGAATAAATTCAAAAATCAGATCTTAAATAAAATTTCAATAAAAACTTTTAAGCCGAAAATCTGTTTATTAATAAAAAAAAAAAAAGATTAATATCGACGTACAACTGGAAGAAAAAGGCTAGCATATTCTTCTATAATATATTGGAAAGGGGCCATTGGCCTAATGAGTAGAGTGTTCGCCAATGGACCGGAAAACTGGGGTTCAATCCCAGGTCGAATCATACCAAAGACTAAAAGAAATGGTGCTTGATGTCAAGCTTGCTTAACACTCAGCATTGTAAGGATCAAGAGTAAAATGGAGTAATCAAGGGAATGGAGTAGCGTCTTCCCCTACACCTCGGTGTTGCAGCTATTGAAAAGTGAGCCTTGGGGTTACCTTCGACTAAGGTCACTAACTTTACTTTTATATTAGAAATCTTTTTCAGTATATATATAGTCATCCACAGACAGACTGTTTCGTTCTATCAGAACTCTTCAGTGTGGCTAAACACGCAGGACGCTCGAAGCCGGAATCGAAACCCGTCCAACTTTACGATAGACTAAGTTTCAGAACACTCGGCCAACAACGGACAACATTAGCTACGGGAAATTTTAGGTATTTTATATTTTAGAAAACAGCAGCAGCAGCCTTTGTTTACATTTTTTCATACCCTATCAGCTACCAGAGAGCTCAATTCTTTCGAAGGGCCTTGCATTACGCTAACGGTGGCCGACAATTCCTTCGCCAGAGAGCTCAACTCCATGGGGAGCATATATATATATATATATATATATATATATATATATAGAGAGAGAGAGAGAGATTTAAATTTAAATTCCTTAAATACCTTACTTAAGGTGAAGTGTATTCCGAATGTTAACGGTTAAAAAGAAGCACATTTGAAGTGCCAGTTAAATAGGCGGTGAAATAAATTCATAATGGAGTATATCTCTTGAATTTTATTAATGTATTTATGAAAAATATCTATATCTATCTGTATATGTATTTATTGCCATTATTCCTATGTCAAAGTGGACCAAGGAATAATGGCAACAAAGGGTTACACCACATTCCCCAGAGCTCAGGACTGGAGCCTCACCATCAGATACGGTTTAGAGTCATACTCAGGACACTTTTTGGTATGGGGGGGTTCTTAATAATCTGCAGTCGGTATGTTCTACGACCCCAGCCGACGAGGTTGAAATATTTTTATTGAGAAAGAATAATGAGAATAAAAAGAGTAGAGTACAGTCCAAGTATTCAGAGTGGAAAAGATAAAATGGAAGAGAGAGAGCGAGAGAGAGAGAGAGAGAGAGAGAGAGAGAGAGAGAGAGAGAGAGAGAGAGATGAGAGAATAAAGAAAAAAAGAAGAGGGAATAGGAGTAAGGGTAGGGGCTGGTTGGTTGGTTGGTTGGTTTGGTTATTATGGTATATCAACCTTTGTCGGTTGTTTAATGCCAAATCCATTTTATACAAATAAACTATTCTATTTCAAACAATTCAGTTTAGCATGAGTACACAGTTTAATAGTTAAAAACATTTCTATTACAAGCTATTCAGTTTAGTATAAATATTGTTTTTGTCCATGCACAGTTAAATGTCAAAACAGTTTTATTTCAAACAATTCAGTTTAGCGTAAAGTACGCAGTTTAAATATCAATACAGTTCTATTTCAAGTAATTCGGTTTAGTTTAAGTACCGAGTTTAGTTCTATTTGACCCATAGATAAGACCCTATCAGATGCTACTTCTCTGGGCCAGAGTGGACCTGGGAGTGATAACAATGAAAGGGTACTCCGTATTCTCCAAAGCTCCAGCATTACAGGAACCTCACCAACAGATTGTTTAGTATCATATCAGGACACTCGTTGTGGAGAGTCTTACTCCCCACAGAGGTGAAGACTGTGTATTCTACAGCCCCTGCCGACTGGGCAAAAAGGGTAGGAGTAAGAGGTGAGTGAGATTGGATAGTTCAAATCGGAATGCTGAAGAGGAAAGAGACAACAACAGAAGAAGAAGAAGAAGAAGAAGAAGAAGAAGAAGAAGAAGAAGAAGAAGAAGAAGAAACAGTATAAAGAGAGAATATCGGAAAGAGAGGAAGATGGCTGGTTGGTTGGTTGGGTTTTATGGCATATCAACCTTTGTAGGTTATTTAACGCCAAATCCATTTTTTATGCAAAAAGAATCCAGTTTAGCATGGGAACACAGTTTAATAGTCAAAAACATTTCTATTTCAAGCAATTTGATTTAGTCAAATAGTTCTAATTCAAATAAATCAATTAAGCATAAGTACGCAGTTTTGATATCAAAACAGTTGTATTTCAAGCTGTTCAGTTTAGCATAAATACACAGTGAAATTGTAAAAAATATTCGTATTTCAAGCCATTCGATTTAGCGAAACAGTTCTATTTCAAGCAATTCAGTTTAGCATAATTGCACTGTCTAGTTCTATTTTAACCATAGCTAGGACCCTATTAGGTTTTCATTTTTTTAAAATTAAATGTTGTTCTATCCGAGGCAGGATAATTCATTTTAATTTAATATGTTCAAACAAGGAAGTCTCTTTAACATACGTGATTTTTCTAAAGAGAAATTTATTTTTGAATATTATAAATGAATAGTATTTCATTTATTCAAATAAATATTTCATACAAAGTGTATATTCAATTTTAATTTTGTAAAAAAAAGGAAATTTGAAAAATTGATCTTCATTTTAAATGTTTCACAAAGAGTATCTACATTAGTAATCATATTTCAATGTCTTATGAGATGAAAAATATTTATTATAGTAAAAATAACGAAGTTTAAAAACCTTTGGAATCACAAGAATTTAAAGAAAATAAGAAGGAAATAGAGCCAATAAAATTTTACCAACCCCGTATTGAAGAAAAAAGAAATAAAGACTGTTTGAAATCATCAAATTTTACTAACCGAAACCTTGCAAACAAGAACACAAAGAAGAAAAAGAAAAAGAAATACTATGAACTATATCATCACCATCATCGTCCCTATCGTCCATCGCTTTCGGCCAGTCCTCCATCCTGGTCCGGTGCAGAGTTGTTGTAGATGGTTCAAGCTGATCACCCTACCCTTGCTCGTTCGGGTGAAGGGGCTCATAGGAGTACATAGCTTATGAGCTCGCCCTTAAGAAACTGCAATATCTTTTTTCTTTAAAAAGATTATTTTGAAAAAGTTTTGTTGTAAACAATTTTAAGACCCTTGAAAAGGATATAGCAGGTATATACCAATTAATTGAAATTTTATAAACTTCATGTTTGAGTTTTTCATTAAGCATACGGAAATCTTATGCATTTGTCGAATTGTATTTTTTTTTTTATATTGAATTTGCAAATATTTTATTATCATAGAGTATTTTTTATGTATTTATAACAAATTATTTTTCTTTCCAATATATATATATATATATATATATATATATATATATATACCTTTGCACATTTTTTTAAGATAGGAAAGAGATGAGAACAGTTTAAGATAGATAGATAGATAGATAGATAGATAGATAGATAGATAGATATGAAAAGATTGAAGCATGAACAAATCAAGATATTTGATAACGAATATTTGGATAAATAAATACCGAGTTCAAATCCTGGGTAAGACTGATTGCATTTCACATAGCACTAATACCCTTGGGAAAGGTATGAATCCAATTATTCTCCCTCCAGCTATGGGTAAATAGTAGGACAGACTGAGTTCTTCAGCCTTGGTAAGGCAACTAGTCTAGGAGAAGGACAACTCTGAATTCAGACCTGTTAAACTCCGCTTAAAAATTGACCTTGTGTCATATCCTGCCCGAGCGGAGGGGTTGGTAAATACGATGTATATATATATATATATATATATAGATATAGATAGATAGATAATGAATGGAGGCGGAGAGAGAGAGAGAGAGAGAGAGAGAGAGAGAGAGAGAGAAAGAGAAGGGGTAGGTTTATATATTGGTAGATGGCAATAGGTTGATGGAGAAAAGCGAAACCGAGTTAGACCAATGAGATAAAGAATGAGTGGGAGGGGTTATTTTCCTGGTATGAAAAGTTGATTGATAGATAGATAGATACCGAGAAAGAGAGAGAGAGAAATAGAGAAAAGAAAGTGTGAGAAAGAAAGACGGAGAAAGAGAGAGAAAGTAGTTTGAAAGAGAATGGATAGAGGAGAATTAGGAGAGGAGGGTCTAAGGGGAAATTATATATATATAAAGAGAGAGAGAGAGAGAGAGAGAGAGAGAGAGAGAGAGAGAGAGAAAGTAAAAGAGAGAGTAAGAGAGAGTTGATTGAAAGAGAATGGGATGGAGTAGCTTTTGGCGAGGTGGCAGGGTCGAGAAGAAACATATAGAGAAAGAGACAGAGAAAGACAGAGAGACAGGGAAAGGGAATGGGGAGAGAAGTGGGAGGAGGTGGGGAGCTGGTGAAATTGAAGAACGAGAATCGATCGATTCATTCATAAGTCAGATAAAAATGATCTTCGAAATCCCCGAGAAAAGAAACGAAGCAAAGAATTTTGAGTGTTTTTCTTCGCCAAGGAAATAAACAGTAAATGACACCATTTCCAATGTGTTCTATCTCTCTCTCTCTCTCTCTCTCTCTCTCTCTCTCTTTCACTCTTTCTCTTACTATCTCTCTCGGTTACTCTCCCTCTTACTCACTTTCTCTCTCTCTCTTTCTCTCTCTCTCTCTGTTACTCTCTTATTCTCTATCTCTTACTCTCTCTCTCTCTTACTCTCTTACTCTCTTACACTGCCTTTTACTTTCTCTCTTTCTCTCTTACTCTTTTTCTATCTTACTCTCTATTTCTTTCACTCTCTCTCTAACTCACTATATCTTACACTCTTTCTCTTACTCTCCATTCTTCCACTCCTTGTCGTACACTCCATCCCTTTCTCTCTATGTCTTACTCTCTCTCTCTTAATTTCCCTCTTACTCTCTTTCTCTTACTCTCTCTCTCTAGTTCTCCTACTTTATCTCTCTTTCTTCCTCTCTCTTTGTCTGTCTTCTCTGTCTCTCTCTTTCTCTATTTCGAAGATTTTTTTTCTGATTTTATTATTCTTTTCCAACCACTCAACCACCAAGAACCATTGGCAAAAAGCAGAAAGGTAAATACTTGGCAATTTTAATACAAAGAATTATCCTTTTTATTCTTTGTATATTTTAGAAGTACGTCGAGATCCATTTTTTGGTTTAAGTCTTTATTTAACTTCCATAATCGAACTTGCGTTAATATTTGTCGCTTACATTTTTGTTCGTTCTTTTTTTCTTTCTCCTCTTTTCTTTTTTCCTTTCTTTTGTTATCTTTTCGTTTTTTCTTTTTTCAGTTGTTTTTTGTTTTCTTTATCTTTTAATTCTTTTTTTCTTTGTTTCTACCTTTTCTCTTTTTCGTTTTTTCTTTTCTTTCTGTTTTCTTTCTTCTTTTTTCTGTTTTTTATTTGCTTTTTTCTTTGTCTTTTTTCTTTTTTCTTTCTTTTTGGTTTTTTTTCCTTCCTTTTCTTTTAATTTTGTCCTTTCTTTTTTTATCGTTTCGTTTTTTTTTTCTTTTTTTTAATTTTTTCTTTTAATTTATTTATTCTTTTTTCTTTTTTCTGTCTTTTCGCTTTTTCTTTTTTCTTTCTTTTTTTTCTATTTTCTTTTTTCTTTTTGTTCTATCTTTTTTTTCTTTTTTGTTCTTTCTTTTTCCTTTTTCTTTTTTGTTCGATATTTTCTTTTTTCTTTTTTTCTCTTTTTTGCTTCTTTTCGTACTTTTTCTTCTTTTTTCTTTTGTCGTTTTTTCCTTTTCTTTTTTTTCTTTAAAAATAAAATTTCTTTTACCCAACTCCTGTGCCACGATGTGGCGGAACGGCGATACATGATTAAACTCGCCTTTGGAGGCAATCTCAGTGCAACGGTTATCACTTTAGTGAAATGAATTCTGTAAGAGTAAGACAAGTTCAAGCCCTGCTTTTTCATGCTAATACCTTTATAGGAAACAAATCCCTCTTCTCTCCTCATATAAATGGGTAAATAGTAGTACAGACAGGGGTTTTAGTCTCTGTAAGGCAACTAGTCTAAATACATCCCATAATCTGGTTTGGTTGCAGGGGTGTCACTCAGGTAGCATGTCTTCTGCACGAATAGCCTGGCGAAGCCCATTCCTCTCCAGGTCTACGACTCGTTTGATTTCAGTTTTCTTTTTTCGAGGCCAGCTGTCATACTAGGGCTAAAGAGCCCTGTCTGCCCTAGTATTTACCCATAGCTGGAGAGAGAATAGTTGGAGTCATGCCTTTCACAAGGATATTAGAACTATGAGAAATGCAAACAACCTCGTTCAGGATTTGAACTTCAGCTGTTCGAGTCCACTTTCAACGACAGTTAGCGTTACACTATGAGCGCCTCTCACCAGTCTAATCGAAGGAAAACTCTGAATTTTAAACCAGCTGAACTACGCTTAAAGATTGAACTTGTGTCACACAGTAGCCGATAAGGCGGACAAGACTAAAGATAGTGCCAGCCATTGCAACAACTGGCATGCCGATCTTTCCTCTTTGATGCCATGGGGAAGGTGCTGCAACAGAGTTTAAATCCACGGGGTGAAATTCAGCTCAAATTTAGCCGCGCCCAGTCCGAAGTCGAGTGGACATCTGAAGGAAAATTTCAGGTTATAAGATCAAATATCATCACGTGTCACATTCTGTCTAATCGGAGTTTAACGCTACATCAACCCTGAATGAGCTATTCAAAGCCAAAATTTGATACAAATAATTCGAACTAAGTCATATAGTATCAAGTATTCTAATCTAAAACCAAACAATTTTAAAACATATACATTTAAACAGGTATTACCACTTTGCGTCAGAGTTAACCTGGGAGTAATGCCAAAGAAAGGGCGACTCTATATTTCCACGGCCCAAACGGTTGGGGCTATAAAATACACCGACGGCATCTTTGCAGAGAAGTAAGAGTCCCACCCAAACTGTGTCCTGGATATGATAGTAAACAATCAGAGGGTTAGGCTCCAAGTATGCGGGAGTTTTGAGGAATGCGAAGTACCCCTTTATAGCCATCACTCCCAGGTCTACTCTGGTTCGAAATTGTAGCACCTGCTAGTGTCCTATCTATGGGTCAAATAGAATTAAACTGTGTGTTTGTGCTAAACTGAATTGTTTGAAATAGAACTGTTTTGACATTTAAACTGCGTACTTACGCTAAACTGAACTGTTTTTACATTTAATTGTGTGTGAATAAATGACAGATGTTTAATTGAATTGTTAGTCATACATAGCAATACGCAGAACCATTTAACTTTGTTGACTAAACTGGATAGTTTGAAATAGAACTATTTTTGACATTTAAACTGTGTACTTATACTAAACTGAAATGTTCGAAATAGAACTGTTAAAACGTATAAAAATGGATTTGGCATTTAAAAATCTACAATGGTTGATACGCTATAAAACCAAACCAAACTAAAACAAACTGAATTATTCTGCTTTGGGGCATACGAGAACTCTGATATCATTGTCAAGACTAGCTTTTCGATTTATTGCATGTGCGCACGTGCACACACACACACACACACACACACACACACACACACACACGCATATATATATATATATATATATATATATATATATATGAAAATAATTGTAAACGAGCAGGTCCCCAATCAACAATAAGTTGAGAAGAACAACCGGTTCTGAAAATTCTTGCTATTTAAAACACACACACACACACACACACACACACACACACACACACACACACATGCACCTGTATATATATATATATATATATATATATATATATATATATATATATATATAAGTGGCAAGTACAGATATGTGTGTATATATATATATATATATATATATATGTATATATTTAAGTGGAAAATGTATAGTATTATTTATATATATATATATATAGAGAGAGAGAGAGATAGCGAGAGAGAGAGAGAGAGAGAGAGGGAGATGGATGGATGGATGAAGAGAGAGAGAGAGAGAGAGAGAGAGAGAGGGAGGAGATAGAGGGAGACATGTGACAAATAAGCAGTTATGATAGGCTTTTGTGCACATGTGCATGAGTAACAAGAAAAAATCTTATAAAGATGAATTGAGAAATAATTTTTCTTTGAGGGAAAGATACGAAGCGAAAGTGCAGCTCAGGTAACTTGAAAGAGAGAGAGAGAGAGAGAGAGAGAGAGAGAGAGAGAGAGAGAGAGAGAGAGATGAAAAAAAGACGAAGAAGCAATCTCAGAAATAATCAGTTTGACGTTAAAGAGAAAATACACCAAATAACGATGATTAATATTATGATAGGTAGATGCAACGTTAAAAAAAAATAGATGAATAAAAAATAACCCCAACTGACTGTAAAATGCACATCTCTTTTAGCAAAACAAAATTGAAGTGGGTAATTTAGCTCTCAGTGTTTTTTTGTACATACTTGAAGCTGGAAGACAGAAATCGCTGATAAAATGTTTTGCCGATATGAACGAAATTTTAGCCCGAAATCAAAATAGAAACAATCCTTTTTGAAGAACTGTCATGGCGACATTATGTTTTCTTTGATGGAAACATTACTCGGCGAATCTCATGTTTAAAAACAATTGATATCTGCATGTTACTCCTAAGTGGTATTTGAAAAAAAATTCTCTGTCTTCTGTTTTTTATAATTTTTTTCATTTCTATTCTTCTCTTTATTCAATAATTATAACTTTCTTTGCTTTGTAAGTTAATTTTTATTTGTGTTCCATGACGAGGCGACTGTATTTCTGACATTTTCTTTTTTCTTATTTTTTTCAATTTGCACTTGTCAGTATTCCAGAAAACTATTATTGCTTTTTGGCATCGTTCTTTTTTTTCCCCTTTCTTTTTCGTTTCACCTCTCTTACCTTTCTTCTGTGAGGTCTTCTTGTTCGACAAGTTCTTTCTTTCTTTCTTTGCTTCATATACCTTTCTTTTGTGAGGTTTTGTTTGTTGACAAGTTCTTTCTTTCTTTCTTTCTTTCTTTCTTTTTTTGGGTTTTCTTCTTTGAAAAGTTCTTTCTTTCTTTCTTTCTTTCTTTCTTTCTTTCTTTCTTTCTTTCTTCGCGTCTCATACCTTTCTTTTGTAAGGTTTTGATCTTCGACACTTTCTTTCTTTCTTTCTTTCTTTCTTTCTTTCTTTTTTTGTTGAGGTTTTCTTCTTCGACAAGTTCTTTCTTTCTTTCTTTCTTTCTTTCTTTCTTTCTTCGCTTCACATACCTTTCTTTTGTGAGGTCTTGTTTGTTAACAAGTTCTTTCTTTCTTTCTTTCTTTGGATTTTCTTCTTTGACAAGTTCTTTCTTTCTTTCTTTCTTTCTTTTTTTGGGTTTTCTTCTTTGAAAAGTTCTTTCTTTCTTTCTTTCTTTCTTTCTTTCTTTCTTTCTTTCTTTCTTTCTTTCTTTCTTTCTTTCTTTCTTCGTGTCTCATACCTTTCTTTTGTAAGGTTTTGATCTTCGACAATTTCTTTCTTTCTTTCTTTCTTTCTTTCTTTTTTTTTGTTGAGGTTTTCTTCTTCGACAAGTTCTTTCTTTCTTTCTTTCTTTCTTTCTTTCTTCGCTTCACATACCTTTCTTTTGTGAGGTCTTGTTTGTTAACAAGTTCTTTCTTTCTTTCTTTCTTTCTTTCTTTGGATTTTCTTCTTTGACAAGTTCTTTCTTTCTTTCTTTCTTTCTTTCTTTCTTTCTTTCTTTCTTCGCATCTCATACCTTTCTTTTGTAAGGTTTTGATCTTCGACAAGTTCTTTCTTTCTTTCTTTGTTGGGGTTTTCTTCTTCGATAAATTCTTTCTTTCTTTCTTTTGTTGGGGTTTTTTCTTCGACAAGTTCTTTTTTCTTTCTCTCTTTTGTAAGGTTTTGATCTTCGACAAGTTCTTTCTTTCTTTTATTCTTTTTTCCTTTCTTTTGTTGGGGTTTCTTCTTCGACAAGTTCTTTCTTTTTTTCTTTCTTTCATTCTTTCTTTTGGTTATTGTTTCTTTCTTTTCATATAAATATGTATCAAATATTAGTATAATTCATACTTGATAGTGTACAACAAGAGATTATTTGTATTACGTAGGAATCACTATCATTATCATCATCAAGTCATCGTGGTCCTTTGAATTTCTCTCATCATCTGTCACGCTTGTTCTCGTAGGTCATCTCGACGGCATTCAGTGCTCTCACAGAGTTGATAAATAAGTTTTCTGGTGTGCTTTTGTTGTAGGTGTCTGTAACAGAACATTGCAAATGAGTTTGTCGGTGCTTCTCTATGTCTTGTTCGTCTTACTTGGAAGGTTTGTAAGATGGGAGGTTGACGGCCGTTCTACTGCTGTTTTGTGGGCTGTTGTTTCTAGACCTTATTCAAGACAACATGTAGCATCCTTGCATAGTTCCCATACAGCTTTTTCTTCAAGTACTTCGTTAAAATCCTGATGGTGTAGCAATACTTGATACCATGTGAAAATAAATGATTATTATTATAGTTAAAAATAAAAGTGAAATTTGTAAATACAAACATTGTATAATTGTAATCAAACATTTAAAAATGAATTAAAGTTCGATCTTGATGTTACATAATAGATTAATGAACGAATGTTAAATAGAAGAATTAGTGTAGAATAGCAATACTTGCAACCACTTCATTGTGTGCGAAAAAAAATGATTTACATTGAATTATATTATTTTTATTATAATTCTATAAGTGTTAGATAGCAATTATTGAGACCATTTAACTGTGTAGAAATTATAGCAATACGATTGTGCAAACAAATGAGTTGTTACTAATTTAAAAATGAAATTACCAACAAACTCCGTTCAAACAAACGCCTTATACAAAATTTAATTGTTAGAAATAGAACTGTTTGATCATTCAACTGTGTAAGTAAATAAGTGAGGTTTAATTGAATTGTTAGTTATACATAGCATTACTTAGAACTGTTTAACTTTGTTGACTTATGCTAAATTGAATTGTTAGAAATAGAACAGTTTGATCATTTAACTGTGAGTAAACAAATGATTGATGTTTAATTGAGTTGTTCGTTATACATAACAATACTTGCAACTATTTAACATTGAGTACACGAAGGAGTAATATTCAACTGAGTAATTACAGGGTGTGGAAGCAAAATTAGGAATATTCTCGTATAATAATAAACGATCCTATTATAAAACAAGATAAATCTTATTTTTAATAAAAGCAACAAAATCATTTGGTAAGAACTATAATTCTTACCAAATGATTGATTTTGTTGTTAATAATAATTATCATTTGCTATTAGAAACCCTACAACTTCGTGCAAGTTGCTTGTATCAGAAAATACATGATAAAAAGATTTACACACACACACACACACACACACACACACACACACACACACACACACACACACACACACACACACTCTCTCTCTCTCTCTCTCTCTCGCTTTCTCTCTTTCTCTCTCTCTGAGGGCCGAAGTTTTTGGAACCATTAAGTAACCCATAGGGAGTTGATGAGCCGTTAAGAAAATAAACCAAACCAAATCTTTCTTGTATCTTCTTTGAAGTCATTCGAATCATCCGCTATTAAATTGTCATTCTTTTTGCAAATGATATGAGATAAGAAAGAGATAAAATGGGAGATAAAAATGATATGAGATAAGAAAATGATAAAATGGGAGATAAAAATGATATGAGATAAGAAAGTGATAAAATGGGAGATAAAAATGATATGATATAAGAAAATGATGAAATGGGAGATAAAAATGATATGAGATAAGAAAATGATAAAATGGGAGATAAAAATGATATGAGATAAGAAAATGATGAAATGGGAGATAAAAATGATATGAGATAAGAAAATGATAAAATGGGAGATAAAAATGATATGAGATAAGAAAGAGATAAAATGGGAGATAAAAATGATATGATATAAGAAAATGATAAAATGGGAGATAAAAATGATATGAGATAAGAAAATGATAAAATGGGAGATAAAAATAATATGAGATAAGAAAGAGATAAAATGGGAGATAAAAATGATATGATATAAGAAAATGATAAAATGGGAGATAAAAATGATATGATATAAGAAAGTGATAAAATGGGAGATAAAAATGATATGAGATAAGAAAATGATGAAATGGGAGATAAAAATGATATGAGATAAGAAAGTGATAAAATGGGAGATAAAAATGATATGAGATAAGAAAATGATGAAATGGGAGATAAAAATGATATGAGATAAGAAAATGATGAAATGGGAGATAAAAATAATATGAGATAAGAAAGTGATAAAATGGGAGATAAAAATGATATGAGATAAGAAAATGATGAAATGGGAGATAAAAATGATATGAGATAAGAAAATGATGAAATGGGAGATAAAAATGATATGAGATAAGAAAATGATGAAATGGGAGATAAAAATGATATGAGATAAGAAAATGATGAAATGGGAGATAAAAATAATATGAGATAAGAAAGTGATAAAATGGGAGATAAAAATGATATGAGATAAGAAAATGATGAAATGGGAGATAAAAATGATATGAGATAAGAAAATGATGAAATGGGAGATAAAAATGATATGAGATAAGAAAATGATGAAATGGGAGATAAAAATGATATGAGATAAGAAAATGATGAAATGGGAGATAAAAATAATATGAGATAAGAAAGTGATAAAATGGGAGATAAAAATGATATGAGATAAGAAAATGATGAAATGGGAGATAAAAATGATATGAGATAAGAAAATGATGAAATGGGAGATAAAAATAATATGAGATAAGAAAATGATGAAATGGGAAGAAAAATCGAATAAGATTTTTAAAAAAATTCAAACGGTGAAAATATAATCTCATAACTGAATGTCTGAAAGAAGGGCTTAATTTAGACCATAAGGAATTAGGTTGGTAGAAATTCTTTTTAAACGGGTATGTCCCAGAAGAAGAAAATCAGTCAATTTCTAAGTTTGACATGAAAGAGAAAATACACTGATTAACAATTATGATATTCTGACAAATAAAGGCACCAATTTATCAAAATGTTAAAAATGATAATAATTGAATAATTTTTAATTTACATAATTTCAAGTTTTCCTATCTAATACTAATAATTCTATGGTTTCAAGTAGTTATTTCGATTTAATAATAACTATTTGTTTGCACATAGTTACCTGGTTTCAAATAACTTATAATATTGGTTTGGTTAGGTTTTATGCTTTATTGACCATTGTCGGTTATTTAATGCCAAATCCTGTTTTTACATATAAATCAAATATATGATTTGTAAATACATTTTATAGACACAGACAGTTAAATGATCGAATATCTATGTTTTTACATATAAATCAAATATATTATTTCTAAATACATTTTATAGACACAAACAGTGAAATGATGGAATATCTATTTCTAACATTTCCATTTAGCATAAGTCATTTATTTGGACATAATTTAAATGTCGAGCAGTTCTGTTAATCCTAAAGATAGGACCCAATCAGGTGCTACCACTCCGAGTTGGAGTGTCCCTGGGAGCAAGGGCAATGAAAGGATACTCACATTGTCCAAAGCTCCAGCATTACTGGAGCCTCACCATCAATTTTTTCCCCTTCAAACACAAGAAACTTGTTTTGAGGGGTATTACCTCTCTTCAGAGATGCAGAGGGTATTACCTCCCTGTAGAGATGCAGTCTGTGTATTCTACGGTCCCTACCGACTGTGCTAACTATTTAGTGAACAAAATTGTTGAATGATTGATTTCAGTGGCATGTCAACCCGACTCGAGCTATTTCATGCCTTGAAGTGAGGTAATCGCTTTCATTGTATGTTTATATTTAGATTTTTTGTGTAGCTGTTTCCTATGTTTTTTTTTGACTCAATAATATGATATCAAGTATTACAATCTGATACTAGTATTTTGTACACAGTGATATAGTTTTAGGCATTCCAATCTACTTCTAATAAATATATGGTTTCGAGTGATTATTTTTATTAAATAATTATCATTTGCTTGCAACATATAGAAATATTTTGGTTAATAATACAAAAATACGCCATACCGACAATAAGGTAAAAAAATTAAAAATCCTAGAAACCTTATATAGAAAACTTAGACAACCCACTATTAACAGAATTGATTTCGAAACTACTGATAACAT
>OY757915.1:35461295-35621295 GCA_963585895.1 Sepioteuthis lessoniana
TCTGAAGGATTATTGACTTCTTTGAAAAGGTTGATATTGAGTAGGAAGCACATGTGACACTCACACTTGGAGAAAACAAAGTACGAATGGGTATAACACACACACACACACACACACACACACATATATATATATATATATATAATCACGTCGAAATTCGTAATCAAGGCTTCCAAATGATTCTTGACCTCTTTCTTATATGTTAATGGACAATGTTTAGTCATTGTCAATGAGGATATCATGAAGAGTTGGAACATTTTTCTTTCATCACCGAACCCCTTGTGCCGACGGGGTTCAGATACACCAGGTTAAGATCCCCATCGTTTGAGAAAAGCTCTTCAGCTTACATCGGGAAAAAAGCATCCGTTCATTTTAATTGAAAAAAAGCCGCTACATATTCCCGGACGTAGAACCCCACCACCTCCTCTTTCAAAATTAGCCATCTCGTCTATTTTGAATGGCGGGGACATATGCATGTTTAACAAGAAAAAAAAAGAAAAGAAAAGAAAAGAAAATGGTTTTGAGAAAACATCCGGGTATCAGCTGAAAAAATTGCTTTTCTTTTCTTAATAATTCCTCGTTTTTCCGCTTCTTTTTCTCTTTCTTTTATTCTTTTTGGCTTTCTCATTTTTTATTTCTTTCTTCATTTTTTCATTCTTTTTCAATGAAAGTTTTCTTCGTTTTTTCCCTTCTTTTGCCAGTTCTTTTTCAATCAATTATTCTCTCAGTTCTTTTTTCTTTCCTTTATTTTATTGCGTTTCTTTCTTAGTCGCTTCTTTCTTTCTTCCTTTCTTTCTTAAATAAAATTTCGATCCTTCCTTCATTTTTTCCTTCATTTTATTTCTTTCTCTCAAAGTCAAATCTTCCTTCCTTCCTTCCTTCCTTCCTTCCTTCCTTCCTTTCTATCTATCTATCTTCATATTCAATAAATCTATCTATCTATCTATCTCGTAGCAAAATTGTTTGGTTTGGTCTTATAACATATCAACCATTGTTGGTTATTAAATACCAAAACCATTCTTATACATATAAACAGTTATATTTCAAACATTTCGGGTTAGCATACAAAATAGTTCCATTTCAAACAATTCAGTTTAGCATAAGTACGCAGTTTGAATGTCAAAACAGTCCCATCTCAACCAATTCAGTTTAGCATAAGTACAGAGTTTAGTTCTTTTTTACCCATAGAGAGGATCGTATCAGGTGCTTCCATTCTGGGCCAGTGTGGACATGGGAGCGATGGCAATTAAGGGGTACTCCACATTCCACAAAGCTCCAGTATTACTGGAACCTCACCGTTAGATTGTTTAGAGTCATATCCAGAACACTCGTTGGGTGGGGGTGGGGTTTTACCCATCTGCAAAGAAGCAGCCAGTGTATTTTACAGCGCCCCCTCCCCCAGCCGACTGAGCAAGTTGTAAAATGGTTAACGTGTAAGGCTGCGACATTATTGGAAGCGAGTTTGAACTCTTGTCGTTCCCTTTCGGACTAATACCTATTGGAAAATTTATTTAATCTAACTCTGGCAGCAACACTCCACAAGACACCAACTGTTCGGCCACCTGCCCCCTATCACGAAAACTATTCAAATTAGACGAACCAGACATGCAGGACATTGCTGGAGAAGCAGAGATGAACTCATAAGAGATGTACTCTTATGGATCCCCACACATGGCCGCGCAAAAGCAGGACGACCAGCACGAACGTACATTCAGCAGCTATGTGAGGATACAGGTTGTTGTCCTGAAGACCTACCTAGGGCGATGAACGATAGGGAGGAGTGGCGAGAGAGGGTCAGGGATATCCGTGCTGCCAGCACGAGATGATGATGATGATGATGATTAACCAACGTAATTCTTAAATTTTTTGTGTGAAGTTTTAAAAGAAAAGTGAACATTTCGCTAAGTCAAATTTATATTGCACATATTCAAGCACTTATACATATATATACATATTTAGTTGACCTTAGTTGAGGGTGACCCAAAGGTGTCCCTTTTCGATAGCTACTACACAGAGGTGTAGGGGAGGGCGCTACTCCTTTCCCTGGATTGCTCCACTTTACCTTGATCCTTACCTTATAAAGCTGAGTCTTAAGCAAGGTAACATCAAGTACCATTTTTTGAATAAAAGCACAACCAAATTTATACTTAGCTTAGGTTCTTTACTTTTCTTTCAAAGAATAGTTGTCTTCGAAGATTCATTACTTTTCAGGTGTGGTTATTTGAAGCGACGTCATTCCATGTCGAAACGTTTTTGTTGACTGTGACATTATTTGTCATACATGTCTTTTTAAACAACGTCTGCTTATTTATAGTTATAAAATTAATATTTACACAAAGACAGCTTTTTATTCTCAACCAATAAAAAACGTCCTTTTAACCATTCTTAAATATTAATACTTGGGAGAAGTTATATTTATTTTATTTATCTATCTAAATTTTGTAATTTTGTTTTATAATGCAAAATTATATTGAAGGAATATTTATTTCTAACATACCATAGGGAAAGGTGGGAACCGTTTTATCCATCCAGCTATGGGTTAAAAAGCACTACCTTGTTTCTTCGATTAAGGCAGCTTAGGCATGAAATAACCCACGAAAGTTGACATGCCTTTAAACAAATCTTGTGCTCTTATCTCCGTTATTGTTATTTACTTTTCTTTCTATCTTGGTTCATTTTCTTTTCTTTCCGATTTCTCAATTTTTTCAACCTGTTTTAGGACCATATCGTTGTTTCTGGTCGTCATTAAACTTCTTTTCTTTTCCCTTTTTTCCCCTTCTTTTCTTTACTCTTCTTTTCTTCTTGCTTCCTTTCTTTCGTTTCCTTTCTTTCCCTTTCTTTTCTTTTCGCCTCCTTTTTTTTTTACCTTTCTTTTCTTTTCCCTTCTTCTGTTTTCCCTTCTTTCTTTTCCCCTTTTTTTTCCTTCTTTTGTTTCCCCATCTTTTCTTCTCCATTCTTTTCTTTTCCCTTCTTCTGTTTTCCCTTCTTTCTTTTCCCTTCTTTTTTTCCCTTCTTTTGTTTCACCATCTTTTCTTCTCTATTCTTTTCTTTTCCCTTCTTTCTTTGTCTTCTATTTTTCCTTTTTCTTCTCCTTCTTTTCTTTACCTTTCTTTTCTTTTCCCTTCATTCTTTTCGTTTCTTTTTTTTCACTTCTTTACTTTCCCCTTCTTTTCCTTCGCTTCCTTTCTTTCCCTTCCTTTCACTCCATTTCTTTTCTTTTCCCTTCCTTTTTTCTTTTCTCTTCTTTTCTTTTCTCTTCTTTCTTTTCCTTCTTTTCTTTCCCTTTCTTTTCTTTTCCGTTTCTTTTCCCTTCTTTTTTCCCTTTCTTTTCTTTCCCCTTCTTTTTTTTTTCGTTTCCTTTCTTTCCTCTTCTTTTCTTTCCCTTTCTTTTCTTTTCCCTTCTTTTCTCTTCACTTCTTTTTTCCTTTCTCTTCTTTTCTTTTCTTTTTCCCCCTTCTTTTCTTTCAGTTTCTTTTCTTTCCCTTTCTTTTCTTTCCCCTTCTTTTCTTTTCCTTCTTTTCTTGCCCCTTATTTTATTTTTGCGTCTTTTATTTCCCCTTTTCTTTTCTTTTCGTTTTCTTCTTTCCCTTTCTTTTCTTTTTATTTCTTTTTTTCTTTCTTTTCTTTTTGCCTCTCTTCTTCTTACATTTTTTCTTTTACTTTTTCCACTTTATTTTGTTTTATTTTTTTTACTTATTTGTTTATTTTACTTTCTCGTCATTCAACTTTTTTTTCATTCATTACTTTTTACTTTTTCCAGTTTAAAAAAAGAGCTTACCAAAAGGCGAAATGTCTAAAACAGTCGCTGAACGAAGAAACATGTGTCACTTCGGCCATTTTGTCCGCTTCTGTTAGAGATCAAAGATGGTGGCAAAAACGGTAAAAAAAAAAAGACAAAAAGAAAAAAAGTGACGATGAATCGGTGAAGCGGAAAGTGCTACAGTCGGGCGATCTTTGCTGATTTAAAAACCACGACCCGCATAATTGACGACATACACATGGACACTTGTCCTGAGAGCTTCATTTTTTTCAGTTACTTGTTTGACACACACCTGGACTGAGTTCTCATTGGGTGCCCAATTCATGCGGCCTTGTGCTACATCTAAGCAAAAAGCTTAGTAAATTACCACCTGGACTGAGTGTGTCACAGTTTTGTCCTTTTTTATTTTAACTTTTACGGTTTTGAATTTATTTTATTGGACTTTGCAAAGGATGGCCTTCGTTCTCTTTCTTTCACTATCTATCTATCTATCTATCTATCTATCTATCTATCTATCTATCTATCTATCTATCTCACTTTTTTCACATCTATCTATCTATCTATCTATCTATCTATCTATCTATCTATCTATCTATCTATCTCACTTTGTTCACATCTATCTATCTATCTATCTATCTATCTATCTATCTGTATATTCTACAGCCCCAGCCAACTGGGCAAATAGATAGATAGAGAGATAGATAGTGAAAGAAAGTGATAGATAGATAGATAGATAGATAGATAGATAGATCTATCTATCTATCTATCTATCACTTTCTTTCACTATCTCTCTCTCTATCTATCTATTTTCCCTGTTGGCTGGGGCTGTAGAATATACCGACTGCACCTCTGCAGAGGGGTAAGACCCCCTCCAACGATTGTCCTGGATATGACACTAAACAATCTAATGGTGAGGTTCCAGTGATGCTGGAGGTTTGGGGAAGGTGGAGCATCCCTTCATTGCCATTTCTCTCAGGTCCAATCTGGCCCGGAGTGGTAGCAGCTGATAAGGCCCTATATATGGGTTAAATAGAACTAACAGTATACTTATGCTAAACTGAATTGTTTGACTAAACTGAATAGTTTGAAATAGAAATATTTTTGACATTGAAACTGTACTTACACTAAACTGATTTGTTTAATATAGAACTGTTTTGACATTTAACTGTGTGTAAACAAAATCCGTACTTATACTAAACTGAATTAGCTGAATTAAACTGCTTGAATAAACTGAATAGCTTGAAATAGAAATGTTTTTTTCAGAATTAAACTGTACTTAGATTTAAACTGCGTACTTCTCCTAAACTGAATTGTTTGAAATAGAACTACTTGTATAAAAATGGATTTGGCATTAGATAACCTATAAAGGTTGAAATGCCATAAAACCCAATCATCTATCTATCTATCTATCTATCTATCTATCTATCGCTCATTTAATAAATACGGGAAAACTTCTGAAAAAAGTAAAATGAGTATTTTCGTAATTTAAAAAAAATGTAAACTTTGTATAGTTTGGAATTGATTTATAGCTAAAATTATTTTACTCTCGCAAAAATACTTGTCTTGCAGCTCGTCGAAAAAGCGGCAAATCGGAGTGCTCTTGGTTTGAACTGAGATCTCTCATTAAATTTTCGCTGGTTAAAAAGTTTAAACCAAGTGAAATTTACTGAAGAATGTGTGATGTGTATGGAAAAGTATGTTTTAGTGAGAAACTGTTTACAAATGAGCTTGACAGGTTTTATACTATGAGCGTGAGTCGATGGAGAGGAAACAGTGACTCTCCAGCAAAGAAAAAGTTCCGGGGGCAGTGGTCTGTAAAGTGGGTGATGCCCACAATCTCTTGCGACTTGAAAGGATCCATCACGATGGATTTCCTTAAAAAAAGTAAATCTGTAAAAGGGAGTTTCTCTTGCAGTCACCTGAGACAAAATTCATTTTATTTAATGTGCCTCGTATACATTTAATCTAGTTTCTATCTTCTTTTGATCAGTTCATATGTATTTGAGCTAAGTTCTCTCTCTCTCTATCTCACACACACACACATACACACACACACACATATATATATATATATATATATATATATATATATATATATATATATATATATATATAAGAAAAACCTTTAAAAATCACTCATATTTGTTTGCGATAATATCTATTTCAACAGACCCATTTTTTTTAAAAATTAGATCTGCATCATAAGACAAAGAAATGATAAGAAATTTCTGATGAAAATTTAGAAAAATTCCACAAAAATCCAGACCTCCTATTCCCTCAACATAATTTATTTTAAATAAAAAAAAGAAAACATATATATATATATATATATATATATATATATATATATATATATTATTTTATCATTTTATGGTTAGACTTATTCTTTATAACTCTGGCTTTTAGGGGCTTGCCACTCAAGGCTTTGCAGTAAGGATTCGGATTGGGCAGTGGTATTTGCAAGAAACGTTAGATTATCTACATAGTCTGCATCTCTTACAGTTTCTACAGGATATCGTCAGCTTCTTGCCTTTTTTTTTTTTTTTAAATATAAAGCCATTTATTCTATTGAGAATATAATTATATAATAACTGAAGGGGGCGTCCCGGTTGAGTAGTGTCTTCACCTGCTGAACTGTGACATCGTATTAAGTGAGTTTGAATTTTAGTTGCTCTATTACCCCCCCCCTTTCGGACATTATAAGTTACGAATCCCCTTATTCCTCAAGCAATAGTTTAAATAGTATCACTACTGTCCTACAAGTACGGCTTCGACACTGAATAACCCATGAAGAAATCAAACGAATAATTAATAGTATGATTTAATAATATAATAAGTTATATTATTGCATAAAAATCATATGAATCAAAATATATAAAAATATAAAAATAATCCTTACATAAAATACATATGATAAAATACAATAACAAAAATATGTTTTAATAATATTACAGGGAGCAGGAGCAAAATCAGGAATATTCTAGTATAATAAGTAAAGTTGGCGACTGTAGTCGAGGGTGACCTGAAAGCTCCATTTTCGATAGCTACTATACCATCAGTAAGTAACGGGGCCATTGGCCAAATGACTAGAGTGTTCGCCAATGGTCCGTGAGACCGGAGTTCAATCCCAGGTCGAGTCATACCAAAGACTCAAAAAATGGTACTTGATGCCGCCTTGCTTAGAATTCAGCATTATAAGGTAAGGATCAAGAATAAAGTAGAGCAATCCAGTGTGTGTAGTAGCACCCTCCCCTACACCTCAGTGTAGTAGCTATTGAAAGAGGAGACTTCAGGTCACTCTTGACTAGGGTCGCCAACTTTACTTAGTAAAATAATAAACGACTCTAACATAAAAGAAGATTGATTTTAATTTTAAAAGATAAATAACAAAATTAGAAGATAGACGCAAAATAGTAAATTTTCTCAAATTGGCCACCATTTTTTTTTCAACCATTGTTTCAACACGCCTTCGAAAAGATTTCTATGTCTTCAAAATAAATTCTTCATGCATTTTATTCCATTCCTCCTCAATAGCTGTATTAAGCGACCCAATATTTAGATGGGAAGTTGCAATTGTTTTGTTTTCTAAAACAGGCCATATAGCGTAATCAAGAGGGTTAAGGTTTGGGCTTAAATCTTGTTTAATTGCTGTCCTCACAGTTTTCTTGTGGACTTGCAATGAATTAGCGTGCTTTCTTATTGACGTTGTAGTGTCTTTCTTGATTGCCGTAGCAAGAACAGTTAAAAGGCTTCCTTTTCGTTTTTTTGTTCAATCCTCCTTTTTTTAAAAAAGGTCTTTTTCTTTTGTATATGGTTGAGAAAGAAAATCTGGCTTGGTCTCTGCGTTAAGCAAATCATAGATTCTTTGTCGTTTCTTTTTTTTTTTGTTCATTCATATTGGGCTGAATTTTAATTTTAATTTTAAAAAATTGCTTGAATGTTAGAGTTAATCATGAAAATTTACATTTATCGCGTTTTTTTTTTCTAAAATTGGACTTATCAGACGAAGAAAAAACGTTTTAAAAATTATTCCATATCTTTGTTTCCGCACTCTCTCTCTCTCTCTCTCTCTCTCTCTCTATATATATATATATATATATATATATTAGTAATATTATAATTACAACAAAATATAAAGTATGAAATATGTTCTATATTAAAATAAGCTTATTGTGACCTTGGAATTTGGGCTAGCCAGTTGGGCTCGTTGACCAATACTATTATAATGAGTTCGATCCTCACTTGGCGCTTCATACTTGCAATTTTGTACCCGGCGAGTAAAGGTTTACAGATCAGCAGGCACGATTCGCCGACTAATTATTCTAATTATGATTTCAGTCCTTCCAAACAGTCTCACATTTGTAGCCTGTTTGCTATTCATATAATGCTAATAGCCTTGAGAAAAGTATGAATCCAACTACCCTCTCTCTCTCCCTCTCTCTCTCTCTCTCTCTCTCTCTAACTATGAGTAAATAGGGTAGAGTGGGCTCTTTAGCTTTGGTATGACAACCAGTCAAGGAGAAAGAAAACGCTGAATTCAAACCTGTAAAATTCTGTTTAAAGATTGTCTTTGTGTTGCTTCCTGCTCGAAAAGGAAGGTTTAACTAAATACATACGAGGTCGGCTGAAAAGTTCATAGGCTGACCAAGATACTCACTTGGAATGTGACCTAATGAGGTATATCTTTTAATATAGCTCTTCCATCAGTTTTACAATACTTGGATCCCATTAGTAAAAAAAGTTATCAACTGTAGATATCACGACATCATATGAAACTTTCAGCCACTGAACTTTTCAGTCCACCCTCGTAAACGTAAGGAGGCACGCTTAGTATCGCATTTACCCTTGTAGGAAATGAAATCGCAACTCGATTTCGACTAGTCTGTTTGTATTTTTCTTTGTGCCCACGCCTATGGAAAAGGCACTAATTAATATGTTTTACCACCAGCTACGGGTAAATAGTAGGGTAGACGGATTTTTTTATATTGTTTACGAAAACTCAGAAGGCAAACAAGCTTCACTCTAGATTAAAGGTTTGGTTTGGTATGGTTTTATGGCATATCAACCATTGTAGGTCATTTAATGCCAAATCCTTTTTTATATAATGTGACAGGAAACTATTAAAATCCCAAAACGGGACTTTATTTTCGCACGTGTGAAGACGGGGCAAACTGGTACTTGATCCCTTGTAGGATAAGTCCTCGTTCAGAGTTTTTCCTCAGGCATATAGGAACTGGCATATTATGTGGGGGATTAATATATGGCTAGACTGACCACCGCTGGCAAGGGGTTTCCAAATTTCACACTATACACACACCCACCAAGGCCACTAGTCTTCCTCCCCTAGAACAATGGAAGATATGGACCTCTATGTTTAGACGTAATAATATTAATTGTAGTAGTCGGCAACTCTGGTTCCCCGTATAAGAATCTAAAGGAATTTATAGGACAATTTTAAGCAAGCATAACATAAGGCGACGTGAAGCTGGAAAAGAAACATGAAATAACAAATTCGTAACAGACGCTAAAAATAATAACTTCGAGCACGTGGGAACATTAAAATATATCAATCCTTTTTACTACACATGGATATACACCTTCAACGTATCAAATATATTATAAATGAATAGTGCATGAACACAAATGTCTTTCTTCTTTTCTTTTCTTTCGTTTTCAGTCTTTCTTCAAAGAGAGAGAGAGAGAGAGAGAGAGAGAGAGAGAGAGAGAGAGAGAGAGAGAGTATATATAATTGAGTATAAGGAGAAACAGTCCCAAAGTTTACTTATCTTATTTCGATGGATTCCTGTGGAGAATATTTCTTCTTTTACGGGCTGAAAGACTTTATCTTATTTTTAGTTCTGGCCTGAAGGCATGGCTCCCTCGTGTCCGAGATATTTTTCCTCGTGTCCGAGATATTTTTCGTCTTCTTTTACCCGGAGTACTTGGCTTTAGTTCCGTCCGCCACAAACCCTGTCCAACAACTAATTTTCTCTTTTCTTTTTTCCCGCTGACGGGAAGAAGGTGCCACTTCCGTTTTCTATCTTCTCAGTGGGACACCACGGGACAATATTAAATTATATGATTTCTAAACACATTTTGTCGATAACATTTTTAAATAAGCCTGAGCTCATTATTTTGCTCACAGTTAAATGGTTTCATTTAATTTCAAACAATTCAGTTTAGCATAAGCACAGTTAGTCATTTGTTTAAATACAGTTTTTTGTCTCTATACAGTTAAAGATAAAAACGTTTCAAATTAGCATAAGGTACAGTTTAAATGTCTACAGTTTTAATTGCAAACAATTCAGTTTTACTGGTCAACAAGGTTAAATGGTTCCCAAGTATTGCTATGAGTTACTCACAATCCATTAAACATCAATCATTTGTTCACGCACAGTTAAATGATCAAACAGTTCTATTTCAAACAATTCAGTGTAGATTAAATAATTTTTTTTGTTTACACACAGTTTCAATGTCAAATGTAGTTTTATTTCAACAATTCAGTCTAGCTTAAGAACACGGTTTAGTTCTATTTGACCCATAGATAGGACCCTATTAGGTGCTGCCACTCCAGACCAGAGTGGACCTGGCAGTGATGGCAATGAAAGGGTACTCCGCATTCCCAAACCTCCTGTGTTGCTGAAGCCTTACCATCAGATTGTTTCGTGTCATATCCCGGAAACTCGTTGGAGGAGTCTTACTCCTCAGTAGAGATGCAGTCGGTGTATTATACAGCCCCAGCCGACAGCTTGAAAATTGACCTTGTATCGGATTTTACTTCAGGCTGAAGGGTTTAAACAAATGTTTACATACATACATACATACATACATACATACATGTACGCTATGTGCCAGATCGATCTTGATATTTAAGGTACGCTAGTTGACTTTTCTATCGACGACACGTGAAACGTAGAAGTCCTGTGAATACAGATCAGAAGAGCTTCAAGGCCTTTTGTTGGGAGTGACACCACGGTGAAAATTCTCAGTCAACTATTCTTGGGCTATGTAGGTCACGTGAAACGGCAAATAGTACTGCTGGAACATGTACGTCTTATTCAGAGCAACTCCCTCAAGCTAGATCTTAATTACCTTGTCCAAAACGGTGATGGAAACAGTGGCAGTAGCCCTAAGTCTGTTGTTGATGATGTTCTAGAACTCGATTATACTTGGAGCCTAATTTTTAGAAGAAACAGCACATTCAAATCTCATTTTTAGAAAGAATAGATTGTGAAATCATTTTTTTTGAATACACATTCAAATCTCGTTTTAAAAAGAACACAGTCTTAAATCTGGTTTTCGAAAAAATACACATTCAAATCTCGTTTTAAAAAGAATAAGACTTTAAAAGCTCGTTTGAGAAAGAACAACCCATTCAAATCTAGTTTTTGAGAGATTTCACATTGAAATCCTGTTCTAAGAAGAGCAATACATTCAAATTTCGTTTTAGAAATATCTACATGTTCAAATCTCATTTTAGAGAGAGTACACATTGAAATCTCGTTTGAGAAAGAACAATACATTCAAGTCTAGTTTTTGGGAAATTACACGCTGAAATCCTGTTTTAAGAAAAGACGACACATTCTATTTTCGTTTTAGAAAAGACAACACGTTCAAATCATATCTTTAGAAAGGATGGGCATTCAAATCTCGTTTTAGGAAGAAAAACACATTGAACTCTCATTTTAGAAAGAATAACATATTGAAATCTCATTTTAGAAAAGGAGAAAAGGTACATATTGATATCTCTTTTTTCAAAGAACAACATACTGAAATCTCGTTTTAGAAAGAACAAATCATTCAAATCTCGTTTTAAAAAGGACATACATTAAAATCGAAGACCCACAATTAAATCCTAAGTTAGAAAGGATCCACGTTCAAATCCTCTTTTATAAAGAACACAAATCAACGCAAGGAAATCTGCTCGGGTGCGTTCATTCTCATACTTGTAAAATCCGTTATATTCAAATGAGGAAATAGCTTTACACTGAGGCATACATCTCTATTGCCCTTAGCTCTTACGTTTTCAAAACAGGAATAAGAATGCAAGAGGGTGCGCGGGAAAATTTATCCCCACCTCCTCTGTACCAGTCCGCTGCTTAGACATACAAGCCTAAATTTAGGCGCTGTCAATTGAAACGGTTAATGGTGAAAAAAAGAGAAACAAACTGGGAAAAAAATGTCTTAAAATCAAAAAAAAAAAAAAAAAAAAGAAGAAGAAAAAAGAAGAAAATAAAAGAGATGATGAAAAAGAAAAAAAATTGGTTTGTCCACCAGAGATTTCTAGAATCCCAAAACAAATTTTCGTGAATGGAATTATTTGTCTGCGAGTCAAAAACGAAATCCCAGACTACTGTGCTGGCCATTTTGTAACTTGTGGACTTCCGATCTTGACACCCCACTTCCCACTGCTTTTAAATCCTTTACCTCATTTCTCCTCCCACGCGCCCATTCTTGCACACGTAAAATATTCTAGACGAAAAAAACAGAACTGCGAAATCTAGCAGAAAAAATACAACTCCGAAAAATTAAACAAATTTAAACACCCAATCTGTCATTCTCTCTCTCTCTCTCCTTCTCTCTCTTTCTCTCTCTCCCGCTTGCTCGCTTTCTCTGGAGTATATGTATTCATAAATGTGCGTGTGTATGTGCGTGTGTGTGTGTGTGTGTAGATGCGCCCGAGTAGTATTTATTTACTAAGCGCACTATAGTTTGACACAAGGAAAGAGGAGATGTGATCGCTAATCATTACACCTGGCGAAGGTACTTCTTAATTATCATTGGTCTACGAGACTAAATTGTTTACTTAGAATGAAAAGTGTCCTTTTATTGCTAAACTGTGCTTAGTTGCGGCCTAAGGTCAAAAGTACTGAGCTCTTATTAAGAATCAAAATTATTGATAATGGTCTGCTAAACTATGCGAGGCGCCAGATTTGTGTATACGTAGATATGTATATTTCTGCATTATATATATATATATATATATATATATATATATATGTGTGTGTGTGTATATATATATGTGTTGTGGTCTTCAGATAAGACCGGTGGAAGAGCAACTCAAACAACGGGTGATAGGTGAACGTTATTGTATTAACAGAAAAAGGAAGTCATACAAAATAAATACTAGCCGTTTTTCGCTCGCAGTCTGTCTGTCTGTCAAATGTCATCTTTGGGGTATGGTAGGATTTGTCCCCATAACAATATATATATTTGAAGTTGCGTACGTGGCATAACGGTTATTGAGGGAGGAAATACACATGATAGATATGATTTTAAATCCTTTATAAAGCTGCTTATGTTTCCCTAATTTTCTTGAGAAGATATATATCTTCTTCCCTAGGCCCAGTCAGCTGATGCTGTAGAATACACCGACTGCATCTCTGCTGAGGGGTTAGACCCCCACCCCCAACGAGTATCCTGTATATGACTTTAAACTGCATCTGATGGTGATGCTCCAGCCTCGAAGATTTGGGGAATGTGGAGTACCCCTACACTGCCATAGCTCCCAGGTCTACCCTGAACCGGAGTGGTAGCACCTGATAGAGTCCTATCTATGGATCAAATAGAAGTGTTCGACATTTAAACTATGTATAACGAAATGACTGATGCTTAATTGAATTCTTAGAAATAGAATTGTATGATTATCTAAGTGTGTATAAACTGAAGATTTATGTTTAATTGAATTGTTAATGATACATAACAATATTTGGAACAATTTAATTGTGTGCAAAAGAATGGGTTTAGGCTGGTTTAAAAATGTTACCAACAAAAATTTGTTAACAAGTCATATATATTTGATATACATGTATAAAGAGTAATAATTTTCTAAGCTTTTTGCTTAGCTGTGGCACAAGACCGTACGAATTGGGCACCCAACGAGTCTTGAACTCACTTGTGAGGGTTTGCAAGTCTAGCTTGCTCATCATTACACCACTCGAGGCACCTATATATATCAAGAAGATTTGGCATTAACTAACCTACAATGGTTGATATGCCATAAAAACCAAGCCAAGCCAAGCCAACCGAATCTTCTTCACTTAGCTAAATGTAAATAGTTGAGCAGATTGGGTTCTTACCTTTGATCTGACAACTAGATTAGGAGAAGGAAAACTCTGACTTGAAAATTTGACGAGTGTTCACGAGAATCTGTGGAACACCGGTGCACCATTCTTCTTTCATCAGCTCACCCAAAATGTGTTAGATGTTCTACCCAAGTCTTTTACCACTATAAACAAATAACCTGTGCAAGTAGACGAACGGTTCATTTCTCTAACAGGAACTCTGATACGGCAAGATAGACTAGAGAAGCCTTTATAAATATATATAATCATCCTCAGACATATTCTTCAGTGTGAATAGCTACGCGAAATTCTCGAAGCTGGGATCGAAACTCGGCTAACTCATACGCCAGCCGTACATTTTACCGCACAGCCACGAGTAAACTAGCGTATTCGAAGGCATTTTAAACGCATATATATCGCTTTTGTTTTGTTTACATATATCCGTTTAACGGCTCCCGAGAGCTCAATTCATTCGAAGAGCCTTGCTTTACGTGATTGGCAACCGTTAATTCCGTCGCTAGAGAGCTCAACTCACGGTGGTGGGGGTGAGTATATTGTCATCCACAGACAGACTGTTTTGTTGTATCATAACTCTTCAGTGTGGCTAGACACGCTGGATTCTCGTAGCTGGGATCGAAATTCGGCTGACTCATACGCCAGCTATCGCATATATATATATATATATTTTTTTTTGCGTATATATATATATATATATATATATATATATATATATATATATATATATATATATATCAGAGTACATGTGTAAATGATTGAATAAAACACCGATCAACAAATGTGATAAATTTTATTTCTTTAACTTTATTGAAAAAGTTTGTTGAAAAAAGTTACCAAGTTTTTTTTTTCTTATTAAAAAAGACACCATTAGTTTGAGCGCATACATTCTCCAATATTAATTTTACAAGAAAGAAAATTCATGCATTCTATGTCGCAGTTTGTATGGCTTAAATCTAGTTAATACATTTTATGCGTGTAAAATATCATTTAGCGTTTTACATTGTAGGAGAGAAAGTATATCTATGCGCTTACATGTAAGCGGATATAAATCAACAAACGGTGTATCTATTTCATTGCTTATTTAATAATCTCGAAAATTAGATTTTTAAAAAGTTGATTTATTAATGATTCTAATTGAATAAAAATGTATTTTAACAAATCAAGGCGGAAAAGCTTTCTTAGATTATTTTGGATTTCGATCCGTCAAATTTTTCACAGGAAGTCAAATAATGCCGTCAGGAAAATCGTAAAGATATTTTAAAACGAATGCGGAGGCGTCGATTGATCAATAAATACTGATACAAAATTTACAGCTTCTTGAGCCTTTTCTGAAGCAAAAAAACTAACAGTTTTTTTGTATAGAAATCAGTTGCTTATATATAAATTTTCATCATACAACGTGTGAAAGCACGTGCGATACCATGTCCTCATCAGCCGCCATCCAGGGGTGATAACACAGTTTCGGTAGCTCAAGGCGGTACTGCCACCCCTGGCGCTACCAGAGTTCTAAGTAAACAAAGGCTTAATGAATTATTAAAGTGCTCAAATGAAGCTAAAAGTAATTAAAACCTCACCTTTTTATCATTGTTTAATAACCATAAGTTTCATCAGATGAAATCTTAGTCACTTTATATATATATATATATATATATATATATATATATATGAGGGTTGTTTAAAAAGTTCAGACTCACCTAGAAAGGTAAGCCATAGCTGCTAATACTTCTTATAAAACTAGAAAAATTATTTCCATTTTTTGTCTTGATTTCTGTGTAGGTGAAGCCAATACAAATGTGGAAGGTGTGCGATAAATCTAAAATCTCGGTGAGTCTTTGAACTTTTTGAAAGTCCTTATATATATATATATATATATATATATATATATATATATATATACTAGCTGTACCCGGCCACGCGTTGCTGTGACTCAGTTTGTTTAAATGGTAAAAAAAGAAGAAAATGCATGTTTCTAATATGTTTAATTTTCCAATACTTGTGGATACACAATATTTTTGGTAGTTCCATTTTCTGTGTAGATAAAGAGATTGTCTGGATTGCCAACTCTGGAACAGGAAACATATAATTGCCCAAGTGAGAAGCAATCAGTGTGTAAATATAAGCCACACAATTCTAAAGATTGTCCGTGTGTTTTGTTGATCGTGAATGCAAATGTCAATCGAATTGGGAATTTCAATCTCTTAAATTGAGATGACATATCTGTTGGAATCATAGGAATTCGCTGGTTTAGGACATCTTCACCTTCGAAAGGCTCTGTCAAAATTTTTGCTTCTATGATGTTGGTCATTAATTTTTTTTACTGAAAGACGTGTGCCATCACAAAGCTTGGGCTGGTTAATATTTCGCAACATGAACTGACGAAATATGGTTTAAGAAAGAAAACTTTTTAATGGATGTCTTTCGTTGAAGTTAAGAAATATGGTTTAAAGTTTAGTGTCTCTGTTTAAGTTAACCAAAAAAGAAAGAAACGTGATAAAGCAGAAAAAATAATTACGTGTAAAATTCTTGGAAAAGGGAAGTAATGTTTACCTTCATAATTCGCGTTCGGCTTTTCTCGGAGAAAAACGACTTATTAAAAATATTTTTTTTAATTATTGTAATATTTTTAGATAATAAGTATATAAAAACACTCCTGAATTCGAATAAAATACTCTCAGATAATTTTAAACCAATTAGTGGTATAAAACTGGAGATTATCGGTTAGTAAAAAACATTTACATTTATATATATATATGTGTGTGTGTGTGTGTATGTGTGTGTGAGTTGTTTGAAAAGTTCAAAGCCTCACAAAAAAAAGCCATAACTAAACATTTTTCTTATAGCAACATACGACCACTTTTTATAAAACTAGAAAAACTAATTCCGTTTCGGTTTCTTTGTTTCAATGGCATATCAACCTTTAGTGGCTAACGTGCTTAACGACAATGTCGTTGTAAGCGAGTTCAAACTTCAGTAGTGCTATAATATTCACTTTAGGACAAATAGCCTTGGGAAAGATGTTTAACCTTCTTACCATCCCCAGCTATGGTTCAAATAGCACCATTACTGTTCTTATACAAGGATGGCTTTGGTATAAAATAATCCATGAAAGTTTGATTCAGAAGTCGTTCAAAAAGTTCAAAGCCTCACCCAGAAAGAAAAGCCATAGCTGAACATTTTTGTTGTAGCAACACACTAATACTTCTTTATAACTAATTTGGTTTCGGTATCTTTGTTTTAATGACATATCAACCTTTGTGGGTCATTTAATGCCAAACCCATCCTTGAAGAAGGACAGTAGTGGTACTATTTCAACCATAGCTAGGGTAAGAAGATAAGTGACGTCATACTTGTCTAAAGTGGAAGGAAAATATTAAAGGCGTATACCCTTCGGAAAGGTATGGAACCTTCTTATCATCCCCAGCTATGGTTCAAATAGCACCATTACAGTTCTTCTACAAGGATAGCTTTGGTTACTTCCTATGTGAATACCCGAAGGTTCAAGTCTTTAAACAACTTGAAATTTCCCCATATTACACAATGGTAGCACTTGATAGGGCCCTATCTATGAGTTAAATAGAACTAACAGCATACTTATGCGAAACTGTATTGTTTGACTAAATTGAATAACTTGAAATAGAGATGTTTTTGACAATTAAACCGTACTCTTATTTAAACTGTGTTTTTATGCTAAACTGAATTATTGAAATTGTACTTACACTAAACTGAATTGTTTAATATAGAACTGTTTTGACATTTAACTGTGTGTAAACAAAATCTGTACTTATACTAAACTGAATTAGCCGAATTAGAACTGCTTGACTAAACTGAATATTTTGAAATAGAAATGTTTTTTCAGAATTAAACTGTGCTTAAATTTAAACTGCGTATTTATCCTAAACTGAATTGTTTAAAACAGAACTATTTTCATTAAACAGGATTTGGTGTTAAATAACCTACAAAGGTTGATATGCCTTAAAACCAAACCAACCAACCAACCAAAAAAGAGAACCTGTTGTATTGTCGATTTCGCTGTCGCAGCAGACCACAGAGCGAAAATCAAAGAAAACAAAAAGAGAAACAAGTACTTAGACTTTGCCAGAGAACTAAGAAAGCTGTGGAAGTAGAAAGTAAAGTTGATAACAATTGGGGACAGGAACAATTGGAAATCAGAGGATGAATCGATACAATCCAAACTACAGCATTGTTTAGTCCATCTAGAATATTGAGGAGAGTCCGAGAGACATATGAGACTTGATGTCAATCAGAATCCAAAGAAAGACCATTAACTGACGTCGGTGTGGAAAACTGGCAAGAAATATAATAATAATAATAATAATAATAATAATAATAATAATAATTACAACTAGTGATAGTCAACAACCAAAAAAAAGAAAAGAGAACCAGCCGAATAGTGAACTTTGCCGTTCCCGCTGAACAGAGGGTAAAACTTAAGGAAAGCAAAATGAGAGATTGGTACTTAGACCTTGCTAGAGAATCGAAAAAAACCCATGGAACATGAAAGTGACGGTGATACCAACTGTAATTGGCGCACTCAGTACAGTCACCATAAGATTGTTAAAGGGACTAGTGGCCTTGGAAATAAGAGGACGAGTAGAGACCATCTAAGCTATAGTATTGATATCGGCTAGAATACTAAGAAGAGTCCTGGAGACTTGAGGAGACGAAGACTTCAATGGAAAACAATTAGCTAACGCTAGTGGATAAAAAAAACTCTCAAATGAGCAAAACAATACATTAAAAAGAACAAAGAAAGACAAATTAGTACTTGTGACAACTGGCTAACAGAAATATTTCATTCGTCACGAAAGTTCAGAAGTACCAGAGGCAATGAGAAGGTGAGCTTGGCAGAACTTCAGAGTGAGGCTTCAAGAACTTTAAGCTCGTGAAGGTAAGCATTTAGACGATATAATCTTAGAAGAAAAGTGTCGAGAATAACGAAGAAAATGGTAAATATTGTTCTTTCTTTTAGAAAAGTTAGATTTGACTTTCGCGTTGAGTAATTTCAAGTCTCAGGGTCACAGTCAGAATTTTTACTCGCTGAATTCGAAAAGTGACAACAGGAAGCGAGAAAGAAGACAATAGATATCTTCTCAGCGCCCCAAAATTTCTAGCAACCCCTCTTAATAACAGTAACGTAATATATATGTATAAAATTGTCGCCCTAGAAAAGACGACATGATTCCATTTCCGTTTAATGAAAACCGGTTTTCTTTTTTTGTTGTAGACCATCTACTAGTTGGCCAGTTGTGTACAAATCCAAAAAGAGCGATAGGAGCCTTCTATCATGTCTGAAAGTGACACAATGTTCAACGAGCGATATTGGAGATGAGCCGCTGTACAACTCATGCACTCTACCGATCCAAGTTATGACAATAGGACCATTGCCAACACCCTCAAAATACAAATCCGGATGGCTCAACGCTTGAGGGCACAGCTCAACGATATAATCTTATTAAAAAAAGTGCCAAGAATAACGAAGAAAATGGTAAATATTGTTCTTTCTTTTAAAACAGATTTTAGTACTAATCTCGCTAGTGCGTAATAGCGTGACAGGAGTACGAACTCGCTTACAACGATTTTACAACCCAGCACGTTAGCCCCAACAACACGGTGATTTCCCCTTCATAATATTTAGGTCACCTGCTATAGGTTATCAATGGTCAGTGAGATAAATTCGCTCGTGTAGATGATTGATTTATAAAGGAAAACTCATGAAAGTATCTTGTGCCGGACTAACCAGCTTATTAATTAAGTGGTTGATATCTGCAAAAAAAAAAAAAAAAAAAAAGAAAAAAAGAGATACTTAAAGGAAAAGAGTCAGGCGCTTCGGGTAGAGTAATGGTTAACAAGCTAGACCAGCAAACCTTCTCGAATGAGATCGAGTCTTCTTGGGTGCCCAACTTATACGGCCTTGTACCACGTCTTAGCAAAAAGCTTAATAAATTACTACATCAACTACTTGGGCGCCTCGCGTGATATAATGGTTAACAAGCTAGACGAGCAAACCTTCACGAGTGAGTTCGAGTCTCACTGGATGCTCAATTCATACGGCCTTGAGCCACATCTAAGAAAAATGCTTTGTAAATTTCTTGAGAAGCAGAGTTACCAGAATATAGCACAGAGTTCATTTTTTAAGATCGACAATATATATATATATATATACATATATGCCAGGCTCTCCGCTCTAGTAGGATGTTACACCAGGTTAATTTCAAGCAGAGTTTAATAGGTCTGAAATTGCAGTTTTCCTTCCTCTACACTGGTTACCATACCAAGTTTAAAAATCTTAGTATTACCAACTATTTACCGATAACTGGCGGGAAAATAGTTGGACTCATACCTTTCTCAATGGTATTATATCTATCTATCTCTCTATCTATCTATGTGGTTGTAATTTTTCCTCATTTACCAATTTATTTTATTTAATAATCCCTGCCAAGTGATTCATACTCCATATTTCTTATTATGTCCCTTACTATAAAAGATATTAATATAATAAGAAAGAAAGATCGAAAGAAAGAGAGAGTGAGAGAGAGAGGGAGAGATAACGTTATATGTCAGAAGCTTATCGTCAGCTTTGACGAAATGCAAAGAAGTAGGAAAGGAAGGAGAGAAAAGAAAGATATATGGTATATCCCATATATATATATGTGTGTGTGTGTGTGTGTGTGTAATAGGGTATTTAGACATATTTTAGTTTAAGGAAAAATCTGTGTATATATATATATATATATATATAAGTCAGTATTGAATTCAGTTAATCCGCAGTTGGGAACAATTCCAAGCAGGACAATTTGAATATTCAAATATAGAATATCGAAATTAAATTATTCCTGGTCAAGAGCTCAATGCAAATGAGTAAGTAAGTAAAGTTAGCGACCATAGTCGAGGGTGACCCGAAGGCTCCCTTTTCGATAGCTACTACACCAAGGTGTAGGGGAGGGCGCTACTCCATTCCCAGGATTGCTCCACTTTACCCTTGAACTGTACCTTATAATGCTGAGTGTTAAGCAAGGTGGTATCAAGTTCCATTTTTAAAGTCTTTGGTATGACTCGACCTGGGATTGAACCCAGGTCTCCCGGGCCATTGGCGAACACTCTAACCGCTGGGCCAATGTCCCGGTTAAGTTTCTGTGGCACAATGGTTAAAGTACCGGACAGCGATATCGCACTAATGCAAATGAAATTTGAGCAAATTATTTAAAAAAAAATATGTATGTATATATTTATTTCAAAATAAAAAAAAACAACAACAATCGGTCACATTAAGACGATGAATTTATATCCATCCTGTTAAAAAGCATTGATATTAATCAATGATCTAAAGAGCAATATCAATACTTTTTAACCGGATGGAAATAAATCTATCATCCTTATGTGATCAATTGTTGATTTTTTTTATTTTGAAATATATATATATATATACATATATATATATATATATATATATATATATACATATATATATATATATATATATATATAATCATCCACAGACAGATCTGTTTCGTTCTATCAGAACTCATCAGTGTGGCTAGACAGTATCTCCCCGTAGCTGGGATCGAAACCCGGTTGACTCAAACGCCAAGCCAAAGCTTCTAACCATTTAGCTACGAGGAGATATTAGCTACGAAGTACATTTTAAACGGTTATGAATTACAATTACTATTAAGTACTTTAAAAGAAAAAAATTTTAGAAATTTAGTTTTCTTCTGGACTCTGGTGAGTTCTATAAGCATACAAACAAAATCCCTTTGTAATTTCTCCCCCTGCCGAGTAGAGATGGGATCCCTGTAATGTATCATGTTCAAATCATGTAGGTGCCGGTTTTAACGAAACAACCATGTGACCCTAAGTAAACATGAAACTCCCCGAGGGAAAAAGAAACAAAGCAAC
The DNA here is from genome assembly GCA_963585895.1 of Sepioteuthis lessoniana. Lineage (NCBI taxonomy): Eukaryota > Metazoa > Mollusca > Cephalopoda > Myopsida > Loliginidae > Sepioteuthis > Sepioteuthis lessoniana. Next base: position 35,483,055 of record OY757915.1, read on the forward strand.
AAGAAATGACCAAGCACTTTCTGTTCCTCTAATGTTGTACAATTGTCTTATCAATACTTGAGAATTGTCTTATCAGTACTTGAGAATCGTATCACCCCGGCGATGGTTATAAAAGCCGGTCCCATCTCAGGAGGAAGGGAGAATAGGTTCTGGCTTGCAGAGAAGAGCTTTCACCGTCGCGTTGAGTAATTTCAAGCCCAAGGGTCACAGTCAGAATTTTTACTCGCTGAATTCGAAAAGTGACAACAGGAAGCGAGAAAGAAGGCTATAGATATCTTCTCAGCACTCTAACATTTCCAGTAACCCCACTTAATAACAGTAACGTCAAATATATATATATATGTATATATATATATATATATATATAGAATTAACTTAAATCGCTAGTCGAAAATCTTCTACTAAAGTTTCACCTTAACGGATCATCAGGAAGTTTAACCTCGACTATTCGAAATAGTCGACTAGCGATTTAAGTTAATTCTATAATTGGCTCCATTGTTTTATGTTGAGCATTTTAGTAATTGTAGCATTGCAGAATTCGCAGAGGGTTTTTTGGTTTTCTTTTAGCCATTGACTAAGTACCCCTTGATTTTTTTCAAGGAGTCGGACGAGGTGGTCTTTTCTTTCTTTTTTACCCAAAAAACTTTTTTCTTTTTTCCTCTGGACCGTGATTCGAGATAATTTTAGCTCGTGTTACGGACCAGGGTTTTTTTGGGTTTTTTTCTGGTACCGTGAATCCAGGTAGATATTAGATTAGTAAATATATATATATATATATATATATATATATATATATATATATATATATATATATATATATATATAACTGTATGTGTGTGCGTGTGTGTGTTGTATCGTCGAGGTAAATGATACAGAGAGAAGAATGAGTTCTTAATATACTTATTCAGCACGAGTATCCCGTGCTAACAGATACATACAAAAAAAGACACAGTACAATAAGTTACAAACAACAATTAACAAGAGAATTTACAAGATATTGAAGAAGATCAAAATGCGTTATAACCAAAGGAAATAAGATCAGTGCTTAATATATTTATTCAGCACCAGTATCCCGTGCTAACAGATACATACAAAAAAAGACACAGTACAATAAGTTACAAACAATTAACAAGAGAATTTACAAGATATTGAAGAAGATCAAAATGCGTTATAACCAAAGGAAATAAGATCAGTGCTTAGTATATTTATTCAGCACCAGTATCCCGTGCTAACAGATACATACAAAAAAAGACACAGTACAATAAGTTACAAACAATTAACAAGAGAATTTACAAGATATTGAAGAAGATCAAAATGCGTTATAACCAAAGGAAATAAGATCAGTGCTTAGTATATTTATTCAGCACCAGTATCCCGTGCTAACAGATACATACAAAAAAAGACACAGTACAATAAGTTACAAACAATTAACAAGAGAATTTACAAGATATTGAAGAAGATCAAAATGCGTTATAACCAAAGGAAATAAGATCAGTGCTTAATATATTTATTCAGCACCAGTATCCCGTGCTAACAGATACATACAAAAAAAGACACAGTACAATAAGTTACAAACAATTAACAAGAGAATTTACAAGATATTGAAGAAGATCAAAATGCGTTATAACCAAAGGAAATAAGATCAGTGCTTAGTATATTTATTCAGCACCAGTATCCCGTGCTAACAGATACATACAAAAAAAGACACAGTACAATAAGTTACCAACAATTAACAAGAGAATTTACAAGATATTGAAGAAGATCAAAATGCGTTATAACCAAAGGAAATAAGATCAGTGCTTAATATATTTATTCAGCACCAGTATCCCGTGCTAACGGATACATACAAAAAAAGACACAGTACAATAAGTTACAAACAATTAACAAGAGAATTTACAAGATATTGAAGAAGATCGAAATGCGTTATAACCAAAGGAAATAAGATCAGTGCTTAATATATTTATTCAGCACCAGTATCCCGTGCTAACGGATACATACAAAAAAAGACACAGTACAATAAGTTACAAACAATTAACAAGAGAATTTACAAGATATTGAAGAAGATCAAAATGCGTTATAACCAAAGGAAATAAGATCAGTGCTTAATATATTTATTCAGCACCAGTATCCCGTGCTAACAGATACATACAAAAAAAGACACAGTACAATAAGTTACCAACAATTAACAAGAGAATTTACAAGATATTGAAGAAGATCAAAATGCGTTATAACCAAAGGAAATAAGATCAGTGCTTAGTATATTTATTCAGCACCAGTATCCCGTGCTAACAGATACATACAAAAAAAGACACAGTACAATAAGTTACCAACAATTAACAAGAGAATTTACAAGATATTGAAGAAGATCAAAATGCGTTATAACCAAAGGAAATAAGATCAGTGCTTAATATATTTATTCAGCACCAGTATCCCGTGCTAACAGATACATACAAAAAAAGACACAGTACAATAAGTTACAAACAATTAACAAGAGAATTTACAAGATATTGAAGAAGATCAAAATGCGTTATAACCAAAGGAAATAAGATCAGTGCTTAATATATTTATTCAGCACCAGTATCCCGTGCTAACAGATACATACAAAAAAAGACACAGTACAATAAGTTACAAACAATTAACAAGAGAATTTACAAGATATTGAAGAAGATCAAAATGCGTTATAACCAAAGGAAATAAGATCAGTGCTTAATATATTTATTCAGCACCAGTATCCCGTGCTAACAGATACATACAAAAAAAGACACAGTACAATAAGTTACAAACAATTAACAAGTGAATTTACAAGATATTGAAGAAGATCAAAATGCGTTATAACCAAAGGAAATAAGATCAGTGCTTAATATATTTATTCAGCACCAGTATCCCGTGCTAACAGATACATACAAAAAAAGACACAGTACAATAAGTTACAAACAATTAACAAGAGAATTTACAAGATATTGAAGAAGATCAAAATGCGTTATAACCAAAGGAAATAAGATCAGTGCTTAATATATTTATTCAGCACCAGTATCCCGTGCTAACAGATACATACAAAGACACAGTACAATAAGTTACAAACAATTAACAAGAAAACTTAGAATAGAGGTGGGTCAAAAAAGTGAGAGCAGTCCGAATATTAATCAGCTTAGTATCAACTGTTAATCAATCTTAATCGCAGGCTATTTAGGGCTTTGAGCTAGTCCATCTGGTAGAGTACTGAAGGGGTGCTAGCTACTCTACAACAATTTATACACACACACACATACACACACACACACACACACACACACACACATATATATATATATATATATAAATACAAGAAGAAGAGGTACAGGTTGTTACGTATTCTCATTAGTCGGATAGACGTCAATAGACATGTTCTAGGAAAACCACACACGTTTACTTGGTTACATTTCTTTTTCGATCACCCTCGGAAAGGAAGAGGTAGGCGGTTTTTCTGGGTCGATTGAAGAAAGTCACCTCTTCGTTTGTAAAGTGTTATTCAAGTTACTGGAGTGTTCAGTTTAACTTATGCTCCAACTTACACGAATTTCTTTTTGGCTGTCAGGGAGTCCTCTTTTTTTATCCAATTAAATCTCTCAAAATACAATGTAACTACAATAGTCAATCAAAGGAGTGCTCGTGCATTCACCATAGTACCTAGGTTTGTCTCTGCGGTGACCAAACCTTTGACCTGTACCCATCAGTCACGTTAACCAAGGCCTCCATTATCTGCATCGAATGAATTTGGTCCTTTGTTATGAAATAACATTAATAATTAGGCGGTTTTCAACATAAAATTATCTAAAGTAGCATTTTCCTCTTTTTTTGGCGAGAAGGGTTGTTTTTGATTGAAACTTGACAGATTGTAAAATAAATGTAAGTGACATCCAAACAGCTGGCATGCTGGGACAAATGCTCTCAAATTCAAGACTATTTATTTTACAGATATTTCATTCAACCAATGTTGAGTTTCGCCTGTCAACTGTTTTAGTAATAGCAATCTGGGTATTCAAAAACTTGCAACCATAAACATACACTGTAATTTGTCAATTATATATATATATATATATAAATGTGAGAATATATATATATATATATAACGGTGTAAATCAATTTAGCATTGACAATTTCATGCACATGCACACACAAACACACATGTGTGTGTGTGCGGGGGTGTTTGTGCAAGTGTCTGTTTGTATGTTTGAGTACTTGCATACCTGTATTACTCAGTAATTTCCCAAATTTATATATATATATATATATATATAGAGAGAGAGAGAGAGAGAAAGAGACGCTGTATCTCTGTAGACTGCATTTTCTTCACAAAGTGGAGACGACCCTCGTTACACCCCCACCACAAAAAGAGTTGTCCTCGGTATGACATTAAATTGTCCCCGATAGTGAGGCTCCTGTTCTAAATACTTCAGTATCTCTTTTTTTTACGACTACGCACAGGTCCACTATAAAACGAAATAGTGTCCCATCAATAGCCCAAACAGATTAGCTTGAAAGTTATAAGTACTGGATAAAAATACGTGAAAACATAAAACTGTGTCCAAATCATTTGTATTAGATAGGAATACTTGAAACCAAACAAGTGAGTGCAAATTAATTGTATTTGATCGGAATACTTGAAACCATGTAATTGTGTGCAAAATTAGTTATGTAAGATAGGAATACATGAAATCATAGGACTGTGTGTAAAATAATAGGGGGATGTCCTCGTGGTGTAATGGTTGAAGCGATGGACTGCGGAATCGTATTAAGCGAGTTCGTACTCCAGTCGCGCTATTACGTACACTTTTGGGCAAATACCTTTGGGAAAGGTATGAACCCCCTTATCCTGCCAGCTATGGGTTAAATAGTACCACTACTGTTCTTCTAGGAGAATGGCTTTGACATGAAATAACCTACAAAGGTTGATATGCTATTAAACAAAGAAACCAAACCAAACCTAAAATAATAGTATTAGACAGGAATAATTGAAACCATACAATTGCATCTAAATTGGTTGTGTTAGATATCACACAACTGTTTTACAAATTGATAGTATTAGATAGGAATACTCAATAACGTATAACCGCTTGCAAAAAAAAAAAAAAAAGAGTAGACAAGTGAAAAAAATGCAATAAAACATTCATAATATAGTTATGATTATAACCGAACATTTACAAATCAGTTTTCAGCATTGATTTACTGCTTGACGATTATAACAAGCTAAACGATCTTCTTTTGTCTTTATCCCTGTTCTTTTCTAAGTAGTTTCTTTTTACCTCTTTTTTTTTTTTGTCAAACCGTCTTTCCCTTCCTTTAGGCCACTCTCTGACACAAAATGATTATACTTTCTCTGCCATTAGCTTTCATTCTTTTTTTTATTTACCATCGGTGTATTTCCATATGATTATTTCTCTTGAGATTTCGTCAAGTAATGTTTGACACGTTCAATTTTTGTTTATCTCTTGACGTCTTTCTCAAACATGAAGAGAGTGTCTTTTCCATGGTCTCTCTTGTTCTCTTTCTTTTTTTCAGTCTCTCCCAGAATCTCAGCAGGGAACCTTTGTTCTCTCTTGGTCTATTTGTCTGTCTTGGCGTCTTTCCCAAGCACTTAGGGAATGTCTTTTTCGTGGTCTCTCTTGTTCTTTTTCTTTTTTGTCAGTCTCTCCTAGAATTTAAGAAGTTTGCCTTAGTTTTCTCTTGGTCTGTCTGTTGGTCCGTCTATCTGTCTCTCACTTGGTGTCTTTCTCAAACACCTAGAAAATGACTTCTAACCATTTCAGATATGCGAAACAGATACCCTAACTATATTCGCATTTTTTTATCTCTCTCTTTCACCCACTCAGCCTGTCTCTCTCTAACACTCACATACAGAATTTTAGAGTTTCTTATGCAGACGTCTCCAAATCAATATTTCTTTCTTTCTTTCTTTCTTTCTTTCTCCTATCGACGAGAGCAGAGGGTAAGTCTCCCTCTATTTGCAAGTGTCTTGATTATGACACTAAACTTCAACTGGTGGTGAGGATTCTGTCTTGAGGCTATTGGGAATGTGGAGTACCATTTCATTACCATTGCTCCCAGGTCCACTCTGCCCGGAGTGGTAGGACCTGTTAAGTTCTTATCAATATGTCAAATAGGACTGTTCAATCATTTAAGAGGGATATCTATTAGTTGTTATTTGAAACCATATAAGCGTGTGCAAATTATTCATATTATTTAGGAATGTTAATAAATAGAATTACAAATGTTAGATAGCAATACTTGAAATCATTAAACTGTGTGCAAACAAATAATTAATATTGAGTAGAATTATTTGTTTGGTTTGGTTTGTTTTTATGTCACATCATCAACTATTGTTGGTTATTTAATGGTAAAGAATTATTTATGTTGAATAAGAATACATGAAATCATTTAACTGTTTGCAAAGTTGAATATAAAATTCCGTAGATAAAAATTATATATATGTACGTATATATCTATTAACAGGAATTGGTGTTAAATAACCCATAAGAATTGATATGCAATAAAACATCAACCAATGTTTATATCTCACAGATACCCTCACCACTACATTCTCTTTCATCTCTCTCTCTCTCTCTCTCTCTCTCTCTCTCTCTCTCTCTCTTTTACCCTTTCACTCTGTCTTTCTGTCTCTGTCTTTCTCTCTCATACACAGTGTTAGAGTTTCTAAAGCAGATGCCTCCCACTCAGTATTTTGTTTGTATGTTTGTTTGTTTGTTTGTTTCAGTTAATGTCTCTCACAGATACTCTCAGTACACTCTCTTTCATATCACTCTCTTTCTCTTTCACTCTCACGCAGCCTCTCTCTCTCTCTCTCTCTCTCTCTCTCTCCCTCTCTCTCACACACACACATACACACATATATTTCAGACTTTTCTTTCTCTTTCTCTCACTTATTCTGCCTTTCAAAGATAAACACTCTTTCATTTTTTCACTCTTTCTTTCGCATTCTCCCTATATTTTCCCTGTCGAACTTTTTCTTTCTTCTCTACTTTTCCCTCCCCACCACCTCTCACTCTCTCTATATATATACCTGTCTGTCTGTTTCTCTGTTTCTGTCTCTCACTCAGATTCATAGACTCAGCATGTACTTTCTCCACCCCTTATTTCTACATCCTCTCTCGTCTTCTCCAGCATTCCGATCCAACGGCTGTGTACCCCATTCACCAGTTTTCGCTTAATCCGCGTTTGTATTTTCCCATCCGACTTCCTGTTCGCCATCCGTATTCGTATTAATGTCATATGGCAACTTTGGGTAACCCTGTTTCTCTCGTCGAGAAACGCAGATGGAACAAAAGTACCCTGTTTCAATCTTAGGGGGGTTCTGCCATCTTTAGATCATCAAATTACCCGTATTGTTCGCTTTTTAAAACACAAATTTGACACCAAAAAAAGAAAAAAAAAAAGAAAAGAAAATTAAAGAAAAAAAGATAGCTAAATAGACTGTTTAAAAAAGCTAACAAAAAGCAAAAACAAGAAAAAAGATTCTGACTGATGCAAATAGAGCAAGATAGATGAAGGGACAGATATATACGAGAGTTGTCATTTGATCGGCTTAACTTACGTGAACACAAGGCCAGGTGTATTGGACACTCGGTGAGAATCGAACTCTCTAGCAATAGACTGTTATCAAACTCTCTTAGTATTACCCATCCTGTCGGTGGGTCTTAGAATACGCTGAGTGCATCCTCTGCAGAGGGGTTAGACCCCCGCCCAATAAAAGGGTGTCCTAAATATGTCACAAACTTGATTTGATACTGTGGTTCAAATCCTGTACGTCTGATGAGTATCCTTTATTGTCATTACTCCCAGGTCGACTCGGATGTGGTGTGGTTAGTATCTGTTAGGGTAAAATTTAAGTGTGTTGTCTACTCATATGCAGACGCATGCGGGATCATAACGACGACACAATAAAGACGAGCAACACAGTCTTTTAGAAAAATATACCTCTCACTTTATTGAAAGAGTTGTGTGTGAGAGGGAGTTGGAGACTGAACAGAACTGCAGCATATTGACCCCCACTCTTCTGGCCATAATAGCATTTCTTTCCTGTTCTCCTGTGCTGCTCAACCGGGGGCCTGGGGGCCCAGCCTCTATGGGTGCTGGTTTTCTCTACCGCATCTTTTCTCCAACTGATTGAACTTCCTGTGCACCGAGTTATATAATAGTTCGACATCTACCTTCTTCTTGTGGGCATCACAAATCGCACTCATTCAATCCGACCATGGTCAATGCTATATTCTGATATTCCTTGACTGGATGCACCTGTTATTTACACAGATGCATTTCCTATTTTGACAGCCCGGCCGGGTCAGAGGTCAATATACAACAAGTGTTAAATATATCTATTTTAGATAAAGAAGTGTTCACTTGTTTAAAATGTTCTATAAGTTGGTTTATTGAAATTAAATATAATTGGGAAATGGTCAACGTGCTGGACTGAGACCTCGAATTAAGCGAGTTCGAATTCTAGTCACGCTATTATGTTCACTTTCGCTCTAATACCCTGGGGAAAAAAATTAAATCTCTTCTCGTCCTCTTGTAGGATTATATAGTATCACAGCTGTTCTTTTACAAGAATGGCTTTTATAGCTTATCAATCATTGTTGGTTATTTAATGCCAGATCCTTTATCTATATATATATATATATATAGTATTCTTGGTCCAGTTAAACCGGAGTTGGGAGTAATTCCATCAGGACAAGAAATTATTCATGAATGAATATTTAAAATTTTCCTGGTAAAGAGCTCAATGTACCAATAATACAGAGCAATAAATTCTTTAAGAAAAAAACAACGCAACCGGTCACATAGGATTATAAATTTATTTATAATCCTATGTGACCGGTTGCGTTGTTTTTTCTTAAAGAATATATATATATATATATATATATATATAATTTCTAAACACATTTGTGGATAACATTTTTAAACGAGCCTCATCTTATTTTTCCACAAAGTCAAATGACTGCCCTTAATTCTATCAAATACGAATAATTCTATTCACTATTAATCATTTGTTTGCACACAGCTAAATGTTTTCAAGTAGTGCTATTTAACAATAACAATTCAATCAAACATCAGTCATTTGTTTATACACAGTTAAACAATCAAACAGTTCTATTTCAAACAATTCAGTTTAGCATTAGTCAACAAAGTTAAATGGTTCCAAGTATTGCTATATATCACTTACAATTCAATTAAACATTAGACATTTGTTCACACACTGTTAATTGATTAAACAGTTCTATTTCAAGCAATTCAGTTTAGCATATGTCCTTTGTTTGCTCGCAGTTTAAAAGTGAAAGTACACTGTTTAAATGTCAAACAGTTCTATTTAACCCAAAATAGAACCCTATCAGGTAAAACACAAATAATGCGATTAAATATTGATCATTTCTTTGCAAATAGTTAAATGGTTTTTAGGTATTGCCATTTAACAGAAATAATTCTCTTTAATATTTATCATTTGTTTGTACACAGTTCAATGATTTCAAGTACAATAAATGATTGAACAGTTCTATTTGAACTTTTGATGGGATGCTAACCGATGCTACCTTTCCGGGACAGAGTGGATTTGGGTGCGATGGCAATGAAGGGCTACTCCGCATTTCCCAAAACTCCAGCATTACTGGAGCCTCACCATCAGATTGCTTAATGTCATATCTAGGACGCTCCTTAGGGGAGCCGTACCCCTCTGCAGAGATGCAGTCTGTGTATTCTACAGTCCTAGCTGATTCGGCCACTCGTTGGAGGAGTTTTACCTCCCTGCAGAGATACAGTTGGTATATTCTACAGCTCCAGCTGACTAGACCATGCATTAAATAACCCACGAAGGTTGATATGCTATTAAACAAAAAGATCGAAGCCATATATAATTAGAGACCATAACAGTAAAACTGATTTAGGAGGTGCCCGTGGTGTAATGGTTATCGTCGTAGGAATTGGACACGACGATACGAGTTCAAATCCTGGACGAGACTATTGCATTTCACATAGCACTAATACCCTTGGGAAAGGTATGAATCCAATTATTCTCCCTTCAGCTATGGGTAAATAGTAGGGAAGACTGGGTTCTTGAGCCTTCGTGAGGCAACTAGTCTAGGAGAAGGAAAAACTCTGAATTCAAACCTGTTAAACTCCGCTTAAAAATTGACCTTGTGTCATATCCTGCCCGAGCGGAGGGGTTGGTAAATATGATAACAGTAAAACTGATTCGGCATGATAACCCCGAAAATGTTGACATGTCGTAAAAACAATAATAAAAAAAAAACAAAAAAAAAAAACGAACCATTCAAACTGTTACAAAAAGTAATAAACATACGTCTTAGGTGCTCCAAGTACAATTCGAATTCAATTCAAACCAAGATCTGAACGAGGTTTTTTTTGTTTAATGGCTTATCAACCTTCGTAGGTTATTTAACGCCAAAACAATCCTTCGAGACAAACAGTAGTAGTACTCTTTAACATATAGCTGAGAGGATTAGGAGGCTTATTCTTTTTCCTTGGGTATTTGTCCGAAAACCAGCGTAATAGCGCGACTGAGGTTCGAACTCGATTACTACAATTCCATAATCCATCGCTTTAACCATTTCACCACGAATACAACCCACAAACCTAGGAGAGGTTATGATGATATGAAAACACACTTCGTGCAGTTAATAAGCAACTTCCTTGAAGCATTGGTTAGTTTTATGGTATTTCAACCCTTCTTGCTTTATTTAATACCAAAATGAATCTCTTTTGCATGAAATATGGTTTCAAGTTACTTATGATCATCATCGGTAAACAATTATAGTTCCAAGTAAACCTGTTCTAGATTGGTAGCACCTCTTTATAAGTCAGGTACATCTGTTTGAAAAGTATTTATATTAGGAATATTTGATTCCATATAAAGTATTTACATTCGATAGGAATACGTGATTCCATATTAAGTATTATATTAGACAGGGAAACTTGATTCCATATAAAGTATTTATGTTAGACAGGGATACTTGATTCAATTTAAAGTATTTATATTAGAAAGGGATACTTAATTCAATATAAAGTACTATTATTAGACAGGGATACTTGATTCCATATAAAGTATTTATATAAGACAGAGATACTTGATTCAATATAAAGTATTTATATTAGATAGGAATACTTGATTCCATATACAGTATTTATATTAGATAGGAATACTTGATTCCATATAAAGTATTTATATTAGATAGGAATACTTGATTCCATATAAAGTATTTATATTAGACAGGGATACTTGATTCAATATAAAGTATTTATATTAGACAGAGATACTTGATTCAATATAAAGTATTTATATCAGACAGCGATACTTGATTCCATATAAAGTATTTATATTAGACAGGGATACTTGATTCCATATAAAGTATTTATATTAGACAGGGATACTTGATTCAATATAAAGTATTTATATTAGATAGGAATACTTGATTCAATATAAAGTATTTATATTAGATAGGAATACTTGATTCAATATAAAGTATTTATATTAGACAGGGATACTTGATTCCATATAAAGTATTTATATTAGATAGGGATACTTGATTCAATATAAAGTATTTATGTTAGATAGGAATACTTGATTCAATATAAAGTATTTATATTAGATAGGAATACGTGATTCTATATATTAGATAGGAATACTTGATTCCGTATAAAGTATTTGTATTAGACAGGGATACTTGATTCCATATAAAGTATTTATATTAGACAGGAATACTTGATTCCGTATAAAGCATTTGTATTAGACAGGAATACTTGATTTCAGATAACTGTGATAAAATCATTTGTATTAAGAATAAGTAAATTCAGCAGCGGTTTGTTTGTTTAATGACATATCAACTAACGTGGGTTATTTAATGCTAAAGCCATCTTTCTTGAAGAACAGAGGTGGTACTATCTAACACATAGCAGGAGAGAATAAGAGGGTTCATGCCTTTCACAGCGGTATTAGTCCGAAAATGAACATAATAAAGTGACTCGATTTAGAATTTGTTTCCTACAATATCACAGTCCAGCCCTTTAACGTCTATTGTACAATATAAAATCGAACCAAATCTTTAAAAAAATCCAGTATGACAAAAAAAAAAACAAAAAAAAAACAAGTATGACAAAAAAAAATCAAGTATGACCAAAAAAATCAAGTATAACAAAACAAAACAAAACAAAAATCAAGTATGACCATAAAAAATCAAGTTAGAATAAAAAAAATCAAGTATGACCAAAAAAAAAATCAAGTATGACGCCCCCTAAAATCAATAGAAACATAAACGACACCTATTCAGAGGAAGAATACAGGCTAAATATGTTTTTTTTTGTTTAGTTTCTTTGTTTAACGGCATATCAACACCTTATGGGTTATTTTATGCCAAAATGTGATTTATTCTTAATGATTTTAATTTTAAGAGAAATATTGCTGCCTAAACATACCTTCTCTTTCTTTGTCTATCGATCTTTGTCTGTCTCTCTGTCTCTGTCTGTCCGTCTCTCTCTCTCTATATATATATATACGTACCTTTTTTCTGTTATCTCCTTATCCAAAAAGTGTGATTGAAACTTGATTAATTTTCATTGATTCTAATTTTAAGACAAAGACTGTTGTTCAAATATACTCATCTGTCTGTCTGTCTGTATATATATATATATATATATTGTAAATTGAATCTGTGACTCATTGATCCACTAATCAGCCATTATCAGCTAATCACAAAAGAGTTGTTCATTTTGCTCAAACCTTCACCAATATAAACGAATTAACTATGTAGGTAGTTCAACAGTTCACCTTTAAACTGATATCTTGAGCCTTCATGAATCGAAATCAATTGGAGCGTACATTATATATATATATATATATATATATATATATGTGTGTGTGTGTGTGTGTGTGTGTGTGTATGCATGTTTGAATAAATAATAAAGGTACATTTTGTCCATATGATTTTATAAAGCTCCTTTCGAGTTTCCTGATAAGTGTCTTGGTTTCAGGTTGAAATTGGTCGATGAATTTACCAAATTTATCCCGAGCGCTTTCGGACTTTAAAGTGGTTTTTTTTTTTTTAAGAGTTTTTGAATAGTTTTTAAGTTTTTTTTTATAACATTACAAAATTACATAGACACAAAGTTGGATAAAACTGAGATGCTGATGACATCGAACCAATTTTAAAACAGGACGCTGGCAACGGAAATATAATATCCAACTCTTTACACATGCAAACAATCCCTGATGATGGCCAGTGAAAGGTCTGAAAGCGCTCGGGACATTCTTAGGATATTCATCTACCAATTTCAACTGAAAACTAAGACACTTATCGGGAAACTTGAAAGGTTCTTGATAAAATTATTTAGACAAAATATGCCTTTATTATTTAATCAAACATGCTTAAATGAAAGACTGCTGCCCAACTACATACCACACACACATACATATATATATAGAGAGAGAGGGAGAGAGAGAGAGAGAGAGAGAGAGAGAGAGAGAGAAGGCTGTTCACATCCAAGGCATGAATCCAACCATTCTCCTCCCAACTATGGGTAAATAGTAGGGCAAACTGGGCTCGTTAACTTTGATAAGACAACCAATCTCAGAGAAGGAAACTTTCAATTCAAACCTGTTAAACTCCGCTTTAAAAAACTGATCTTGCCTCGCAATATATATACCATGTAGTTCTGGTTGATATCAAGAGTTCCGTGTTTGCGATAAAGTTTCTTCAGTTTACATTGAGAATGAAGCAGAAGTAACACTGACTGATGCGTTAGACACTTAAAAAAAGCTCATATCTTTCTTAGTCGAGCCTGAAACTTTTCAGTGCACCGTCTTAATATATAGAAGGTGTCCCCAAAAATGCATACACATTTGACCTGTAATTGTGTCTTTAAAAATATTGGTCCATTTATAACCAGCACTAATAATTAACACTACACAGAAATCCCTGGTAAATTTACATGCAGTTCCACCATTATATCCAGGTTTTGAGGTGTCTGATAGTTACAATTGTGATACCTAATTGAGCCATTTAACCTTCAACGATCAATGAGTTGGGAAAAGTAATTGAAAGAGAATGCACCGAAATGCCAATTGAAATAACTTGTGAAATTTGCAATTGAATTTCTTCTCGTTATTAGCAGTGCCTTAAACAGAATGGTCACCAGTTTATACACCCGTGATAATTCAGTGACCTTAGCAATTCCGTCTGTTTACGCTGCCAGCTGTTATTTGACCAGAACAGCCATCAATTCGAATCTTTGCGGTACCTCAGAATATTCTACACTTATCTTTTATAGCTTAGATAATAAGCATTTCATTTATAATAAATTAAAGTGGGTATATATTTTTAGGACACACACACACACACACACACACACACACACACACACACACACACTGTTATATATATATACATATACATATTTACCAACCCCTCCGCTCTGGCAGGATATGACACAAGGTCAATTTTTAAGCAGAGTTTAACAGGTTTGAATTCAGAGTTTTCCTTCTGCTAGACTAGTTGCTTCAACAAGGCTGAAGAACCCAGTCTGTTCTACTATTTACCCATAGCTAGAGGGAGAATAATTGAATTCATACTTTTCCCAAGGGTATTCGTACTATGGGAAATGCAATCAGTCTCGTCCTGGATTTGAACTCGTGTTGTCGTGTCCATTTCCTTCAACAATAACCGTTACAGCACGGGCACCTCCATAATATATACATATACATGTATATATATATATATATATAGAGAGAGAGAGAGAGAGAGAGAGAAAGAGAGAGAGAGAAATTGGGAAGCTTTGATTTCATCAAGACGGAGACTTGAATGGGTCAAAGACAGGATAGGCAGACATGAAGTGAGATTGCTGCCTATGAATATATTATCATCAAGTCGCGCTGCTAGTATGGATTTTTCTGACTCTATTTTCATCCGTCCCACTCATCCATTGCTCTTAGCAGGTCTTCCAAATTACATCCTTTGTTCACACAGAGGTGTTGAAGTTAAGTTCTTGTGGGTCGGTCAATACTATTTTTACAAATGTAGACTCAAGTTTCCATATGAGTCATTTGACTTTTGGATGGAATCAATTTAAGAAGGCGCCGTATGTTTCCCGAGTATGATATACCAGTGGTTGATATGTCATAAATCGAAAACCAAACCAAATCAAACCAAACCAAACCAAACCAAAATATTCTAAAAATGGTCGATGTTCACATCGCGTTGGTTTGCAGAAACGACCTTAGTAGCAGAAATTTGCAACCAAGGTTTCACCAAATTTGATTGTCTGGAAAAGTTCGTTGGAAAGTGATTCATGCAAATGAATATATGTATATACGCAAACATAGAAACTGGAATATGAGGAGGCAGTTTGTTCCCTCTCCTATTCTACTTTTATATTTGCTTATATATATATATATATATATATATATATATATATTGCTGTTTTTTTTATTTAGGATAATAGCATAATTTATCATTTTAGACAAAGAGACCATCGGAGAGGTTTTTAGGAGATTGCAAAGTCGTCTGTAGGCCGTTGTTGAAGCCAATAGTGATTTCTTTGAATAAATTTGATCTGTATACTTAGACGATATTTTCCTGTAATATATATATATATATATATATATATATATATATATATATATATAATGAAATAAGATGTCACTGTTTTTTTTATTTTTGTATAATTTAGACATTACTTTACCCATGAATGTATGTAAATATATCTATATCTATATTCATAGTTTGTTGCGTTTTATGGCATATAAAACTTTTATGCAAAATCCTGTTTATACATATATATTAAACATCTAATTTGTAAACACATTTTGTGGATAACATTAAAAATGCGTATGAGCTCATTTGTTTGCGCACAGTTAAATGGTTTTAAGTAGTACAGAAATAATTTAATCTCACATCAGTCATTTGTGTGCACACAATTTAAATGACAAACAGTTCTATTTGACTCATAGATGGGACCCTATTAGATATTACCACTCCGAGTCAGAGAGTACCTGGAAGCAATGGCAATAAAGGGGCACTCCACGTTCCTCAAAACTCCAGAAGTGGAGCCTTACCATTTGGTAGTTTTGTGTCATATCCAGAACATTTTTTGGAGGGATGTCTTACCCTTTTCCAGTGTATTCCGCAGCCTCAGCTATCCTGTCTATCTCTCTCTATCTCTATCTCTCTCTCTCTCTATATATATATATATATATATATATATATGTATATATATAAAACAGATGTACATTAAAGTGAATAGAGGAGTGTTAATTTATGTACAAAAAAGAAACCGTGAATTTTCCTCGTAAATAGCCATAGAGACTTATGAACTACCACAGAAAGACTAGCCATTTAGAAGATGATGGCCCCAGGTTTGATTATCACATATAACTTTGTCTTGACCTTTTTTTTTTCTTCGTTAATATCTATACTTATATGTGTCACATTTAAGACATTACACGATCCTAATGATAATAAAGATGTCCCAGAAAAATCAGAAAAGATATAGAAAATAACCTGACTATCATCAAGTGTCTCTTGTCAAAAGCGAGTCAGATTATTTCTTTCTAATCTGAGAAGTGACGTTACGCATGCGCCTTAGCAATTTAATCCTCACCTCAGAGTCTAGCGTTGTTCATGTCAATTTTTTTATTCATTGGATACAGTGTGGAGGATTAAGATAAGGTTGCCAATATATCTCTTAAACAACGAATGGATTATTTATTTTGAATTGATTTGGATTAAACATTTTGATAATCTCCATTTTATAGCTAGTATCACTACATCTTATTATTTTTGCTTTTTACATAAATCTTTTACTTTGATATTATTCTGTTACGAGCCCTAAGTATGATACTACATTTTATTAGGTGGTGAGGCTCCACTTCTAGATCTCTAAAGATTGTGGTGTAACCCTAACATTGCCATGATTCCCAGGTCTAATCTAGTTATATGTAAGTTAGTTTGGTGTCACGAACCAGGATTTAGGAAAATTTTTTACGTCGAAAATTCAAATTCAAATTTACTTCATTTATAAAAATTTATTGCTTACATAAAACTCCTATATTTTTTGCTAAAAAAAAAAGAAAAAGAAAAAAAAAGGGGAACAAAAACTAAACAAAAAAAAACACTCGAAAAATACATGGAACTGGTTGGTTGATTTGTTGCTATGGCACACCAACCCTTGTAGGTTATTTAATACCATTTCTGTATATATATATATATATATATATATATATATATATATATATATATATATATATATATATATTTGTTTACGCAGATATATAGATAACATTTTTAAATAAGCCATAGCTCATTTATTTGCACACAGTTAAATGGTTTTAAGTACTAAAAAGAATGAATTTAACATGAATAATTTGTTTGGGGGGTGTCTTCATGGTGTAATAGTTAAAGCGATAAACTGCGGAGTCGTAGTAACTGAGTTCGAACTCCAGTCGCACTATCACCTTTACTTTCGGGTAAATACCCTTGGGAAAAGTATGAACACCTTTATCCTCTTAGCTATGGGTTAAAGAGTACCACTACTGTTTTCCTAGATGGATGGATTTGGCATTAAATAACCTATAAAGGTTGATATGCCATTAAAACAAAGAAACCAAACCAGTAATTTGTTAAATGGATAAAAATATGATTTTTAAGTGAATATTTTGCTGGTGATTTTATCTAAAAAGAAATAAAGATAAACTTGTTCGAACACAAGTAAATATTACAATTGTTTACACAGTTAAATGGTTTCAAGTATTGCTATTAAACACTAATAATTCTATTCGACACAATTCCTTAATTTCTATAAAATCAAATAGTTCCAAGTATTCCTATGTAATACCAATAATTCAATTTATGCACATAGTTAAAAGGTTTCAGGTATTGCTAATTCTATTTAACATTGCTCATTCGTTTACACCCACTTAAATGGTTCCAAGTATCGCTATGTAACGCTAACAATTCAATTAAACATCCATCATTTGTTTACACACGGTTAAATGATCAAACAGTTCTATATCTAACAATTCAATGTAGCATAAGTCAATTAACTTAAATGGTTTAAAGTATTGCTATGTAATTCTAACAATTCAATTTAACATCAGTTATTTGTTTTTTTTACACAGTTAAATGGTCAAATAGTCCTACTTGACCTTCAACCTGATGGGGTCCTATCCTTAGATAGGACCCTATCAGGTACGGGTCAGAGTTGACCCAGGGGTAATGGCAAAGAAGGGGTGCTCATCATTCGTTAGAGCTCCAGGACTAAAACCTCACCATTAGATGCAGTTTAATGTCATAGTAAGGACTCTCGTTGCAAGGGGGGATCTTACCCCTCTGCAGAGATGCAGTCGACATATTCTAGAGCCCAAGCCGACTGAGTTAGCACGAAACTGATAGTAACAAATAAGCAAGTGAACGTGATGTAAATCATCATTTTAGCTTATATATATATATATATATATATATTGTCATCCACAGACAGACTGTTACGTTGTATCATAACCCTTCAGTGTTGCTAGACACATAGGACGCTTGAAGCTGGGATTGAAACCCGCCCAACTTTATGTTAGACTTACTATCATACTGCTCAGCCAACAAGCGAACCACGTAAGCTCGGGAATTATAAGGCATTATGTAATAGCTTTTGTTTGTTTACATTTTTGCCTTATCGGATACCAGAGTGCTCAATTCATTCGAAGAGCTTGGCATTATTCGAGAGGCAGCAGTAAATTCCTTCGCCAGAGTGCTCAACACCTGTGGTGGAGCGAAGTATGGATGCTTATCGGCGACCAGTCGTTTCATACACGTCATTCCACGCAACCATCAGGCAATCGTCATTCCTTTTTTTTTGCCCGATAATTTCTGTGTAAAAACGGCATAAAACCAGTGGTCGCAGATAAGCATCTATTCTATTAAATATATATAAAAACTTATATATATATATATATCATTATTATATATATATATATATATATATATATATATATATCATTATTATATAATAGGTCTATCACTGATATTGAGCATTCTCCAAATTATACTTCATTTGGTCTACCACTAACCCACTAAGTAAAATAGTGACAACCATAAACTGTTGCAACACACACACACACACACACACACACACATATATATATATATATATATATCGTATCATTAAAAATCTTATACTGATATAGAGAGAGAGACAGAGACAGACAGACAGACAGACACACACACACATATATATTGTATCATTAAAAATTAAAAGAAAGAGAAAGAAAGAGTGAGTAGATGCACACACAGACACACACACGCGCGCGCACATTTATATATATATGTATATTGTGTTGAGCCATTAATGATTTTTGGTTTTGAAAAAATATAATTTATTCATGAATAATCAAACAATGAATTAATTTCAGTCAGTCCTATATTCACCATTATTTTTAATCAGCTCTGGCTATTTATCAGATGGCTGGTTGATTCACCTCAAGAAAATTCAGCTGTTTTTGAGCTCAAGAAGTTTTCCTCAAACATTTTCACCTGATTTTCTTAAGAAAATTTTTATCATTCAGAGCATTTTGTATTGAACGAACAAGATGGAAATCACTTGATGCAAGGTCTAGTGAATATGGTAGGTGGGGTGGAATAGACCAGTCTAAATCCAATATTTTTCTTATGTGATGCTTGCTGAATCGGGACGGTGGTTATCTAGGAGAAGCACACCGTTTCTCCTATTGACGGGTGCAGGGGGATTTCTAAGAAAATTTTCATGAACATATTGCAACTGCTGAGAGTATAAGTCTGTGTAATAATGACACAGTAATTCCCCATTAAACAGAATAATGACACAGTAATTCCCCATTAAACAGAATAATGACACAGTAATTCCCCATTAAACAGAATGATTTCCCCATTAAACTGAATAATGACACAGTAATTCCCCATTAAACATTGCGTGAATTTTCTTCCGTGAATCTCCGACTTTAAGTTAGGCTGCGGAGATTCATTCTTGTCAATTCATTACATTTGCGTTAAGTATTGTTACAAAAGACAAATTTTGTCACTTGTAATGCTGTCCTTGAGAAACGGATCATTTCTCTATCTTGAAAGAAGACTTATCGCAAAACATTTGTGATCTCCTTTATTTATTTATTTATTTATTTTCACTAAGAATATGAGGAACACAAATCCTCACCTTATTCACTTTTGGTTTCTTTTTCAAGTGGCAGCTGGATGTGCTAATAATTTTCAAGTAATTTTGCGCGGATTTCATTCCCTCAGTTCTCTGAAAGCATCTGGATGGAGATCTGATGAGCGTTTTCGAGTGGGTTCATCTCTCAATGCTGTATCGCCAGAAAGAAACTTTGCAAACCAGTTTCCAGCCTCGTTGGCTGGGGCTGTAGAATACACCGACTGCGTCTCTGCAGAGGGGTAAGATTCCTCCTAAGAGTGTCCTGCATATAACACTAAACAATCTGATGGTGAGGCTCCAAGAATGCTGGAGTTTGGGGAATGCAAATTACCTCATCATTGCCATGGCTTCCAGTTCTACACTATCTCGGACCCTGACAGGGTCCTATTAATGACGCAAATATTACTGCTTGACATTTAAACTAAGTGCAAACAAACGTCTGATGATGAATTGAATATTTAGAGAATTAACTGTTTGATAATTCAACTGCATTTAAACAAAGGACTGGCGTTTAATTAAATTGTTACTGATACGTAGCAATACTTGAAACTATCTAACTTTGTTAACTTATACTAAATTGAATTGTTAGAAATAGAACTGTTTGATCCTTTAACAGTGTGTAAACGAATGACTGATGTTTGATTGAATTGTTGGTAGTATGGAGCAATACTTGAAACCATATATCTTTGTTGACTTGAATTGTTAGAAATAGAACTGTTTGATCCTTTAACTGTGTGTAAACGAATGACTGGTGTTTGATTGAATTGTCAGTGATAGGGAGCAATACTTGAAACCATTTATCTTTGTTGACTTGAATTGTTAGAAATAGAACTGTCTGATCATTTAACTGTGTGTATCTACAAAATGTGTTTACATATCATATATCTAATGTATATGTAAAAACAGGATTTGGCTTTGAATAACCAAATATGTTTGGGGGGTGTCCTAGTGGTGAAATGGTTAAAGCGATAGACTACGGAATCGTTGTAAGCGAGTTCGTATTCCAGTCGCGCTATTACGTTCACTTTCGGACAAATACCCTTGGGAAAGGTATGAACCCCCTTATCCTCCCAGCTATGGGTGAAATAGTACCACTACTGTTCTTCTAGGAGTAATGGCTTTGGCATTAAATAACCTAAAAAGAGTTGATATGCTATTAAACAAAGAAACCAAACCAAACCAAACCAAACCAAATATGTTTGGTCGAGTCTCATTGGGTGCCCATTTCATATGGCCTTGTGCCACATCTAAGCAAAAAGCTTAGTAAATTTCCAAACCAAATATGTTTGGCATGTTATTAAACACAAACAAAACAAAACCAGTTTCGGATTTGGTAATCAGTAATGACACCTTGGCTATATACGCTGTGAATTTTCTAAGTTGTTTCCGCTGCTTTTTTGTTATTTTTATTCTCCCACAGCATTACATGTTGAATATGCACTTTCAATTTCTCCATTTTATGATGCGACCGCTTTTGTTACTGAAATAAGAATAACCAATGAAGGCGTTCTTTGATCAGGTAATTTTCGAGGGCGTTTAAAGCATTGAAAGTTTGAACTGCTTATTTACAAGTAGCTTTTTAAAAAACAAATTATTTATGATTCAACCAATTAGAAATTTGTATGATTATCTTCGTTCATTACTTTCTCTCTCTCTCTCTCTCTCTATATATATATATATATATATATATATATCACTCATCATTTTTGTCTTTGTTTTAATCTGTTTTTATCTATCCACCCAACTATCTCACCTTCTCTTCTTCCTTTTATCTATCTATCTATCTATCTATCTATCTATCTATCTATCTATCTATATCTTTTCAGATCTATCTATCAATCTATCTGTATATCTTATTCTCTGGTAAATTCTGGTTGCGTTTAAAGCATTGAAAGTTTGAATTGCTTTGTTAAAACTAGCTTTTAAAAAAGGGAAGTTATTTATGACCAAATCCAACACACACACACTCACACACACACGCGCACACACACACACACACACACACACACACATATATATATATATATATACCTATTGGTTGCAATGTTTATATATGTACAGATATATTAAACACATACACACGCACAAACACACATACACATATATATACATATAATATTGGTAAAGAAAGAATACATCTTACATTTGAACTGAAATTCTGCCTCCTTCAATGTGGCAGTGCTCGATATCAGTGATAGAGATGCTTGTAGAGTATAATATATAGACTGGGGTATCGTAGTAAGCGAGATTGAACTCCGGTCGTGCTATGACTGTACCTAGTTCAGTCCTCGCCCACTGGGTCGGGATACATTTCGTCCGGCCGTGTTCATTGGTACACGGATCAGGTAGGGTGTGTGGCAGTCGGTGGAGGCTGCTTGACGCGGGTGCCAGGGAGGCACAGCATTCGTGTCATTCGACATTCTGGTGTCTCAGGGGGCCGTACCCCACTGGCTCTAACTCTCTCCGAGGAGAGCTAGGTTTACCTCCTGGTGCCTGGTACATTCCTTTTTAGGGGAATGCCGACAAGGCACAAGGAATTTTTGGAACTTCCGGGCATGTGGAGGCTACGGTTCTGCGCCTGGTACTCAGAATAAAAAAAGGTCTTGTGCCAAACTTGCGCGTACAGTTTCGCGCGATAAATACCAGTTGTACTATTACGTTCATTTTCGAATTAATACCCTTGGGGAAAGTATTGACCCCTTTTATCCTCCGGTTATGGGTTGATTAGTACTATTACTGTTGTTCTATAAGGATGACTTTGGGTATTAAATAACCCACAAAGGCTGATATGCCTTTAAATAAAGAAACCAAACCAAGACTATATAGTTTCGCTTATAAATAAGTACATTAATTAAGAAAGATACAAAGGATTTTATTATTTCTACTGGAACATTATGCAATCAAATAGATATTATTAGCTATTATTCATTGCCAAACTCTCCAGCACAAAAGCTCTTTAACTAAAAATATGACATATCAAAGTAAGTTGGCCAACCGTAGTCAAGAGTGCCTGAAAAGCTCCCTTTTCAATGGTTACTATACCGATGTATAAAGTAGAGCGCTACTCCTTTCCCTGGACCTCTCCACTGACCCTTGATCCATACCTTATAACGTTGAGAGATAAGCAAGGAGGCATCAAGTAACATTTTTTGAGTTTTCGGTTTGAATCGACTGGGGATTGAACCCAGGTCTTCCGTACCCCACTTATATATATGTTTGTATATTTTTTTATTAAAGAGATGTTGCTATTCTATTTTTGTTACATAATTTCAACCCTCTAGATTTTTTATTGAATGGTAACTAATGATATCCCTTTGACTGAATAATGTTCCACAAGAAATGATAAAATCTTATTTTTCGAAGAAAATTTTCTCTCGTAAAAATTGTTCAGGGTGTACTTATTTATAGGCAATACTATATATATATATATATATATACTGGCAAGTCTTAAACGGGTTTTGTCTGAGTATAGATCTGTGTATGTGTTACCAATATTCCCCTGGTGACTAGGCCATGCTCCAGTTAAGCCAGATGCGAGGTAAACGGCCACACGCATATGCAGTAAGACACTGATAGAAATACCATGTGAACTGTGAAAACCCTAAGCAAGTGACGACAGGGGAACAAGACTGTGGAAATAGCTGAATGATTAGAATCCATAAATGGTCCAAACCTTATTCCAGTGAACAATTGAAGATTGTTTAAAATACTCTGATTTCAGTCTGGAAAATTCGTACTTTGATGGTTGTGTGTGTGTGTGTGTTCAGAGAGAGAAAGAGAGAGAGAGAGAGAGAGAGAGAGAGAGAGAGAGAGAGAGAGAGAAAGCAGGAGGTGGATATATATATATATATATATATATATAGAGAGAGAGAGAGAGAGAAAAGCGTCAGTTATAGATAGGGATAGATAGATTCATTGGTAGGTAAAGAAAGAGAGAGAGAGAGAGAGAGAGAGAGAGAGAGAGAGAGAGAGATAGATAGATAGATAGAGAGAGCGCAATAGAATAAGCGTTAAGTGGAGATAGATATAAATAAAGAGAGAAAGAAAGAGAGAAAATAAAGATTACTCATCACATGATCTTTAGTTTAGTGTTTGTGTGTGTGTGTGTGTGTGTGTGCTTATGTATTGAGAGAACGTGAGAGAGAGAGAAGGGGGAAAGATATGGGAAAAAGAGAGAGAGAGAGAGAGAGAGTGGGATAGAGAGAGAGAGAGAGTTAAATAGAAAGAGAAATGTATTACTCATCTTGACTGATTTCTTACGAAAAGAGATTAGAAGAATTGAAAATTGGAAGAGTAAGAGGCATAGAGATGATAGCAATTTAAGAAACTGCGGGGATAGTGCTGGTGCACTGAGAATACTTGTTGTCACTTGATCTGTAGGGAAAATAGAAACAGAAATAGTCTACGAAACCTAACGAATCTAAAACATTTATCAAGAAACGTTAGAAGCTTGGGGATCGGCACATAATCAAAGGGGTGTTACTACTACTGCTACAGGTTTCAATAAATTGATAGTAATAATGATAATAATAATTCGAGAAAATGAGACGCACAAAAATCTCTTGATATACATTCGGATCATCAAATCTCAGCCTAAAATCTAGACCATCTAGACCACCTAACATCTTGGTTATCTAACATCTAGACCATCAAACATCTACACTATCTAACATCTAGACCATCTAGACCATCTAATATCTAGACCATCTAGACCACCTAACATCTAGGTTATCTAATATCTAGACCATCAAACATCTAGACCATCTAGACCATCTAACATCTAAACCATCTAGACAACCTAACATCTAGGTTATCTAACATCTAGACCATCTAACATCTAGACCATCTAGACCACCTAACATCTTGGTTATCTAACATCTAGACCATCAAACATCTACACTATCTAACATCTAGACCATCTAACATCTAGACCATCTAGACTATCTAACATATAGGTTATCTAACATCTAGACCATCTAACATCTAGACCATCTAGACCCCCTAATATCTAGGTTATCTAACATCTAGACCATCTAACATCTAGACCATCTAGACCCCCTAATATCTAGGTTATCTAACATCTAGACCATCAAACATCTACACTATCTAACATCTAGACCATCTAGACCATCTAACATCTAAACCATCTAGACCACCTAACATCTAGGTTATCTAACATCTAGACCATCAAACATCTACACTATCTAACATCTAGACCATCTAGACCATCTAACATCTAAACCATCTAGACCACCTAACATCTAGGTTATCTAACATCTAGACCATCAAACATCTACACTATCTAACATCTAGACCATCTAGACCATCTAACATCTAAACCATCTAGACCACCTAACATCTAGGTTATCTAACATCTAGACCATCAAACATCTACACTATCTAACATCTAGACCATCTAACATCTAGACCATCTAGACTATCTAACATATAGGTTATCTAATATCTAGACCATCAAACATCTACACTATCTAGACCATCTAGACCATCTAACATCTAAACCATCTAGACAACCTAACATCTAGGTTATCTAACATCTAGACCATCTAACATCTAGACCATCTAGACCACCTAACATCTTGGTTATCTAACATCTAGACCATCAAACATCTACACTATCTAACATCTAGACCATCTAACATCTAGACCATCTAGACTATCTAACATATAGGTTATCTAACATCTAGACCATCTAACATCTAGACCATCTAGACCACCTAATATCTAGGTTATCTAGACCATGAAACATCTACACTATCTAACATCTAGACCATCTAGTCCATCTAACATCTAAATCATCTAGACCACCTAATATCTTGACCATCTAACATCTAGACCATCTACACCACCTGACATCTAGATCATCTAGACCATCTCGGCCTAACATCTAGTCAACAACAACAACAAAAAAAGAGAACCTGCGGAATAGCGGATTTTGCTGTCCCGGCTGACCACAGGGTAAAACCGAAGGAAAGCGAAAAGAGATAAGTACCTAGACATTGCTAGAGAACCGAGAAAAAACTATGGAGCATGAAAGTGGCGGTGATACCAATGGTAACTGGCGCACTCGGTACAGTCACCAAAGGATCGATACAGGGACCAGAGGACTTAGAAATTATAGGATGAGTGTCGACCATCCAAACTACAGCATTGTTAAGATCGGTCAGGATACTGAGAGTGGTCCTGGAGATATGAGGAGACTTGCTGTTATTCAATCTCCGGTGAGAAACCATCGGCTATCGTTGCTGAAAAAAAGCTCGAAAAGGAGTCACAATAATAATCATAACGGGTCACCAAGTCTCGACCAGATGACCAGACCATGAGATAGTCTAGAAAAATAAAAGAACCTGCCAGCGGTTGACCACTGGGTAAAACTGAAAGAAAGCAAAAAAGAGAATTAAGTACCTTGCAAGAGAAGTAAAAAAACTATTGAACATGAAAGTGGCGGTGATATCATTTGTGATTGGCGCGCTAGGTACAGTCACCAAAGGATTGGTACAGGGACTGGAGGACTTGGAAATAAGAGGACAAATGGAGACCACCCAAACCATAGCATTATTAAGATCGATCAGAATACTAAGAAGAGTCCTGGAGACTTAAGAAAACTTACTGTCACTCAGACTCCTGTGGAAAACCTTCGGGTAACGCTCTTATGAAAAAAAAACCCTCAAAAGAATAAAATAATAGTAAAGAAAGACCAATTACACCAGCTAGTAAAAAGCAAGTTTAACGTAAGGACGAACAGTAAAACAACAAAATCTCGAAAATGAAAATGCGAAGAAAACAACTGTACGGATAATTCAAGAGACCAACAGGGGAGATTGCACGTGAGATAACGAGAACAAAAGAGAAACCGAATCTCTTTTAACAGCAGCACAAATTAATGCCATAAGAATCAATTGTGTCAAGACGAAAATTGATTAAGCGCAAAAGAATAGCAAGTGCAGGTTATGTGGAGACTGAGATGAGACAGTTAATTACATAATAAGTGACTGGCACAATTGGGAGGGAAAGGTGATCTACTGGGAATTGTGCGAGAGATTAAAATTTGATTATACTGCCAAATGGTATATGCACAAACTAGAATCTGTCCTTGAAAAGTAACGCATAAAAATGTAACGCTTAAAAATGTAACGCATGAAATTCTCTGCAATGTTTTTTTGAGTTTCTTAGTAATTAATAGTTTTCCTATTTATGCGTTGCATCTATTTTGAAACCGTTTTGAATGATTTCGTCTCCAAATTAGTAAAAGGATTGTGATCGAGGATTAATAGTTGTCATAGTATACTATTTTCAAATCTGAAACAAAAAAAAAAAAAACACAGAATTATTATAAGTAGAATTACTAACAGTAACATAGGTCCCATGAACATTGAGACACCCAATATACTAGATATGCTTGATTTGTAAACACCATTTTTGTCTCAGTAATAAATTATCATCGTATTAATGGGTTGCCGTTTTGAATGATTTTGTCTTCAAATATGTAGTGATACAAAATATTTTTCTTCTTTTGTCCAAGGCATTGTGATTAGGGATTAATAGTTGTTATAGTATACTATTTTCAAATCTGAAACACAAAAATAAACACAAGGTTATTATTAGTAGAATTATTAGCAGTCACATGGGTCCCATCTATATTAAGACACCCTACAATATTGCAAAAGATAAAGTTAGAAGAAAGTGAAAAGTCAAGCAAATATTTAGGCTATGCTGAAAGCATTGTGAGACGTGATGGAGATAATTGTGTCCGTCACTCTGTGCGTGTGTGTGTGTGTGTGTGAATATACGAAATATATATATATATATATATACATATAGAGAGAGAGAGAGGGAGAGAGAGGACTAATTAGAACTGGAGTGAAAAGCTCGTAATAAGTAAAATAATAATAATAGAGGCCAGGGAAGAACTTCAACAAATGGACCAGAGAACAATGTGTCAAGAAAGGAGGCAGAGGACTTTCGAGTACATAAAAAAGGGTAAAAGAAGACTAATTACATCTATCGGAAATAGCATAAACAACACAAGGATCAACAGAACAACAATAACCAGAAAACAAAAATGGGTGGAAAAATAACTGTGAGGTGAGGATATTTCGAGAGACAAAAAAGTGAAATTTCACACGAGAAAATTGGACATGGCTTAGAAAGGGAAACGTTAAGAGAGATCGAATCACTTTGAATAGTAGCACAAAACAACGCCATAAAGACCAACTATAAAGAAAGAATAGATATGACACAACAAAATAGCAAATGTAGGTTATGTAGAGATAGAAACGAAACGATCAATCACATAACAAACGAATGCAGCAAATTAACTTAGAAATAGTATGAGACTAGACACGATTAGGTGGACAAAATGATCCACTGGGGATTGTGCAAGAAATTTGAATTTTACCATACGAACAAATGATATATACTCAAGTCAGAATCCGTCCTGGCGAATGATATACACAAACTGCTCTGGGATTTCGAGATACAAACGGATCATCAAATTTCGGCCAGACGACCAGACCAAGTGATAGTCTACAAAAAGAGAACTTGCAGAATTGTGGACTTTGCTGTCCTGGTTGACCACGGACTAAAACTGAAAGAAAGAAAAAAAGATAAATAAGTACCTGGACCTTGCTAGAGAACCGAAAAAATGTGGAACATGAAAGTGACGGTGATAACAATTGTAATTGGCACGCTCGGTACAGTCACTAAACGACTGATAAAAGAGACTGGATGACTTGGAAATAAAAGGACGAGTGGGCACCATCCAAACTACAGCATTATCAAGATCGGCCAGAATACTAAGAAGGGTCCTGGAGACTTGAGGACACTTGCTGTCACTCAAGCTCCAGCAGAAACCATCGGATAACGTTGGTCTGAAAAACTCTCAAAAGTGTACAGTAATAATAATAAAGCAAACTAGCCACAAAAGGAGGACAAAACTAGAATGGGTAAGGAAAGTGATCGACTGAGAATTATGCAAGAAATTGAAATTTGACCATATGAACAAATGGTACATGCACAACCCAGTATCCTTCCTTGAAAATTATTAAACTGAGATAGAAAGAAGACAGTTATATATACGTATATATTTATATATCAAGCTCGTTGAAAAGAAGCTTTGCTTTCCTGATTTGGTGACTACAACTTAGTGAAATACTTAAGCTTATTTTATGATTAACTGATAATCCTCATGATAAAGATATGTTTCGTTCAGGATGAAATCCAAAAGACAATTTTTATTACTGGTCTTTTTATTTCATGCTTAACAAAACTGGAACAACGAAATCAAACAAAAGCGGTGGCAAGTCCCTGTGGCAAAGTTGCTAATGTGCTGGACTGCGGCATCGAAGTTAACGAGTTCGAATTCCAGTAGCACTATTACATTCACTTTCCGAGAAATACCCTTGGGAAATGTCCGAACCCTCTCATCCCCACCCCTGCTATGAGTTAATTTGAATTACTGTTCTTCTTCAAGGGTGGCTTTTGGCATTAAATAACCCACATTAAATAATCCAAGAAAGAAGAAATGAAACTGTTGTATTGTCGGGGTGAATGATATACAGAGAAGAATTAGTGTTTAATATATTTATTCAGAACCAGAATCCGGTGCTAACGTATACATACAAAAAGACACAGTTCAATAAATTACAAACAACTAAAAAGATAACTAACAAAAAATAGAGAAAGGTCAAAATGCTGTATAGCCAAACGAAGCAAGATCAGTCTGAACATTAATCAGCTTATAAATCAAGTTATTTGTCGTGCGCCACATCAAACAGACGAATACGGCACAAGCCTTTTTTCAGTCTGACACAGGACCGTAGTCTAGACACGTCCGGCATTTCCAAAAATCCGTCGGCATTTTCCTAAAAAGGAGTGCCTCAGGCTCCATACGGTAAACCCAGCCCTTCCGAAGGGGGTTAGAGCTAGGGGCGACGGCCCCCTGGGTCTCGAGGAATAAGTCAGTCTCGGCCGCGTGACGCGAATGCTTGACCACTCCCACACCTACGCCAGGCAGCCTCGGCTAACTACCGTACCCAGAGATGTGATGCACCCGACCCGATCCGTAGTGCTGGTACCACGGTCAGCCTAAGCGTGCCCCATTTACAGGATCTAGCTTATGAATCAACGGTATTTATCGCACATCTCAACTAACAGGCGAGTGTGGAAAAAAGCCTTTTTAAGGTGGGTCCGAGCGCAGGGCCGTAACCAAGACACGGCCGGCATTCACCAAAATGCCTCGGCTCCCGTTGACATTCCCATAAAAAAGGGCGCTTCAAGCACCAGGTGATAAACCTAACCCCTCCGAAGAGGGTTTGAGCCCGAGGGACGCCCCCCTGAGGCTCGAGGTATGTTAGTCCAGATATGTCACAGACTCGACCAGATCCGTGCCGTTGATACCACAGCCGGCCGAAATGTGATTCATCAACAGGATTCAGCTAATTAAAATCAACAGTATTTGTCGACCGTCCATCAACCAGATGGGTGTGGACCAAGGCCTTTTTAAAAGTGGGTCCGAGTGCAGGACCGTAGCCCAAATGCACCCAGTAGCTCCAAAATTGCCTCAGGCTCTGTCGGCATTTCCCTAAAAATTCCTGGGTGGAGGCTTGAAGCATATCCTGAGAGGATACTAGAACCGTACCGTTGATACCACGGCCTGCAGAAGTGTGTCCCATTGACTGGATTCAGTTGATTAAAATCAACAGTTTTCGTCCAAGGTTCCACTAACCGGACGAGTGTTGCACTAGGTCTTTTTTAAGGTGGGTCTGGGTGCAGGGCCATAGCTCAGACGCGCTCGGCATTCCCCAAAATGCCTCGGTCCCCGTCGACATTCTCCCAAAAAGGGGCGCCTCAAGCGCCAGACGATAAACCTAACTCCTCCTCCGAGGGTTAAGGCCTGGGCGGAGGGCCTCTTGAGGCTCGAGGTACGTCCAGTAAAGGGACACACCCAACCAGATCCCTGCTGACGCCACGGCCGACCGAAGTGTGTCCCATCAACTAGATTCCGCTGATTAAAATCAACTATTGAAGTCTTTAATAGTAGGCGATTTATTGCTAAGAGCCAGTCCCTACGGTAGAGTGCTGAAGGAGTGTTAGCCACTATATAACAAAAATTTAAATGAATAAAGAAGTGTAGGGTAAATTGTGACTTACGAATGGTCCTTTTAAGTCTAAAATTCTCTACCAGGCTACGGGTCGACTCATACAGTAGGTTTTGGGTTTATATGCCAAATAGCAATTCCTGGAACCCTTTATCTGTATGCTAGCAATCGACTGATATTTGATAGAATTATTATGCAAAAAATTGAGCTCTCACTCCTTTAAAAATAAAGCTACCTGTAAACTATTCCATTATATATATATATATATATATATATATATAAACAGGATTTGGACTTAAGTATCCGAGAAGGATTAATATGTCATAAAAAACTAACTTCATTTGTGGGAAACAATGCCAACGACATTTGTGTCGGGTTTCTGCCTGTTTTTCTCATGTCTCAGTATCGAAATTTCTTAGCTTAAGGTTATCTTTAAGTTAATCCTCATATCGAAATAGAGGATGGCCCACTGATTGGGGAATATTGGTGAGCCGGCCCTCAATACCAGTCCATATTTTAGCGGAGTTCAACAGGCTTGAATTCAGAGTTTTCTTTCTCCTAGACCGGTTGCCATATCAAAGTTAAAGACCCCATTCTGCCCTACCCAGTGTTGGAGAGAAAACAGCTGTATTGATACCGTCTCTAAGGGTATTAGCGCGAGGTAAAATGCAAACAGTCTATATATATATATATATAAAATGTACTATTAATCTACCATATCCATTGGTTTAATAAAGAATGTTGGCTGATCACAGTATCTTTAATATATATAGTCATCCACAGACAGATCTGTTTCGTTCTATCAGAACTCATCAGTGTGGCTAGACATCCTAGCTTCCCATAGCTGGGATCGAAACCCGGTTGACTCAAACGCCAATCCGAGACTCTACCCCTCAGCCACGAGGAAACAGTAACGGCGGAGTAAATTTTAAACGGTTATGAATCACAATTACTATTGTTTACATACATCCGCTTAACGGCTACCGAGAGCTCAATTCATATATGAAGAGCCTCGCAATAAACACTAATCGCAACGCGATTACTTCCTTCGCTAGAGAACTCAACCCTACAGGGGTAGGGGAGTATATATATATATATATATATAGTCATCCACAGACAGATCTGTTTCGTTCTATATATATATATATATATATATGCTTAAAGCATCCGCTTTGATGTATTTTTATTAGGCGTTGGTGGAGTTCTTTTCAAATTATCCATCGCTTTTTATATAGCAATTAAATTCTTTAAAAAAACCTTTTAAAGAAAATCTTTCTTTTTTTTCCACAAATTTTTTTCTCTTGACAATAAGTTAGGGTCGCAGCTAGGTGAGAATAAAAAAAATAATAAAAGTAACACATTTATGTTGTTTATCGTATCACTTTTATTCATTATATATATATATATATATATATATATAAAGTCAAATTTATCATTGGGTACGCAAATTTCAAGCAAAGGCAGAAAATTTCAGATCTGGAAGAAGTTGACTGCAAGATGTCCGGACAATGTGGATGTGATGAGAGATTCTGTCAGAAAAATTCCTTCTGATAAGGCCCCCGAGAACTTGGTCTTTCACGAGCAAAGAATTTTAAAGAAGGTCCTTCAACTGTACCCATACAGAATCCAGATCAAGCATAAACTCACACCAGCTAACATGGAGTTTCTGGTCTCAGTAATAAATCATTATCATAATAATGGGATGCATCTATTTTGAGACAACCTGTATATATGATTTGTAAGTGAATAGTTTCTCGGTAATTTCTTTTTAAAATGAGTTACAACTAATTTTTTTGGTTCGCTACAATTGCTTCACCGTTAAATGATTCCAATTATCGCTATATAACGCTAATAATTTTATTCAATATTAACCATTGATTTACAGCTAGTGAAATCGTTACAAGTATTGCTATTTAACAATAATTATTCTATTGATCTCTATTCATTCACTTGCACAGAATAAATTGGTTCGAAGTATTATGTGACACTTTTAAGTCTATTCAACATTACTTATTCGTTTGCACACAGTTAAATGTTTCCAAATATTGCCGGGAGACCTGGTTTCAATCCCAGGTCGAGTCATACCAAAGACTTTAAAAATGATACTTGATACCTCCTTGCTTAACACTCTGCAATATAAGGTACGTATCAAGGGAAAAGTGGAGCAATCCAGGGAAAGGAGTAGCGCCCTCCCTACACCTCCGTGTGGTAGCTATTGAAAAGCGAGCCTTCTGGTCGCCCTTGACTACGGTCGCCAACTTTACTTATTGCTATGTATTACTAATAATTCAAGTAAACGTAAGTGATTTGCTTACACACAATTAAATGATCAAACAGTTCTATCTTAAACTATTCAATTTCGCATAAGTCCACAAAGTTAAATGATTCCAAGTATAGCAATGTATCACTAACAATTCAATTAAACTGTAGCTAAATGATCAAACAGTTCTATTTCTAACAATTCAATTTAATGCTAGTTATTTATTGGCACACAGTTTAAATGTCAAACGCTTCTATTTGACCCTATCAGAAGCTATCACTCCGGGTCAGAGTGGACCAGGGAACCATGGCAATGAAGGGGTATTCAATATTGCCCAAATCTTTAAAGCTAGAGCCTCGCCATCAGATAGTGTAATATCCTATTCACGATAAACGTTGGCGGGGTCGGATCTTACCCATCTCGGGAGATGAAATCGGTGTATTCTACTGCTTCAGCCGACTTGGCTCGTCTCTGGTTTAGAAAAATGTTCCATTCATTCATAACTATGAGCTGGAAATGTCAACAGCCCATGTGGAATTCTGTCAGTGAGCTAACATAAAAGCGCTCGAAAAAACTACTGCTTCCTACCTCTTGTAATATCTCCATTGGTGACATCTTTTGTTTCTTAAGATATAATGTTAATAATTCATTACAACGGACAATGTTAAATTAGGTCAATGAGAACGAATCTTGCCAGAAGATTTTTCGTGTGTCCGGCCTGTACAGTTTTAGATTTGTAATGACAAGCCCTTTTCATTTTGATATTTCTTGGCCTGGCATCTTGTTGATTTTATAAATGTTCTATGCTTTCTCTCACTTTGAGTAGAAAAAAAAGATTATGTAGCAAATGTACGTCATTTTGATGAAAGAAAATTTATATGTTGTGGGGTCTGCGTGCTGATCTAGGTTATTGCTGTTTTTGATTTCGCATATATTCCATATGGACATTGTTTCAGAAATATATGGAAACAATTAAGCATATGGTCTCGGATACACGCACGCATGAACACACACACTCACATACGCACACGCGCACACGCACACAAACACACATACTCATATGTGTGTATATATATATATATAGATATATAAAGTTTTTGTATATATATACAAATATCAGTTGTCCACACAACAATATTCAATATATATGTATATATATATATAAGTTAGTTGACCCTAGTCGAGGGTGACTCCAAGGCCCCTTTTCAATAGCTACCACCCGGAGGTGTAATAGAGGGCTCTACTCCTTTCCTTTTATTGTTCCATTTACCCTTGATCCATTATATATATTATAATTCGTAGTGTTAAGCAAGGAGGTATGAAGTGCCATTTTTGAGTTTTTGTATGACTCAACCTGGGATTAAACCCCGGTATCCCAGACCATTGGCGAACAATAATCTCACACATTAGACTATATTTATTTTATATACTGACTGGCAACAATTCAACCAACTGTTTCAAAATTAATTCTTGAGGAACTCCTCGTGGCTTTGTGGACAGCAACATTGCAAGTTCGAACCCCACTAATGTTATTATATTCATTTTCAGACTAATACTCTAGGGGAAAAGTATAAACCTCCTATCATGCCAGTGTTAATTGAGTTAAATGTCAACACTACTTTCTTTTTAAATAACCCACGAAGGTTGGTATGCCATTAAACAAAGAAACCAAATCAATATCAACTCCTTTGTTCAAGCGAATAAGATAATCTTTCAACGTACTGAATTCAAACTTTAAACATGGAACTTGATGACTATGAAAAATTATGTTCTTAACAAAATAAATAAATAAATAAAAGAAACTTTAAAAGAAAGTAAAAACTATCTACCATGAACAACCAATAAAATTTTCAATAAAAGAAACGAAATGAAATTAAAGTGTACTCGCGAAGACAAATACATATTGAAATATTCAGAAAGACAATACTTTTAAATACTACAAATAAATACAAATACTATTCAAAATGCAAAAGTCAAACATAATCTAATGTAATATAATGGCCGAGGGATTTCGTTTTATGCCTTTGGGTTTAGTTAGGCTGAGAACCTTTCGGCTCAGTGCATGGGTTACTTAGGTACAACATTAACGCAGGTGTTCGCGCGCTCGCGCGGAGTGGACGTGTCACTCGGGGATGTCACAATAGAAACCCAAGATGGGAACTGATGCTAGGGAGTGCGAATGACGTCACGCACCGGAAGCGCTCGGAGGATTTGGGGAGATTTAAAAAAGTCAGTTAGTTGAGTTGAGAACTGGACACCGATAGAGAAGGGTCGACTTTCGGGGCTCACTGAGGCCAGACGAATTAGCGTGCTACGGGCGCCGCACGAGATGGTGGGTGGGCAGATGGAAAAGTCAGAATAGAAAGAATGTGTATCTCTCTCGTTATGTCGAAGAACCTTTAAACTCAAAGGTAATAAAAAGTTTCGTACCTGAACTAAGAAATCGTAAGTGTTTTTTGTGTTTCGTGATTCCTATGTTCTATGTATATATGTTATGAACATTCTATGTACGTTTCACACATAACCATATCATGGCTATGTAACATTAACACTTTAGACAATATTGTACTTTAATCATTAGTTTAAAGATATAAAAAGATCAGTTTGTAGTACTCCTCATCT
Source organism: Sepioteuthis lessoniana (assembly GCA_963585895.1). Classification (NCBI taxonomy): domain Eukaryota; kingdom Metazoa; phylum Mollusca; class Cephalopoda; order Myopsida; family Loliginidae; genus Sepioteuthis; species Sepioteuthis lessoniana. The sequence continues at coordinate 35,519,280 of OY757915.1, forward strand.
CCTTACGAGAGTACTATCAAAAGAGGCAGTAAAATAGATAGAATTCATATAATTACTCCCTTTTTCTCCAGCTATGGGTTAAACATTATCACAACTGTCATTCTACAAGGATAGCTTTGGCATTGAATAACCCACGAAGGATTGTGGGTTGCAGAAAACACCAACTGCATCTCTGCAGAAGTTTAAGACTCCCCCAACGAGTGTTCTGGATATGACACTAAACAATCTGATGGTGAAGACCAGTAATGCTGGAGCTTTAGGGAATACGGAGTATCCCTTTATTGGCATCGCTCCCAGGTCAACTCTGGCCCGGAGTGGTAGCCCCTGATAGGGTCCTATCTATGGATCAAATAGAACTGAACTGTGTACTTATGCTAAACTGAATTGTTTGAAATGGAACTCTTTTGACATTTAAATTGTGTACTTAGGCTAAACTGAAATTTTTTTTATTATAGAACTGTTTTGACATCTGAGTAAACAAAAAAACTGTTCTTATACTAAATTGAATTGTTTGAAATTTTTATAAAAATGACTAAATTCGGCGTTAAACGATTTGAAAAGGGTTGTTAAACAAGCTAACTAACCAACCAACCACGAAGGTTAATATGCCAGTGAGCAACCCAAACCAAAGCAAACTGCCTTCTCTCACACTTGATCATAGATAAAGACACATGTGAAGAATTGTAAAAAAAAAAAGATATATATATATATATATATATATAAAGCTTTAAATTAAAATAAATAAATAATGCATAAACCAGAATCTGTCCAAGAAAATGAGATGCATGAAATTCTCTGTGATTCTGAGATACAAAGAGATCACCTAATTCCCGCCAGAAAAGCAGACCTAGTGATTACAAATTAAAAAAAAAAAAGAACTGAGTGAATGTTACGTTCCGCTCTCTGGTCCAACAAACGACAACACGGAATTTATATATTACAATATATATTTATTTTCTCTACGGACGCTTGTGTGAAGTAGGAGCAGTCAGGAGAGGAATTAGGATCGTTTGTCGATGAGGCTTGAACTCTTCGATGTAAGGAGACGATGGCCGAGACAACGCACACAGCGTGCGACGAGAGAGGTTTCGTGAACAGCGGGATCCTTTTTTTTTTTACTTTACTGCCTTCTGTTCAATTCGTCGGCCTTATATTACCTTCAAACTCCCACGCGGAGATATGGACACGCCTCCACGCCGACGCAATTTCTTCCGATATCTGGCGATCGGGATGTGTCACTTCCGCTTTCTTTGGAATGGCCTGTGTGATCGTCATCGAACGGAAATAACTGTCATGCAGTTCAGAGGTCACTCTCTTCCGGTGCATCACTTTTTTTACGGCACAGTGAGAATTTTTTTACCTTGTCTCATATTGTGAGCCAAGCTGTATTTTACATGAAGATCAAAGAAAACAAAAAGATAGACGAGTACTTGGACATTGCTAAAGAACTAAAAAAGCAGTAGAAAGTGACGGTGATACCAATAGTAACATACACGCTTGAAAGATGCCCCAAGTCTTTGAAAGTGCACTGGTATAGTTGGAAAGTGGAGGACGAATGGAGACCATCCGGACTACAGCTTTGATAAGATCGGCCAGAATAGTGAGAAGACTCCTGGAAACCCGAGGAAAGTTGCTGTCACTTAAAATCCTATCAGAGACTATTAGCTAACGCTGGTGTGAGAAACTTGCAAGGAGTATCGGCTAGAATACTAAGAAGTGTCCTGGATACTCGAGGAGACTTGCTGTGACTCAAATTTCAGTGAAAGACCATCAGCAAATGCTGGTGTGAGAAACTTGCAAGGAGTATCGGTTAGAATACTGAGAAGAGTCTTGGAGGCTTGAGGAGACTTGCTGTGACTCAAGTTTCAGTGAAAGACCATCAGCTAACGCTGGTATGAAAAACTCTCAAGGAGTAAAATAATAATAATAATAATAATCAACAAGAAAAAGAGAACTTTTCGAATAGTGGATTTTGCTGCCCCGGCAGATCACAGAGTAAAACTGAAAGAAATCGAAAAGAAGGATAAGTACCTGGACCTTGCCAGGGAATTGAAGAAACTGTGGAACATGGAAGTGACGGTGATACCAGTAGTAATTAGTGTTCTCGGTACAGTCACAAAAGGGTTTATACAAGGACTGGAAGACTTGGAAATAAGAGAACATGTGGAAATCATCCAAACTACAAGATTGCTGAGATCCGTCAGAATACTGAGAAGAGTCCTGGTGACTTGAGGAGGCTTGCTGTCACTCAAACTCCAGTGAGAAACCATCAGCCAAAAGTGGTGAGAAAAACTCGAAAAGGAGTAATAATGATAATTCAGTTGTACAGATTGCTCATCATAATTTAATCTATGATCTCTCGGCCTTAAAATAAAGGAATTAGAAAAAGTGTTCATTCAACATGTAATGTTAAGGGGGTTTAAGAATAGCAAAAATGCTATAAAAACAGCTTAGAAATTTTTTTAAATGTTCATAAAACTCTACAATTTCCAACATTTAAAGTTTAAATTTCATTCTGCGAAATATTCTTTTATTCGTTCATAGAGATGAGAATATATCGACATTTTTTTTTTAGATTTTTACGAGCACAGCCGGATACAAACTCAGCAGATCGCAAGAGACGATCAATCACCTAATGTACCTGGATGACATTAAACTATTTGCAAAAAATGAAAAAGAACTGGAAACTCATGCACGCTGTTAGAATATACAGTCAGGACATAGGAATGGAATTTGGCATAGAAAAATGTGCCACACTAGTCGTGAAAAGTGGCAAACGACATATGACTGACGGAATGGAACTACCAAATCACGACAAAATTAGAACGCTCGGAGAAAATGAAACCTATAAATACTTGGGTATCTTGGGGGCTGACACCATCAAACAAGTGGAAATGAAAGACAATATTCGAAAAGAATATCTCAGGAGAACTAGAAAACTACTCGAGACAAAACTTTCCAGCAGAAACCTCATCAAAGGAATAAATACTTGGGCTGTGCCCATCGTTAGATATTCAGGACCCTTCCTCAAGTGGACCAGAGATGAACTTAAACAAATGGATCAAAGAACAAGAAAACTAATGACCATGCATAAGATAGACGATAGAATGACAACAACTAGGAAACAAAAATGAGAGAAAAAACAACCCTATAGCCGCTTTAAACGACTAATAAACATCTCACACCAGAAAATCTGGACCTGGCTAAGAAAATAAACCTTAAGAGAGAAACGAAATCACTCCGAATAGCAGCACAGGACAACGCCATAAGGACCACTCATATCAAAGCGAGAATAGATAAGACACAACAAAACACTAAATGTAGACTATGCGGTGACAGAGACAAAACGATCAATCACATAATAAGCGAATGCAACAAATTATCACAGAGGGAGTATAAGGCGAGATACGACTGGGTGATCCACTGGGAAATGTGCAAAAAATTTAAATTTAACCATACCAACAAATGGTATATGCACAACCCAGCACCTGTCCTAGAAAATGACATGCATAAACTCCTATGGGACTTTAACATACAAACGGATCACCTAATTTCGGCCAGAAGAACAGACCTTATAATAATCAAAAAAAAAAAAAAAAAAGAAAGAATTTGCAAAATTGTAGACTTTGCTGTCCCGGCGGACCACAGAATAAATCTAAAGGAATGTGAAAAAAAGGATAAGTACCTCGACCTTGCTAGAGAATTGAAAAAGCTGTGGAACATGAAAGTGACGATTGTGCCAATTGTGATCGTTGCTTTTGGCACAATAACTAAAGGTTTATTAAAAGGCCTGGAAGACTTGGAAGTTGGCGGACGGGGAGAGACTATCCAAATGACAGCATTTCTGAGAACGGCCAGAATCCTGAGACGAGTCTTGGAGACTTGAGGGGACTTGCTGTCACTCAAATTCCAGTGAAAAACCATCAGCTAACACTGATGTGAAAAACTCTAAAGGAGTAAATAATAATAATAATAATAATAATAATAATAATAAATTGTAATTGGTGCGTTTTGAACAGTAACTAAAGAATTTCTAAAGGGACTGGAGGACTTGGAAGTTGGCGGAAGAGTGGAGACCATCCAATTTACTACATTATTGAGAAAGGCCAGAATACTGAGAAGAGTCCTGGAGACTTGAGGAGACTTACCGTCACTCAAACTCCAGTGAAAAACCATCAGTTAACGTTGATGTGAAAAACTCTGATGAGTTAAAAAAAAAAAAATAGATCTTTGGCTCATTCCGTTGCTGGTAGTTTCAGGTCTTTTGAAAGCTAAAAAGAAAAAAAAAATCATCAGACAAAAAAAACCCCAAAAACAACCTCCCCCCCCAAAAAAAACAAAGAAAATCTTTAAAATCCTAGTGAGGACAGTGTTCTTTTCCTTTTCAATTTCAAAACACATGAGGGGAGGAGAGTCCCTATGGCCAACTTGAGCTGTGAGACCTTAGTAAGCGAATTCGAACTCCAGTCGCCCTATTACGTCCACTTTCGGACTAATACCCTTGGCAAAAGAGTGAACCCCCTAATCCCTTAGCCATAGGTTAAATACAATCACTACTGTTGTTCTACAGGGATAGATTTGGCATTATATAACCACAATAGTTGGTTTCTTTGTTTAAAGGCATATCAACCTTAGTAGGTTATTTAATGCCAAAACCAACATTCTAGAACAGTTGTGGTACTATTTAATTTTTAGCTGTGAGGATAAGGGGGTTCATACCTTTCACATGGGTATTTGTCCGAAATTGAATGTAATAGCGCGACTGGAGTTCGAACTCACTACAATTACGCAGTTCATCGCTTTTACCATCACACCACGAGGACACCCCGCACAATGTTAGATATGCTTTTTAACAAAGAAACTGAACCGACACCAAAAGCCTTTAAACTATATATATATATCTATATATATATATATATGAGGGATTCCATGTAAATCTATGGGAATGCTCGATGTATGGCTCTTATTATATATTCCTTTTCAGGATTATATGAAATAACTCCCATATTGAGTTACATTATATAAATACAAATCTCTTCGTGGACCTTTCTATTTTAGATATATCCTTATTCCTTCTTTGGACCTACAACAACCATCTTTGAATATATATCATCATCATCATCATCATGTCGTGCCGCCAGCACGGATATCCTTAACCATCTCTCGCCACTTCTCCCTATCATTCATCGCCTCCGGCAGGTTTTCTGGGATACATCCTGTGTCCTCACATAGCTGCTGTATGTAAGTTCGGGCTGGTTGTCCTGCTTTTGCTTGGCCATATGTGGGGGTCCATAAGAGTACGTCACTTACGAGCTCGTCCTTGCTTCTCCAGCAGTGTCCGGCGTGTCTGGCTCGTCTAACCTGTATAGTTTTCGTGATAGGAGGCAAGTGGCCGTACAGTTGGCGTCTCGTGGGGTGTTGTCGCCAGGACAGGTTCAATATTGCTCTCAACATTCTTGTGTTGTTGCCGTCAAGTTTCTTCTCCAGCCGTTTGGTTAGCGTCCATGTAGTGCATCCATATAGCAGTATCGATACAACCGCTGCCTGGAAGAAACTGCGCTTCATTTCATCGGTCAGGTCTGATTTCCATATGATTGAGAGCCTATCTATAGCCGTCCATGCTTTCGTCAGTCGTATGTCGATGTCGTTTTCCGTTGATGAGACGCTACTTCCTAGGTAGGTGAATTTGTCTACGAGTTTCAGAGAGGCTCCGTCTAGTGTGGTAATGTTGCCCGTTTGGTTGTAACACATATATTCAGTTTTGTGCGCATTGACATGGAGGCCAATGCCTGCTGCAGCTCGTTCCAAACTATGCAGTAGTGTCTCTGCTTGATTAGGCGTATTCGCCAGTAACGCTAAGTCATCAGCATAGTCGGCGTCTGTGATTGTTTTTGCGAGGTACCTTTTGCTTCTTTTTTTAGTCAGCTCGAAGCCATTTTCTCTGATTTTGTCGATCGAAGTTCTAAGCACGTAGTCTAGACAGATGATAAAGAGGTATGGGGCTAGCGTGTCTCCTTGTAGTACTCCTGCAACAATGTCATAGTATTCCGTGTCTCCATCTGGTGAACGTACTTTCACTTTCGGGTTTCTGTAGAGGATCATTATTGCTGCTACGGTTTCTTTTGGTAGGCCGTATGCTAGTGGGATTAGTTCCATTTTCCCTCTGTGTATGGAATCGAAGGCCTTGGTAAAGTCGACAAATAGTAATGTCGCCTGAAGGTTTTTTGCCCGAACGCCTTCAAGGATTCTTTGGATGGTCAATATTTGTGAGGTTGTGGATCTATTTCTCCGGAAGCCATTTTGGTTTTTCCTAAGGATGTTGTCTATTTTGGGTTCTATGCGGTTTCGTAGTAGGGCATTGTAGATTTGGGCCGCTATGGATGTAAGTGTTATCCCTCGGTAGTTCTTGGCTAATCCGAGGTCGCCTTTTTTAGGCAAAGGGAGGATGCATCCCTTCATCCATCTTTCTATCCTATTTTGACTATAGACAGCGTTGCATTGCCGGAGCAGTATATTGTCGAATTGTCTGGTCTTCCACAGTTCTGGGGCGATCTCGTCCAGCCCTGCAGCTTTCCTATTTTTAATTTTTTTTAAGAACCGAGTCGAGTTCTTCTTTGGTGAAAGGCCCTAGTTTAACGTCTAATTGCTTACTGATAATTCTGGTGATCGGTTCATCCGTTATTTTCGGCAGGCTTCCTAGTAGATTTTTGAAATGCTGTTCCCACAGTTTTACTCTTTCTTGTTGGCTTGCAGCTTTCAATTTTGCTTTGGCTGTGCTCTTCCTTCTACTTACTTCGTTTATTGTTTGCCAGGCTATCCTTGATTGTCTATCTTCCACCGAGTCTCTAATCTTATCTATCTGATTTTGTATGTATTCTGGCTGTTCTTTTAGATATATTCCTGCTAATTGATATTGTGCCTTTTCTAGTTTTCGGGCATTTGTGTTTGTTGGGTTCTTCCGATAGCTTTTGGAGGCAGTTTTCACGAGTGCACGTTTTTCTCTTACCTCTGACGTTTCCCAAGGGACTCTATATTTAGTTCTAGGTTTTGTTGGGATACACTTTGATGCCGCCTCTAGGTGTGCTTCAACAAAATTTTCATATTCGTCATTTGGGGTAACTTTTTCTGTCTTCTCTTGTAGTGTTTCGAATCTGTTTCTTAATTCTAATGCATATTTGTCTCTAATGTCTCTGTTGTTAAGTAGGGCCCAGTCATAGTGCTTAGTTGTCGCTGTTCGTGTGGCGTTTTTTCGTAGGCTTAGACGTATTTTGGCCGTGACTATTCGATGATCGGAGGACACACCCTCGAAAGTGGAGTATGCCTCGCAATTCATCGCACTATTTTTCCATTTTCTGTTTATAAAGAGGTAGTCTATCTGTACTTTACTCTTGTTCACGTATGTGTGGGTCCATAATTTTCCCTCCCTTTTTTGAAAGTTTGCATGTTAATCTATTTTCTATCATGAAATCAATTAGATGTTGTCCATTCCTGTTTGACGTGTTGTGTAGGCTGTATTTGTTGTTTCTGTTTTTCCCGATTTGGGCATCATCTCCTGCTACAGCCCTACCAATGTTAGCGAAGAAACCGATCTAGTCACCTTCTACGAGGAGCTATCCTCCCTAGTACGTAGCATTCCAAATATATATATATATATATATATATATATATATATATATACGAGGTGCCTTCAATAGGTTTCCTGACTATTTTGTGCAGGTATTTAAAATTGTTGTAGACTCTTAAAAATTCAGTATGTTATTGCTGTACATTTTATGAGATGACTGACCAACTTTTATGATTTCAGGTTCAAATGAACAGCTACAGCAGCAATTCGAATACACCCTACTAAAGCCTGATTGTCACAGCTAGTGAATTTCAAAAATGCAATCTGGACGTGAGGACACTTTAGAAGAACTATATCCAATAAATTGTTTTAAAATTGGAAAAAATGCCACAGAAACGTATAGAATGCTTCAGACTGCTTTTCGACCATCTTTCATGAATTAAGCATCAGTTTTTGAGTGGCATAAGAGGTTCAAGGAAGACAGGGAGTCTGTGAGGGATGATGACAGGTGTTGGAGGAGTAAGGAAGTCACAACATCAGAGTTGATCGATCAAATAAAGAATATCATGGATAAGGACCGTCGTGTGTCTATAGAGACAATAAGTGCATAGTTTGATGTCAGTGTGGGAACTGTACACAATTATTCGCGAAGAACTGAAGATGCAGAAGATTTGCGCGAAGTTTGTCCCAAGGGTGCTCAGAGAAGATCAGAAAGAAAGACGTTGTCATGACAGCAGGGAGATGGTCAAGCTGATCAATTCAGATCCTGCTGTTTTTGATGCTCTGGTGACCTGCGATGAAAGATGGATCTACTGCTATGACCCAGAGACCAGTAGACAGAGTTCCCAGTGGAAGCATACTGGCTCTCCCAGACCCAAGAAGGCCAGACAGAGCAAATCCACTCACAAACTTTTGATGATCCCATTTTTTGACAGCACTGGCATGATCTACATACACTGGGTTCCCACTGGACAGACAGTCAACAAGGAATACTATGTTGAGGTTTTAAAGGAGTTCAGGAAGAGATTCCCTGGGAAGAGGCCCGCACTCTTCAAATCGGGTCAGTGGCATTTCCACTAGGACAATGCACAAGTCCACAGACTATTTGACCAAGATGGGCATCAGGACAGTTTCTAAGTCTCCCTATAGTCCAGACCTTGCTCCCTGTGACTTTTGGTTATTCCCTAAGCTCAAGGAAAAACTTTGAAGCTGTCGTTATGAGACAATTGAGGAGATGAAAGAGGCTGTGACGAAGGCCATTGACACGCTCACACAAGAGGACTTCCATGGGGCCTTCCAGCAGTTGTGAGAACGGTACAACAAGTGCATTGCAGCCGGAGGAGATTACTTCGAAGGGGACTAGAGTTTTATGTGTGTATTATCAATTAAAGTGCCCATACGAAAAAAGTCTGGAAACTTATCTAATTATCCTCGTATATACTAAAGCTTATTATAAAGCTACGGAAGGACGATACAAAGTGAAAATTGAACTTATAATACCCTCACTCTATGTGTAAATGTTTATGGAGATTTTTTTCTGATAGTTTAAAGTTGTTGAACTCCTTTTTTCTACTGTGTATAGTTTGTCTAAGTTGCTTTTAAGGTCTTTTCCACACATCTAATATACTTGATACAAGGATTTGATTACAGAAAAAAAAGGACTTACTGTAATGTTGTTGGATGATCTTCTTCTTCTTCTTCTTCTTCTTCTTCTTATTATTATTATTATTATTATTATTTATCTCTTTTTGAGAGTTTTCACATCAGTTTTAGCTGATGGTCTTTCACTGAAGTTTGTGTGACAGCAAGTCTCTTCAAGTCTCCTGGACTATTCTAAGTATTGGGACCGATCTCAATAATATAGTAGTTTGGATGGTCTTCAGTCGTCCTCTTATTTCCAAGTCCACCAGTCCTTTTAATTATTATCATTTTACTTCTTCGGGGTTTTTTCACACAAGCTTTAGATTTCATTGGAGTCTAAGTGACAGCAAGTCTCTCCTGAAATCTCCAAGACTCTTCTGACTATTCTGGCCTATTTAACAATTCTGTAATTTTGATGGTTTCGATTCCTTCTCTGATTTCCAGCTCCATTAACAAGCCTTTGGAGAACGTTCCAAACGCACCAATTATAACTGATATCCCCGCTACCTCCATGTTACATAGCTTTTTTGTAGTTCTCTGGCAAGGTCTAAGTGCTTGTCTCTCTTTTCATTTGCTTTGATTTTCATTCTGTAGTCCCGTGGGGTGCCAAAGTCAACTGTTTTGCAGGTTCTGTTGTTTTTGTTGACTATTACTTGGTCTGGCTTTCTAGTCGGAATTAGGAGATTTGTATCGCAAAATCCCAGAGAATTTTATGCGTCTCAATTTCCGGGACGAATTCTGCTTTGTACATATACCATTTGGTAGTATGGCCAAATTTTAATTTCTTACATAATTCCTAAATGAGTTTTTCACGCCAGCTGCAACAGATGGTTTTTAACTTGGGTTTGAATGACATCAAGTCTCCTTTGGTCTGCAGGACTCTCGTAAAAATTCTAGTTGATCTTAATAATCCTCGGGTATGGATGGTTTCTATTCTTCTGATCTACAAATCATTGAGTCTCTTCTTCACATTCTTAGGGACTATTACATGGACTCTAACAACAATTGGTAATATTGTTACTCTTATATTCCACTGCTTTTTCTGTTCACTGGCAAGATGCAAGCATTTATCTCCCTTTTCACCTTCTTTCAATCTGCAATACAACATAATTCTTTAGACAAGCATTTTTTTCTTCTTGTTAATTATTATCATGCGATGTGAGTTTTTCACACCGGCGTTTGCTGATGGTCTTTCACTGGAGTCTGTGAGACAGCAAGTCTCTTCAGGTCTCCAGGACTCTTCTTACTATTCTGGTCGATCTTAACGATGCTATAGTTTATATGGTCTCAATCTGTCCTATTTTCAGCTCTTTCAACCACCTTTCCAAGCCTTTGGGGATCGTTTCAAGCGCGTCATTTACAACTAACTGGTTTCACGGTAACTCTCACGTTCCGCAGCATTCTTAATTTTCTGGCAAGGTTCAAATACTTCTCTCTCTCTTTTTGCTTTCTTTGATTTTCTCTTTGTTGTTCGCCGGAACGCCAAATTCCACTATCCGACAGGTTCTCTTTTTTTTAGATTAATTATTCCAAAGTCTGATCTTCTGGTCGGGTTTTGGTAATCTGCTTGTATCTCAAAATCCCTGAGAATTTTATGCGTCTCATTCTATGACAGAAAATGCATGTTAATTAATGATATATTCAGTATTTAATTCTAACTTATTGTTAATCTGACACTATGTTTAAAACGTCAAAAATATCTGAACATACAACACCGAGTTCATATTAAAAAAAGTCACTGATGATGAAATTTTTACTTCAAACTTAATTAGATCTGAATAATTATTTTGTATTTCAATAGCCCTCTATGATACAATAAAATATAATAATTTGAGCAATACTTCAAACAAATTATATATATATATATATATATATATATATATATATAAAGTAAAGTAAAGTTGGTGACCGTAGTCGAAGGCGACCAGGAGGTTCCCTTTTCAATAGCTACTACTGCGATGTGTTGCGGAGGGCACAACTCCTTTCCCTGGATTGCTCCACTTTACCCTCGATACGTACCTGATATTGCTGAATGTTAAGCAAGGAAGTATCAAGTTCCATTTTTAAAGTCTTTGGTATGACACGACCTGGGATTGAACCCAGGTCTCTCGGATCATTGGCAAACACTCTACCCACTTGCCCAATATATATATCCTGAAACTTTATTTCAAATTTTCAGCCATATCAGTACAGTAATAATACCAATAAACTACTATTACGTCTCCAGTAATATATGTGGTACGTAAATTTTCTCTGAAATAAGAAATACATCAGCCATATATGGAACATGCAAATCTTTCATATTATGGCTTATATTCATATGAATTTATAATCTATTGCACTATCCTGAAATTGTGCAGATATTTAACAAAGCGTAGTTGTCTGACCGGCCGCTTGGGTGATGTGGGGCTCCGGTTAGTGTTTACAGTCAATGCATCAGCTATTGGAAATAGCATATGATATAGCGTTAATATAATACTTAATCTGTATTACAGTTTTATTATTTTATATTAACCTGTGTTCTTTAATACGTTCCCTAAACACTAGTTTAAGTTGGAAATGTTTGTAGCAGTCTGCTGGAGTAACGGTAAGTGGTGTATATTTATTATTATGTGTACTGTTCCACTGGTTGATCAATTTGTGGTAAAGGTTTCGATTTTAGCTTCGCTGTATAAGTCACCCCAAAGTTTTATTATTCTATATTAATTTCCCTGTTGGTAAAGATATTCATCAAACATGATTTTAAGTAGGAGGCTTCGATGCAGTCTGCTGAAGTTAGGGTAAGCGGGGCATATCGATTGTTAGGTGTAATTTTCTACTGGTTGATTACTCTGTGATAAAGGGTTTCGATTTTAGCCATGCCATATAAGTCGATTTTTTTCAAGCTTAAATGGTCGACTTGTAACCTGCAATTTATATTTTGGTATTTGGACATTCAGAACGACCGAGCAAGAAGATGGGATCTGATTATTGTTGACAAGGGAGAAGAAGATCTGTCCTTGTTGTGGTCGCGGATCGCAGAATAAAGACAAAGAAAGCGAAAATTTAGAAAATCTCAAAAAGCTTAGGAAATTTTGGGACCACCACCCTTAAAACGCTTAAACTATTTTTAAGTAGCATGGTCAGATATTGTTTAATTTTCTTCCACTTTCCGAAATTTTGAGGACATCTTCAGACTATTATAATATTTTAAATAAAAGAAAATGACGTCTATATCATCATCATCATCATCATGTCACGCCATCAGCACGGATCTCCCTGACCCTCTCCCGCCACCCCTCCCAATCGTCCATTGCTTCCGGTTGGTTTTCAAGGCTACATCCAGTATCGACACAGTGTTGTTGTATATAGGTTCTAGCTGGACGTCCTGCCTTTGTTCGTCCATGTGAAGAGGTCCACAAGAGATCATCACTTATGAGCTCGTCCCTACTTCTTCAGCGGTGTCCCGGATGTTTGGTTCTTTTAACTTGGATAGTTTTCATAATAGGTCGTAAGTGGCCGTACTGCTGCTGTTTTGTGGGATGTTGCCCCCAGGACTTGTTCAATTTTGCTCGAAGCATTCTTGTGTAGTTGCCGTCAAGCTTTTTTACCTTACGTTTTGTTAGCGTCCTGTTGTGCATTCATACAACCGTATCAACGCGACCGCTGCTTGAAAAAGGACTGCGTTTTATTTTATCGGTCAGGTCTGACTTCCATTTGACCGATAGCCTATCGATAGGTGTCCATTTCGAACGTCCATTGAATGACAGACAACGTTTATAAGCTGACAAAGGAAAGAAACAGAACGTCTATGTAAGTAAAGTAAATAAAGTTGGCGACCGTAGTCTAGGGCGACCAGAAGGCTCCCCTTTCAATAGCTACTACACTGAGGTTTAGGGGAGGGCGCTACTCCTTTCCCTGGATGGCTGCACTCTACCCTTGATACGTACCGTATATTGCTGAGTGTTAAGCAAGGAGGTATCAAGTACCATTTTTAAACTCTTTGGTATGACATGACCGGGAATCGAACCCAGGTCTCTCTGACTATTGGTGAACACTGGCACTATAAACCACTAGCTTTGTAGATAAAGGCAGCAAATGAACTTGGAGGTTATACAAAATAAATATGACTGTATAGGAAAGGTGAAACACAAAGAACTTTTCAAATATGTACAACAACAACAACTATAATAATAATAGCATAAAAAGAATATAAGACTAGACATGACTAAACTTGGAAGGTAATCAACTGGAAATAGTTCACGAAATTGAAATTTGATCACACTACCAAATAGTAAATGCACAAATCAGAATCTGTCTTGGGAAATTAGGCGCATAAAATTTTCTGGGATTTTGAGATGAAAGCAGATGGCCTACTCTCAGCCAGAAGATATTGTGATAGTTTACAAAAACAAACAAACAAACAAACAAACAAATAAACAAAAAAGAGAACCTTCCGACTTAGCCATCCTGTCCGGCCAAAGGATGAAAAACTAAAGAAAACGAAAAGAGAGACTAGTACTCAGACCTTGCCAAGAACTAAAAATATCTGGAACATGAGAGCGGCGATGATGATACCAATTGTAATTGGAGCACTCGGAACGATCTTCAAAGTTTTGATTAGTGGTCTGGAGAGCTTGGAAATCGGAGGATAAGCCGAGACCATACAAACTGCAGCATTATTAAAATCGGCCAAAATACTTTGAAAACTACTGGTGACTCGAGAAGAATTTTTGAGAAGAATCTTGTCACTCAGACTCTAGTAAAAGAACCTCATCTAACGCTGGTACGAAAAACTCACACCAGGATAACGCGTCCGTTCATACTGCTCAGGTTGGAAAAGTTTGGTTTGATTTGGTTTTATGGCATATAAACCATTCTAGGTTATTTGATGTATCCGGTTTATTCATAAATATCTGATATATATGATTTATAAACATAATTCAACAAAGTTAAATAGTTTCAAGTTCCCTAACAATTCAATTAAACATCAAAGATTTGTTTACACACAGTTAAAGGATCAAAAAGTTCTATTCCAAACAATTCAATTTAGCATTAGTCAAAGTTAAATGGTTCTAAGTATTGCTGTGTCACTATTATCAGTCATTTATTTACACCCAGTTCAATGATCAAAAAGTTCCATTTCAAACAATTTAATTTACTTTAAGTCAAAGTTAAAGGTTTCAAGTATTGTTATATATCAATAAAATCAGTCATTTACACAATTAAATGATCAAACTGTTCTTTTTTAAGCAATTCAATTTAGCATAAGTCATTTGTTTGTTCTCAGTTTAAATGCCAAACAGTTCTATTTGATTCATAGGTGGGATCCTTTCAAGTGCTACCAACCTGGGCTTGAGTGGACCTGGGAGCGATGGTAATGAAGGAATACTCTGCATTTCCAAAAACTCCAGCATTACTAGAGCCTTACCTTCAAATTGTTCAGTGTCATATGCAGGACACTCGTTAGGAGGGGACTTACCCATTCAGCAAAGATGCAGTCGGTGTATTCTACAGACTAGCCGACTGAGTGTTCAAGTTTGAGTAGTTGAAGCAGCCAACTGTTGCTTTGAATTGCCACCCTTTTTCTATTATTGACCAAACTTTGCTCCATCTGACTTTTCCTGTTTCCTAAACTCAAATCCAACCAGCTGAGTCGCCATTTTGGAAACAATTATGAGGTCATTAGTGTTATGCAGGAGTTTTTGGAGAACCAAGATGCCATCTTTTTCCGTGATTGGATTGCAATACTTTAGCATCGTTCGACCAATTGCATTGATGTTAAGGGCGACCATGTTAAAAAATGGTCAAAGACTGTCCTGTTTCTCCGACTCCTTCTAGGCTAGGCTTAGAACTTTTTTTTAATGATCCTTGTAATACTAATAATTGTATCTTTTTAAGTAACTATTTCTTCTTAATAATCATATTCGGGCACGGCGACACGAGTTCAAATCCTGGACCTGACTGATTGCATTTCACATAGCACTAATACCCTTTGGAAAGGTATGAATCCAAATATTCTCCCTCCAGCTATGGGTAAGGAATACTCTGCATTTCCAAAAACTCCAGCATTACTAGAGCCTTACCTTCAAATTGTTCAGTGTCATATGCAGGACACTCGTTAGGAGGGGGACTAGGTTCTTCAGCCTTGGTGAGGCAACTAGTCTAGGAGAAGGAAAACTCTGAATTCAAACGTGTTAAACTCCACTTAAAAATTGACCTTGTGTCATATCCTGCCCGAGCGGAGGGGTTGGTAAATATGATTTCTTCTTAATAATAGGCATTCGTTTGCACACAAGTAACTAATAATAATCTTAAGTAAACAATTACTGTTTCAAGTAAGTATTCTTAATACAAATAATTTACTAGCGTTCCATTGAAATATGAATCGTTTCTCAAACTATATATTTGGCCCCTAGATGTGACTCTAAGTACAATCAGTCCGAGTCAGAGTGGACATGGGAGTAATAGCAATAAAATGGTGCCTCACCAAGATGTTTCGGAGATAAGCACTCAATCATGAGGAGGATTTGGGGGTATCTTTTGCATATTTTAAGCATTTCTACTCGAAAGAATTCTTTGGTGCCCAAAGCGTCCGATTCTGACGTAGGTATGGTGGTATTATCCCAGGCAAAAATTATGGAATCAGCATACTTATATAATGTTCGCCTTCGTTTAATGACTTGCTAATCCTCCGTCTCTCTACAGATCCTTTTACTTGTACTATCCCGGGCAAAAATTGTGGAATCAGCACACTTATAAAATGTTCGCCTTCCTTTAATGACTTGCTAATCCTCCATCTTTCAACACTTACTATTATTTGTACAATCCCAAGCAAAAATTATGGAATCAGCACACTTATATAATGTTCATAATATATTTTCCTTTTTGAAAAAAAAAATATAACCATTAATCAAAATAATTCAATCTTGCTTTTTAAAGGAATATTTTACGAAGTTAGAATGTTCAGCTATTAAATAAATATGTTTTGCGTCTTATCTGTTATTAGTTTATTTACTGCTATATAAAAATTTTTCTTAGTATTCTTTTTTATCTTCAAAGACTATCCAGAGGTTTGAACTCACGTTATCCGTATTTAGACTAGACTTAGTTAGTTTACGTCCTCAGCAGCTGAGCGGCAATTCTTTGCGTTACATCTCCTGTGTTTGCCCGAAGCCGTTAAGCGCCTGTTTTGTCGATCGTATTCTCAAGTCTTTCGTAATTGCAAAACCACCTGTTGGTGGTGCGCGCTGTGATCCGGGCGTTAGAGACAAACTCAGTTTTGTTCTGCGACAAAATGTGCCGCAGACAACCGCTTGTTTCCTTAATTCTGATTCCAGATATATTGGCCGAGGGTTAGCTGCACTCAGGGAAACACTGTTCTACCAGATGTTTTTTTTTGTATGGTTGATACCTCCTCTTTCTCCCGGCATCTTTCTTTCTCATACACTGTGTGTAATTCAGTCTCTTTCCATGTCTATCTCATTCCCTCTCTGGAACCAAAAAGGCTTTTGATGTAAAATTTATCCACAGGGCACACACCCACACCCATATGCACACCTACACCCACACCCATACACATACAAATAGAGACAAATATATTCATATATATATATGCATATATATATACTCGATAACAAATATATATATACACAAAAAACACAAATATATATATATATATATATATACACAAAAACATAAGGATATATATATATATATATATATCTGTTGGTATATTGAAAGCATGCAGCAAAAGCATATATGTATATATATATGTATATATATATAATTTGGTATCTTTCAAGTATGCAGCATAAGCAAATACTGCGTCTAACGTATATGAATGATAGTGGATGCTTGCACAAATATGTAATCTTTTTATATATATATATAGCTATTTTCGGTGGACTTTATCTTCAGCATAGGGCTAAGAACCCCCAAAATGGTGCTCTGGGTACGACAAAAAGCTGCATCTGGTGATGAATATCCTGTCCTGGAGCTCTGTGAGAATGGACTACCTCTTTATTTCCATTACTCCCAGGTCCACTCTAACTCTGAGCGCTAGTATCTGCTATGGTTTCATATAATGTTCAAATAGATCTGTTCACAAATGATTTGTTTAGATAGAAATACTTGATACCCTATAACTGTCAGCAAAGTATTTGATTTAATAATAACCACTTGAAGTTCTAATTGTTTACTAATTATAAACTGATGCATATTTGATTGGACATAATATACATTTTTTGAAATAACTAATTATGGAAGGCTTATCAACCAATTTCCGCCGAATATCATTAGATCAATACGGCAATTCGAAAGAATTAACAAAAAATATTTAGACAAAATAATGTCTATTATGTTCAATGAAATATGTATCAATGAAGAAATGCTGCCAAAATATACATAATTATAAACTGTAAAGCCGATTGAAAATTATTGGGGTGTGTTAGAAATATTTCAAATCATGTAAATGATACAAACATAAGACTGTTGTTAATAGAAATAACTACTTGAAGTGATCTAACAGTGTATAACTTATCAGTATTAAATAAGTAAGTCAAGTTGGCGACTTAGTCGAGGGTGACCCAAAGGCTCCCTTTTCTCTAGCTACAACATCGAGGTGTAGGGGAGGGCGCTACTCCTTTCCCAGGATTGCTTCACTTTACCCTTGATCTCTACCTTATAATGCTGAGTATTAAGCAAGGCGACATCAAGTACCGATTTTTGAGTCTTTGGTACGACTCGACCTGGGATTGAAACCCGGTCTCCCAGACCATTGGCGAACACACTACTCATTAGGCCAATGACCCGGCATTAAATAAGAGCACTTAAAACCATAAATCTGCATGCAAATTAGTATTAAATAGGAATACTTTATATCATATATTGCCCAGTTGGCTGGGGCCGTAGAATGCACTGACTGCACCTCTGCAGAGGGGTAAGACTCCCCCTAACGAGTATCCTGGATATGACACAAAACAATCTGATGGGGAGGTTTCAGTAATACTGGAGCTTTGGTGAATGCAGAGTACCCCTTTATTGCCATCGCTCCCAAGTACACCCTGGCCCAGAGTGGTAGCACCTGATAGGATCCTATCTTTGGTTCAAATCGAACTTAACTGAATTGTTTGAAATTAACTGTTAAATATCAATTTAACTATGTGAACAAAAAACAAAAAACAAAAGCTGTACTTATACTAAACTGAATTTTTTAAAGCTTTTATCAAAATGACTTAATTCGGCGTTAAATGACCCGAAATGGGTTGATATGTCGTAAAATAAAACAACAAACCAACCAACTTAATATCATATAACTGTGAATAAACAAAAAAAATTATTTAAAAAAAAATTAGTGCAAAAAAAAAAAAAATGCAATGGAACATTGAAAATATCGATGCGGGATGAAATCTCTGTTCAGAGTTCGAGCCGTAGTTACGTTATTACGTTAACTTTTAACTCATATCAAAGGAAAAGGTATGCATCCCTTTATCTCGCCCAAATATGGGTCAAATAGTACCACTACTGTTATTCTTCAAGGACGGCTTCGGTATTTAATAACTCACGCAGGTTGAGATGCCATTTAAAAAAAAAGCTACAGCAAATTATTCAAAATATACTAACAATTGCGATAAGTATTTATAAATCAATCCTATTTCGTTATTAAATAATTAATAAAGATTTGATATGCGATTAAACATATAAACCAAGACAACTATATATATATATATATATATAAGTTGGCCGACCGTTATCGAGGGTGACCCGAAGGCTCCCTTTTTAATAGCTACTATTCGCTAATCTGTACCTTATAATACTGAGTGTTAAGCAAGGAGGCTCGTTGGTATAATGGTTAGAGTGTTCGCCAATGGCCTCCGACGTTCAATCCCAGGTCGAGTCATACCAAAGACTCAAAAAATAGTAATTGATACCTCCTTGCTTTACACTTCAACATTTAAAGGTACGGATCAAGAGTAAAGTGGAGCAATCCTGGGAAAGGAGTAGCACCCTCCCCAACACCTCGATGTACTAGCTATTGAAAAGGGAACCTTCGGGTCACCCATGACTATGGTCAGCCAACTTACTTAACTCTATATATATTAGGGAAAATGGAAATGAATCCAAAGGTATGCCAAATGTACAAATATGAACTAACAAGTTATTCATTGAGTGGATGATTTTCTTCATTTGAATATGATATAAAAGATAACAGCATCACATATTAACGTTGCCCTGATGATGGTTTAATATGAATGAAACCGAAACACAAACGTCGGTAAGTAATTTAGCTATAAATAAAATCATCCTCTGAATAATTTGTTTTTCATACAACACATATATATATATATATATATATATATATATATATATATATATATATATATATATATATATATATCATACCATTTATTTCCACTGTTTTTCTAATATTATATATATAAATACAACGTTGTTAAGACTAAATGATGGAAAAACCATTTGTTTGACGAAACCAATATCTATTTTCAATACTATCACTTCCACTGTTAATGTAGACAATCCGACGTTTTTCCATAGGTCACGTAAAGTAGGCAAAATACAGTTCTAAATTCAGTTAATATCTTCAAGGACACGCTACGTTCTGTAACACACACACACACATATATATATATATATGTGTGTGTGTGTGTGTGTGTATTATACCCATAACCCATATAGACCCACCGGACATAAACCCACCAACGCAACATATACATATTCATATATCGATCGTTTAATTGCACTTGAAGACATTTTAGTCAGAGATGATTTAAAGCATCATTTCTATGTCAATTCTTCGAATTGTCCGCTTTCTCTTTTCTTTGGCAGCATTTTCATCTACGCATTCAATTCTAGAAGAAAAGCTAAAGATAATCAGCATTTTAATTTTTGTCGAAAAAATATGCTATGTTAAATATGTTTTAAGTATTACTCCAAGGACATCCCAGACCCGAAATGGTGGTACCTGTTAGATTTTTCATCTCTTTTTGACTTGCAGTCCAAGCCCATTGAGTTGGGACACACTTCAGTCAGCTGTATTCACTGGTACACGGATCAGCTCAGGTGTGTAGTCGGTTGACACGGGTGCCGAGGCGTCCCAGCATTCGCGTCTGGCGGCTGACGCCGGCATCCTTAAGTCTCAGAGTGTGGTCCCCACAGGCTCTAACCCTCTCCAGAGGGACTAGGTTTATATCCTGGAGCCTGAGGCATGCCTTTTTTTTAGAGGAATGCCGACGGGACTCAAGGCATTTTTGGAACCTCCAGTTGTGTGTGAGCTAGAGTCCTGCGCCTGGTACCCACAATAAAAAAGGCTTTGTGCTAAACCCACGCATACGTGAGACGCTCGACAAATACCAGTACTTGTTAGATTCAAATAGACGGATCAAATAGAATTATTTGAAAATTATTTGTAATGGATCGGAATATGTGAAATTATATAAGAGTACAAATTATTTGTATTAGATTGGAATAATTGAACCCTATCACAGTATGAAAAGTATTGCATTAGGAATAGTTATTTATAGTTATAATTGTTTACAAAGGATTATTATATTTACTTATTAGAAAAAATATAATAGTGTACTAATTGTTAGAATTAGATAATAATGCTTGTAACAAACTAATTGATTAAAATACTTGAAACTGGATAACGTTACAAATTATTGGTAATAGTTAGGAATACTTGGAATCACATAACTGCTTACAAAGGATTTTTAGTATTGCATACAACTGCTGACAAAAAATACTTATTTTCGGCACTAAATGACACAGAAGGGTTAGCATGTCGTAAATCCAATCAAATTATCTGTATCAATAATAGTTACTTGAAGCTATAATAGTTTACAAAAGATTATTATTAGTTCCTTGAAACTATAAATATGATTACTTAAAATTATATAACTGAAAATTATTTGTATTTGATAGGAATACTTGAAACCAAATAATTGCATGTACAAGGAGTATTCAATAGTTAAAGACAATATTGCTTTAAGAATTAGCACTGTTTACCGCTTAACCTTTTTCTAGGAAATAAATAGTCATTGGTCCTTTTATGCCGCAGAAGACAGTCAGCTTGACTCACTTTACTGAGCACTGCGCTCAGAATTTTTCTTTAAGGGAGAGTTTTCACTCAATGAACTGGGTTTTCTCCACCGACTCGAAGTGGTAGATCCATGTTTTTCCCATTTGTAAAGACACATGATTTGTACTTCTCAGCTACCAAAAATTTGATTACAGACCTCTACTCAGGTTTGGAGCACCCTGTTTAATTTACTGTCAAATTGAATTGCCTTCTAAACAAATATTTTGGCGAGATTAAACTAATTTTTGCCATAAACCAACTCCAGATTATGCAGAGTTTACATTTAGAGAGAGATAACTTCTAAAAATGAATTATTTTGCTTTTTTGGAAAAAAACCCAAAAAAACCTCTGATTGACAAAAACAATTTTAAAGAAATTAAAAAGCTTACTGTTATAGGGAGAGATTAGAACAATTAGGATTAACTTTTTTACTAGAAGGAAGAAATAAAGGATTAGAGGATTTTATGATTAACTATTTTACGAGAGAAACTCGGATTATCTGATTTACTTGATAGAATAATGAGAAGTGATCGAATTGAAAATTTCTGAATAATCAATGGAGTTGCTTATTATGGGAGATATTTTTAAGGCTTGGTTTGGTTTCTTTGTTTAATGGCATATCAACCTTTGTAGGTTATTTAATGCCAAAGCCATTCTCCTAGAAGAACAGTAGTGGTACTATTTAACCCAAAACTGGGAGGATAAAGGGGGTCCATACCTTTCCCAAGGGTATTTGTCCGAAAGTGAACGTAATAGCGCGACTGGAGTACGAACTCGCTTACTACGATTCCGCTGTCCATTGCTTTAACTATTATACAATAAGGATAAGATAATTTTAAATATTTCTCCTTGAAATGGAAATTTACTGTTAACCCAGATTTAAAAAAAAATGTTCACAAACCAAGTCGAATTTTCTTTATGGAGCAAAATATTCTTGGAACAAATTGTCTAATCAAATCAAAAACAGCAAAAGACAAAGTAATGAAAATTTGACGATAACATCCGACTGTAACGGAGCGTAACAAAATCTTTCCTCCTTGTCGGACACAAGTTATCTCCCTTCTCCCGGGAGAACTCTCTTGTAAAACTCACTATGAAAGAGCTACCAACACTTCAGTTCAAATAGGATTTTCCTCGTTTAAATCTTAATAACAATTCATAATTTCTACTCCTTGTCTTGTTTTCATTATCCCAACATTTCAAGAAGGAAATAAATAAATTGCTTATCAGATAACCAAGACATGG
Organism: Sepioteuthis lessoniana; assembly: GCA_963585895.1. Taxonomy (NCBI): domain Eukaryota; kingdom Metazoa; phylum Mollusca; class Cephalopoda; order Myopsida; family Loliginidae; genus Sepioteuthis; species Sepioteuthis lessoniana. The sequence goes on from OY757915.1 coordinate 35,541,809, forward strand.
TTGTGTAGAAAATATTCGAACAAGGAAACTGAATTTCTATTGACAGCTGCTCAACGTATTTCTATAAGAATGAAGTATATTAAGGCCCAAATATAAAGCAAAATAGACATGATTGGTTAAGAAGAGTGATTAGGTCAAAAAGAACAATTGTGTAAAAAAACAAAATTAAATTAGATGATTTTAGAAAATATGGTAAGAAAAAGAATTTAAGAGTATATTTTTAGGAATTATCAAATAAGTTAAGAGAATTTGATCTATATATATATATATATATATATATAGAGAGAGAGAGATTGTATTAATGGTTGATATGTTCAGTGTAACGATTCTTTTTTTAAAGGTTGCAGTGAGAAAAAATTAAAAGGCTGACATGCGCAAGGAGGCATAAAAAACAAACAAATAATAATCACCTCCGTCAGACCGGAAGAGCAGACCTAACAAAGAAAACACCCCACACCCACGAAAAACAAGAAGACAAAAAACAAGCTGACAATCTATTCTTCCATTCCAGCTGACCACGGGGTAAAAATAGTTGAAAGCGAAAAAGATAAGCAAATATTTGAATCTTGCTAGAGAACTAAAAGAAACCAAAAAAAATGTGGAATTTGAGGGTAACGGTGATACTGTCTGTAGTTGGTGCACTCGGAACGGCCTCCAAAAGTTTAGAAAGGGGATTGGAAGGATTGGAAATCGGATGAAAAAACGAGACCATGCAAAATACAGCATTGCTGAGATCGACCAGAATACTGAGAAGAGTTCTGGAGACCTTAAGGAGTATTGCTGTCAAAGGGACTTCAGTGAAAGACCACCAGCTAAGATTGGTGTGAAAAAATCGAAAAGAGTAAAATGATAATAATAATATAACTAGAAAACAACAATGGGAAGAAAAACAATTTTATGTACATTTTAAGCGACTAACAAGCGACATCTCACCTGAGAAAAGCTGGACGTGGCTAAAAAAGGGAAACCTTATGAGAGAAACGTAATCTCTTCTAATAACAGCGCTAAATAACGCCGTAAGTACAAGCAAACGTATATGACGCAACAAAATAGCAAATATAGGATATGTGGTAATAGAGACGAAACAATCGCTTACATTATAAGCGAATGCAGCAAATGAACACAGAAAGAATATAAGACTTGACACGAGTGGGTAGGAAAGGGGATCCGTTGGGAATTGTGCAAGAAACTGAAATTTGACCATACGATCAAATGGCATATGCACAACTCAGAATCCGTCCTGGAGAATGAAACGCCCAAATTGCTTAGGAATTTTGCGATGAACGAGGGTCATCTAATCTCGGCCAGACGACCAGACAAAGTGATAGTCAACAACAACAACAAAAAAAAAAGAAAAAAAAAAAAGAGAACTTGCCAAGTTGTGCATTTCACAATTCCGGATGGCTACGAGTAAAACTGAAAGAAAGCGAAAAGAAGGATAAGTTCCTTGATCTCGATAGGGAATTGAAAAAACTGTGGAACATGAAGGTGACAGTGATACCAATTGTAATTGGTGCTCTTGGTATAGTCACCAAATCATATTTACCCCACCCCGCTCGGGCAGGATATAACACAAGGTCAATTTTTAAGAGGAGTTTAACAGGTTTGAATTCAGAGCTTTTCCTTCTCTTAGACTAGTTGCCTAACCAAGGCTGAAGAACCTACTCTTCACTACTATTTACCCATAGCTGGAGGGAGAATAATTGGATTCATACTTTTCCCAAGGGTATTAGTGCTATGTGAAATGCTATCAGTCTCGTCCAGGATTTGAACTCGTGTCGCCGAGTCCATTTCCTACGACGATAACAATTACACCACGGGCATAGTCACCAAATGATTGGTACAAAGATTGAAGGATTTGGAAATAAGAAGACGATGGGAGACCATCTGACTTGCATACACTACAGCATTATTAAGATCAGCCAGAATACTGAAAAAGGTCTTGGCAACTTGAAGGGACATGCTATCACTCAAGCTCCAGTGAGAAACCATCGGGTAATGCTGGTGTGAAAAAACCCGAAAGGAGTAAAAAAAAAAGATAATAAAGCAAACTAGCAGGAAATGGAGTACAAGATTAGACACGACTGGTCAGGAAAGGTAACCCACCAGGAATTGTGCAAGAAATTGAAATTTGACAATATGAACAAATGGTATCGTCACAAACCAGAATCCATCCTGGAGACTGAGACGCACAAAATTCTATGGGATTTTAAGATACAAATAGGTCTTCTAATCTCAACCAAAAAAGTTCAGACCTACTGATTGTTAAGAAAAAATAACAATGAAAAAAAAAGTAACTTGCTGACAGGTGGACTTTGTCATTACATGGGACCACAGAGTGAAACTCAAAGAAAATGACAAGAGAGACAAGTACTAAGACCTTGCTTGAGAACTAGAAATGTATGGAACATGAAGGTGACGTTGATACCAATTGTAACTGGCCCGCTTGGAACGGTCCCCAAAGTCATGGAAAGGGGAGCCGGAAGAGTTAGAAAGCGGAGGACAAGCAGAGACCATCCAAACTATAGAATTGCTGAGAGCGGCCAGAATACAAAGAAGAGTCCTGGAGGCTTGAAGAGACTTTCTGTTTCTCAGACTCCAATGGAAAAACATTTGCTAACACTGGTGTGAAAGACTCACAGGGAATAATAATAATAATAATAATGAAAGTAAGTAGTAAAGTTGGTGACCTTAGTCGAGGGTGACCCCGAAAGCTCCCTTTTCAATAGCTACTGCACTGAAGTGTAGGGGAGGGCACTACTCCATTCCCAGGACTGCTCCACTTTACTCTTGATCCTTACGTTATAATGCTGAGTGTTAAGCAAGGCGGCATCAAGTAGCATTTTTGAGTCTTTGGCATGACTCGACCTGGGATTGAAACCCGGTCTCTCGGACCATTGGTGAACACTCTACTCATTCGGACAAATAATTATAATTTACCGAACAACCTTCGTGCTGTCAGCATCATATAACCCAACAGGGGTTGAGATACACCCTCAATCAACCAACAACCATTTTAAACAGTTGAATTAATATATGTATGCATGAAGCGTTTGTTTTCTGCTGAAGACCTCGTAATATTGGTTTGCAGGACCGGGGCTATTTTTGGCCTTGCTCAGGTGTACACACATGGGCATAAACCTCGTTAAACTGACTATGTGTCATTAACTACAGCTCAAATACAACATTCTGAGTTGTGGCAAAGAAAAATAGGAAGGACCCGACCAATAGTGCTTTTTTTCCTTTTTCTTTGTTGTTGTTGTTAATTTATCATTTGTATGAAAAATCTTTATTTATAAATTATCATCATCATCATCATCATTATATCATACTGCTCGTATGGATTTCACTGACTTTCTAACGTCATTCGTCTCTATCATCCATCGCTTCCGGTAGGTCTTCTAGACAACATCGCAAAGAGCTGTTGTAAATAAGTTCTAGTTAGTCATTCAACAATTGCACGTCCTTGTGAAGGGTTGCATAGGAGAACGTCGCTTAAGAGTTCTTCCTTACTTCTCCAGCAGTGTACCACATGTCTTGTTCGTTTTATTTGGATGGTTTTAGAGATGTGAGGTAGGTGGCCGTACAGCAGCTGTTTTGTGAGATGTTGCTTCCAGGATTTGTTCACTATAGCTCTATAATTCAGAATAATTCTTGTGCATTCCCCATCTAGTGCATCCATATAGTAGCATTGACACACGACCGCTGTTTGAAAAAACTGCGTTTAATTTTATCGGATAGGTCTAACTTCCATATGATCAATAACTTGTCGATGACAGTCCATGTCTTTGTTAGTCGCGTATTGATTCCAAAAAGAAAAAAAAACAGGGTAGGTATTAGTGTAAACATTCCTTTAAAAAACAACATTTGCATAAAACAATATTTATAAAAAAACAATGACAGTCAAGTCTTAAATAGATATACCGATATAACAAGACTGAAATAGTTTTATATATATATAATTCATGGAATTTAGACTGCGACCCCTGGGTTTCATGGAGTTTTTTGCAAAACAACAATCATTATCCAGTAAAGAAAATGCCTGATGATTGTTGTTTTGCAAAAAAATTCATGAAACCCAGGAGTCGCAGTATAATTTCCATGAATTAAATATATATATCTTATATACATTTATTTATTTATTTATTATTATTATTATATGATAGCTCTATCCTAGATATTGAGCACTCCCCATATTGTATTGCATTTGGTTCGACACAAACCCACAAAGTGATTTAGTGACAACCAAAAATGTTATATTATATTATATATATATATATATATATATATAGAGAGAGAGAGAGGGGGGGGTTGACAAAGAGAAGTGACAGGTGTAAACTACACTATCAAAAAACTTGAAGACTATAAACGACAAAGTAATGAACGTTTGACATCAGACTGTAACATCGAGTAACAAAGCTGTCCTCCTTGTCAGATAAGTTATCTCCCTTCTCCAGGGAGAACTCTCTAGGAAAACTCACAATGAAAGAGCTACCAACACTTTAGTTCAAATAGGATTTTTCTCGTTTAAATCTTAATAACGATTCATAATTTCTTGTTTTCATTATCCCGACATTATAAGAAGCAAATAAATAAATTGCTTATCAGATAACCTAGACATGGTTGTGCAGAAAATATTTGAATAAGGAAACAGAATTTCTATTGACAGCTGCTCAACGTATTTTTATAAGAATCAAGAATATTAGGGCCTAAATATACAGCAAAATAAACATGATTGGATAAGAAGTGTGATCTGCAGGGAATAATGCAAATGACCATGCTTTTAATAACTCGAGCTGATCTGAAAGTCTAATGATTGGTTTCTTGTCTCAAATTCCGATATCTGATTTAAACCACAAAGAATCCAATCAAAATAACCATTATGATGAGGTTTCATAATTTCTCGAGTTCCTAAGCGAACCTTTATTTTATTGTCTCCATCGCGAGTGATATTTTTTTTGACATTCTCAAGAATTGAGCGCATGCGTAGTAAGGGCAGGTCATCTGCGAAAAAAAAAAAAGTTAACTATGAAAGCAACTTTTTTTTTTTCACAGATGTTAAAAAAGAAAGCCAGAAACACTAGCAAAAATGCACTCTACGAAAAGTTGGTTTGTAATTGTTTTCAGATGTTTGCGCGAGATGCTGCCGGAGGCAGCGACATGTGTTTGCAATAAGCAATGGAGGTTAGCTGAGGTGGGATGACCTCTTTGATATATATATATATATATATATATATATATATATATATATATATATATATATATATATATAATATAGAATTACATGAATAAAAACACACATAGGTACGCACAGACGCATAGTATTACGGTCACACATGTATATAAACATATGCACGTAAACACAGTGGCCTGTGTAAGCATTCATGTATATGTTTAAATATTTATGTCTAAAAGTTAAGACATGCTTCTCTGAACAAACTAAAATTACACACGTGTATATGTATACATTTACATTTTAAAATGTATATTATTACCCCGTCATTTCTCTCTCTCTCACTCTCTCTCTCTCTCTTTCTGTCTGTCTCAGTCTCTGTCTCTGTCTCTGTCTCTCTCTCTTACGAAAACGTTGATTTTCACTAAGAAGATTGTCTTACGTCATTCTTCTATGCTAGCAGGGGCCTGGTTGCCTTGAGAAAACCACCTTTCAAAATCATTAGCATTATTGGGGCTCGAATGTTGACTAGAATGGCTAGAAAGGAGCAGCAACTATACTTGCCAGGCAGGGCACTTTTGTTCACACACACACACACACACACACACACACACACACACACACACACACACACATATGTATATATGTATATATAACTGTTATCGTCTAAAGAAATGAACTTGCTAAACAGAGTGCAAATCCGGGACGAGGCTCTCTGCATTTCACATATTGTTATTACCCTTCGGGAAAGTAAAAATCCATTTGGATAAATAGCAGGACAGCCTGTGCTCTTTTACCTTGGTATAGCAAACGGTCTCGGAGAAAGAAAACTAGATTCAAATCGTCTGAAAAATTTATCTTCCTGTGACGGAGTGGTTGGGTATATACATTAGGGCGTACGCAAAAATTTAGTGTTTAGCATTCTAGAAGAAGGGAAAATCTGAATTTAAAAAAATATGAAAAAAAAAATGACCTTGAGTCATATCCAGTCTTTTGCTGAGGGGCTGGGTAAAAAGATCCTTTACAGCATTTCAGCCTTTGTTGCGTTATTTAGTATTCAATTCAGTCTTTCGTTTCATGCAATTATGATGGTTTCAGGGTTGGCTGGTGGGTTGGTTGGTTGGGTTTTATGGCCTATCAACCTTGTAAGATATTCAATCCGAAATCCTCTTGATGCATCTATATTAAATATATATGATTTGTTGGGTTAGGTTTTATGACATATCAACCATTGTATGTTATCTAATGCCAAATCCTCTTTATACATATTGAATATAAATGATTTGGTTTGGTTGGGTTTTATGGCATATCAACCATTGTATGTTATTTAGTTCCAAATCCTGTTTATACATATTAAATGTATAAGATTTGGTTTGCTTGGGTTTTATGGTATATCACCCATTGTTGGTTGTTTAATGCCAAATCCTGTTTATACATATATGTTAAATATATAAGATTTAGTTGGGTTTGGATTTATGGATATCAGCCATTGTAGGCTATTTAATGCCAAATCCTGGTTATACATACATGTTAAATATATAAGATTTGGTTTTGTCTTGTTTTATGGATATCACCCATTGTAGGCTATTTAATGCCAAAATCTCTTTATACTTTTAGATCAATATGATTTGTAAACATATTTTGCAGATAATATTTTGAAATCACCCCAATTTTTTTTTGTTTGCACACAGATTTTTTCAAGTACTGCTATCTAACACTAATAATTCAACCTAACTTGTCATAGCCATTTACTAAGTCGGGTACAAGGCTAGAAATACGGAGTTCCTTGTGAGAACTGAACTCATTAACAGTATTTTGCTAACCGAGCCAGCAAATCACAATACAAAACAAAGTTCTCAAATGAGCATTGCTGTTATGATATTAAGTAATAAAAATCAGAGGAGCTACCGTGGCGTAATGGTTAAAGTGCTCACCTGCAGTCTTAAAGTAAGTGACTTCGAATTCTAATCGCAGTCTTACAACCCTTGAGAAAGTTATAAACCCCTTTATCTCCCTCTAGTTATAGGTTGAGTATTATATTATATATTATTTGCACTCAGTGAAGAGGTTATAAGTATTGCTATTTAACATTAATCCTATTTACCAATCCCTCCGCTCGGGCAGGATATGACACAAGGTCAATTTTTAAGCGGAGTTTAACAGGTTTTAATTCAGAGTTTTCCGTCTCCTCGACGATTTAACATTAATAATCTTTCAATATTTGTCTATAGTTCTGAGATGAGGTATTATTTACATTTTTCGGACTATTGTCGCCATGTTTCCTGTGTGAGTGTGAGTTCAATACCTGGTAAAGGCAGTGGAGAACTTTCAGAGGGGAAATTAACAGGAGATAACTGATAACTAACATCCATTAAACATGGTTCATGGAACTAGAACAGTCTACTCCGGTAAGCGAAATAAAGGGCCAAGTTCGACATTCCAACCACCTGAAGAAAGCCGGAGCATACAACGGCCGAAACGTTGTGATAAACATAGCGACAAAGATGGGGACAATAGTGCGAAAAATGTAAATAATTAATAATCTTATTCAACACTATTCCTTTATTTGCACACTTTTAAATGCTTCCAAGTAATGCCAATAATTCAATAGAGGCACACAGATAAAGGGTTTTATGTATTGTTATTCAGCACTAATAATTCTATTCAACATTACACATTCGTTTGGATACAGTTAAATGGTTCCAAGTATTGCTATGTAACACTAACAATTTAATTTAGCAACAGTCAGTTGTTTGCACATAGTTAAATGATCAAACCGTTCAATTTGATCAATTGATGGGACCCTATCACTTTCATTCGGATTCGGAGTGGACCTGGGAGTGATGGAAATGAAGAGATACTCCACATTCTCCAAAGCTCCAAGACAGGAGCCTCGACATAAGATGGTTTAGTATCATATCCAGGACATATGATTACTCCCTCGCCGAGATGCGGTCAGTTTATTCTACAACCACGGCCAAATGGGCTGATGGCTTCAAGTAACTAATAATAAAAATCCTCTGTAAACAATTATTGCTTCAAGTAATTTTTTTCAACAATCATTTAATCTTTTATAGTTCGTAAGTTATGATGTTAAATTCATTTTCTTTAATTTACCATTTTGGAGTCAAATAATTTACAAGGAGTTATGTAGTTTCAAGTAACCAATGATAATAATCATTTGATTTGGTTGTGTTTTATGGCATATCAACTCTTTTGGGTTATTTAATGCCAAATCCTGTTAATACAAACACATACCTAAATGCTCACACACTCACACTCACACACACACACATATAATAATTTACTAAGCTTTTTTTTGCTTAGATGTGTACCCAATGAGACTTGAACTCACTCGTGAAGGTTTGCTCATCGAGCTTAACCATTGCAACACACACACACACACACACACACACACACACACACACACACACACACACACACATATATATAGATGATAGAGTAATAAAGATTACATTTATTGAGAAGTAAAAGGTTAACATTTTAGGATCTGCAACTATTCAGTTTCAAACATAAACCCAAAATGACAAGGGGAGCCCTAGAATACATGCTTCAGTTGTCTGCCGTTCAATTGAAGGCGGCTTGCAAAGTTGTTGATAATACATGCACATTCCTCCTGGGTGATCACTTGAATCTTTTCAGTTGCCCTACAATCTTTACAAATGCTGTGAGCTTCAAAGTTCTTGATCAACTTAAAAAATCTTACTCCTATTTGAAAATGTGTTGAAATTGAACTTCTTACTTTATCTTGCTTGAATAATCTTGTCGGATTCAGTCCTTTTGGAAAAACAAATACCAGATACATTCTTACATGACATCTAACATGGATGACTTCAAAACGATCTGTACATATGAAAACTTACTTATCTCTACGTATTTCTTTGAAAGACGGGAGGATTTTTCTTGTCTCTTAAAAAAAACAACATTTTCAAATATCATTCCACTGCCCAACACGTGCTTAATACTTTTTAAATCAAGAACGCTTTATGCACGTTTGTATCTTTTCATTGTATACATTTTATTTGCTCTGGTTATCTTGACAAGCATCCATCGCTTTGTGAACCATTCCCATGATATCAAAGTCCTGATGAAGGTTATAAAAAACCAAAACCTTTAACGTTGGCCTTACATCATAATAAATTGATCTCATTTGGATTATTCTGTTTTTCTACCTTCTTCATACTGTCGGATTCAGATCCATATTTACTTTCACACACACACACACACACACACACACATATATATATATATATATATATATATATTACAACAGTTTATGGTTTACAGGAACAATAGCTCGGATAAACGAGAAATATATATATATATATATATATATACATATATATATATATATATATATATATATATATATATATATATATATATCACAATTTCACTTGGTGGGTTAGTGGTAGACCAAATGCAGTATAATTTGGACAGTGCTCAATATCTGTGATAGAGCTATTATACAATAATAGTAATGAATAAATAAATATATATTACTTTTTTTTATATATATGCAGATAAGCATCAATGTTATTAAATATATATATAAACTAATATAGACATAGTTTCGATCACAGCTACGGGAAGCTAATGTCAAGCCACACTGATGAGTTCTGATAGAACGAAACAGATCTGTCTGTGGATGACTATAGAAATATAGAATAAAAGCTAATATATATATATATATATATATATATATATATATATATATTCTTTAAGAAAAAACAACGAAACCAATCACAAAGGATTATAAATTTATAATCCTTTGTGATTGGTTTCGTTGTTTTTTCTTAAAGAAATTATTGCTCTGTATAATTGGTACATTGAGCTCTTTACCAGGAAGATTTAAATATTCATTCACGAATAATTTCTTGTCCTGATGGAATTACTCCTAACTCCAGTTTAACTGGACTAAGTATTCTCTCTCTCTCTCTCTCTCTCTATACATATATATATATAATAAAATCAATAGGTCCACGAAGAGATTTGTATTTTTTAAAGAATTATTTACTTATTTCACAGAACGAAATAAATAAATAATTCTTAAAAAAGATACAGATCTCCTCTTTGGCCGATTCATTTCGAAATATTTTTCTCTCTTTGGTCCTACAACGAACAAATTTTATACACACACATACACACACACACACACACACACACACACACATATATATATATATATATATATAGTGTAATTTGATGGAAACTCAAACTTGGTTAAGTCGTCATTATAAATTTATTTCAGCAGAGAATATAACTATACTCTACGTCTCGTCAGATGACTTTTCTCGAAGTTGCAGAACAGCAAATGTGGAATTACAGTTCGTATTTGAAAATAAAAATAAAAAATAAAAAATAAAATTGAAATAGAAATAAAAATACAAATTATTTAAATTCACTGGCGAGGGCACAAGGGGTCAAAATATTAGGTGTTATAAGCATTAAGAAACAGGAGTAGGGTTTCTTTGTAGCTCAACACATCCTAATTTACGTATATATATATATATATATATATATATATATATATATATATATATAAGAGTGTGTATCGACCCAGCGTGTTTTGATAAAAAGTAATAATGATTAGAGGGAATAAAATAAGTAATAAAACAATAGCAAATATGAAGAATATATATACCCAACCTCTCCGCCATGAACAAGATATGACCCAAGGACAATTTTAAAGTGGAGTCTTACCGATTTTGATACAGAGTTTATTTTCTCCTAAAGAAGCCAATATTCCCTTCTATTTATTTAAAACTGGAAGGAGAACTTATAAATCCATATCTTTCAAACCTGTTAAACTCTGCTTAAAAATTGACCTTGTGTCATATCCTGCCCGAGCGGAGGCGTTGGTAAATATGATAAATTCATATCTTTCTCATGAGGAGAAACACAAAACAGCTTTGACCAAGATTTGAACGTTGATCCCTAACTCCATTCCCTGCTTCAATAACCGTTACACTAATCATGCCTCCTACAGTACATTTATGTTTATTGCTAAAACAGTGACATACAGGAACGATAGGTACGTTCTGACAAACAAGCGTGATAATATGAATATTTTCAGCTAATCTATTCATGTTGGGAAAGTGACAAACAACACATTGCATATTGATATTGATTTAGCTTTTCTTAGTCTGGCACAAGGCCAAGACTCTGCTGTATTTACTTAAATAGGGTTTGTAAGGAAATAGTTTGTCGGTAACTCTATTCTTAGACGTGTTAAATCTCAGTTGTCTGCACACAATTAAATGGGTTTAAGTGTTGTATACCGTGATGAGAGAAGAGGGAAGAACCACACTTTTCTATAAGAATATATACGTCTTTTTATTCTTTCGAAAAAAGTTGAAGCTTCTGTGCTTTGTGAGACAGACGGACGTGAGTAGACAAGATATATTGCAATATTGACGCATAAATTCTCTTGACTATAGCATGCTTTGCTATCTTTAAAATTCACTTAGCACTTCTGCTTCTCGGCCCGGGTTGCTCAACCGGAGGCCTGGTATAGGGCACAGGCCCCAGCGGGCGCGCTCTCAATGACTGCAAGCTGGCTTTGACTCGTCCTTCACCTATTCCAACTCTCTCAACTGGAGGCCGCCTCCCAGCAGGGTGCTCTCACTGACTGCAACTGGCTCTCCTCTGCCTTTACTGCCCCCAACTGTCTCAACTGCTGCAGGTATCTGCATATATTATTTCATAACGCCCACTTACTTCCGATTAGATCACATGATCTTCTTCCGCTTATTTACACAGGTGCATCTCTGATTGACAGCTCGGTCAAAGATCAATATGTAGCATAAGTATTACTATTAAACATGAGAAATTCTGTTTATTAAATATTCCTATCTTGTAATGCCACTCCAGGTCAAAGTGAAGCTGAGAATATGGTAATGAAGGAGTATTCCCTATTCCCCAAACTCCAAGACCGGAGCCTAACCATCAGACGCAGTTTAATATCATACCCAGGACACCAAATAGTCTCAAATATTCCTATCTAACATTAATAATTCTGTTTAAAATCATTCATTCGTTTGCTCAAATTTAGAGAGTTTAAATTATAGTAAATAACGAAATTGTTCTATTTGACCCATAGATGGGACCCTAACAAGTACTATTACTCTGGGACAACGTAGACCTGGGAGTAATAGCTATGAAGTAGAGCTCAACATTCCAAAAGGCTCCTGGACTAGAGCCTCACCATCAAGTGGTAGATTGCCATACCCAGAACACGCATTAGGGGAAGGGTCTTATCTCTGGGAAGAGGTGCAGTCGATGTACTCTTCAGCTCCAGCTAACTGGGCGGGACAAATAAAAGACGTAGCTTGTCGCAATGGAATAAAAAAAAAGTTAGTGACCACAAATATGCTGCCGAATGAAATCGAGAATAGAGAAAAGGATGGGTTTAAAACTCACTCGGGTCGTTAATCTACGACAATTTGGAAGAACATAGATAAGAAATAAAGGATAAGCTTTCCATGGAAAACGGACTCACGTTTCCAATTTAAAAAAAGAAAAAATTAAAAGAGAAGAAAATACGATTTAAAATTGTTTCCTGTCAAACACAAATATGTATTGCATCAAGATTTCTATCGAATAAAAGACATTTATTTTCGCACCCAGTTCGAGTGTGTCAGGCATTTCAGGAACCAATATTTTTCAAGTAATAATATGGTTTCTATAATAATGATAATAATAATAATAATAATAATAGTAAACGCCAGCATTATTCAGATAGGCCAGAATACTGAGATCAGTCCTGGAGATTTGCCGTCACTCAAATTCAAGTAAGAAACCATCGGCTAACGCTGGTGTGAAAAACTCTCAAAAAAGTGAAATAATAATAATAATTTGAAGCGATCACAATAAGCAAATAAGCAAATGCAGCAAATTAGCACAAAGAGAGTATAAGAGAAGACATGACTGGGTGGGCAAGGTGATTCACTGGGAATTGTGCAAAAAATTTAAATATGACCATGTGAACAAGGGGTTTACGCACAACCCGGAAATCATCCTAGAAAATGAGACGCACAATACGAACGGATTACTTAATCTCGGCCAGACGACCAGACCAACTGATAGTCAACATAAAAGAGAGAACTTGCCGAATTATGGACTTTTCCGTCCCGGCAGACCACAGAGTAAAATTGAAGGAAGGTGAAAAGAGAGATAAGTACCTGAACCTAAGGAACTGAAAAAATTATGGAACATGAAAGTGATTGTGATACCAATTGTAATCAGTGCACTTGGTACAGTCACCAAAGGATTGGTAAAGGGACTAGATGAATAGGAAATAAGACCACGAGAGGAAAACATCCAAACGCCAGCAGTATTAAGATCGGTCAGAATACTGAGAAGGGTTCTGGAGACTTGAGGAGACTTGCTCTCATTCAAACTCAAATGAAAAACTACCAGTTGATGCTGGTATGAAAAACTCTCAAATGAGTAAAATAAACGACAACATTATTAAGATCGGCCAGAATACTGAGGATAGTTCTGGAGACTTGAGGAGACTTGCTGTCACTTAAATTCCAGTGAGAAACCATCAGTTAACGCTGGTGTGAAAAACTCTTAAAAGACTAAGATAATAATTATAGGACTAACAGAACGACAATAACCAGAAAACAAAAATGGGAAGAAAACAAATCTATGGACGTTTTAAGCGACTAATAAGCATCATTTAACACAATAAAACATAGACGTGGCTAAGAATGGTAAACCGTAAGAGAGAAACAGAATCTCTTCTAATAGCAGCACAAAATAATGTCATAAGAACCAATCATATCAAAGCAAGAATAGATAAAACACAACGAAACATCAAATGTAGCTTTTGTAGTGATCGAGACGAACCCCTCAATCACATAATGATCGAATGCACCAAGTTTGCACTGAAAGAGTATGAGACTAGATACGACTGGATGGGCAAGGTCATCCACTGGGAATTATTTAAGAAATTTAAATTTGACCATTCGAACAAATGGTATATGTACAACCTAACATTTGTTCTGGAGAATGAAATACACAAACTCCTATGGGATTTTGACATACAAACAGATCACCTAATCTCGAGCAGACGACCTGACCTTATAATAATCAACAAAAGAAAAAAAAAGAGAACTTGCAAAATTGTGGACCTTGCTGACCCGGCAGACCACAGAGTAAAATTGAAAGAAAGTGAAAAGAAGGATAAGTACCTCGAACTTGCTCGGAAATTGATGAAACTATTTAGCACGAAAGTGACGTTTATACCAATTGTAATTGGTGCTTTTGGTACAGTCACCAAAGAATTAAAAAAGGACTGGAAAACTCGGAAATAAGAGGACTACTAGAGACCATCCAAACGACAACATTACTGAGATCGGTCAGAATACTGGGAAGAGTCCTGGAAACTTGAGGAAACTTGTTGTCCTTCAAACTCAAATGAAAGACCATCAGCTAACGCTGATGTGAAAAACTCTCAGGGAATAATTATAATAATAATTACCTCGACCTTGCTAGTAAATTGAAAAAACTGTGGAACATGCAGGTGACAATTATACCAATTGTAATTGGTGCGTTTGGAACAGTAACTAAAGGATTACTAAAGGGACAAGAGGACTTGGAAGTTGGCAGACGAGTGGAGACCATCCAAACGACAGCATTGTTGAGAACGGCCAGAATACTAAGAAGAGTTCTGGAGACTTGAGGTGACTTGCTGTCACTCAGATTCCAGTGAAAAACAATCGGCTAACGCTGATGGGAAAAGCTCTAATGAGTGAATAATAATAATAATAATAATAATAATAATAATAATGTTGGAAGAGATGGAAATCTGAAGACAAGCAGAGACCATCCAAATTACTGCATTGCTGAGATCGGCCAGAATACTGAGAAGAGTCCTGGAGACATAAGAGGAACTGCTTTCTTTCAGACACCTGTGAAAGACCCTCAGCAAACGCTGGTATGAAAAAGTCTCTTGGAATATAATTATAATCTTTAGTCATCGATTATAGCTTCAAGTAACTATTCCGAATACAAATAATTTGCACTGTTATATATCAAGTATTATAATACCCATACTTTATGGAGGAGTCCCTGTGTAGTAATGGCTGAAGTGCTGGACAGCAACATTGTAGAAAACGTGCTCGAACTCCAGTCGCGCCATTACGTTCACTTTCGGTCAAATACCCTTGGGAAATGTATGAACTTCCTTATCCTTCCAGCTATGAGTCAAGTAGTATCACTGCTGTTCTTTTACAAGTATGACATTGGCATTAAATAACCCACAAAGGTTGATATGCCATTAAACAAAAAAATCAAACGAAACCAACCAACAATTTATACACAATTATGCAGCTTATAATAACTATTCCTATTTAAAAATGATAATCATTTCTTTCCCCCCCCCAAACAAATAATCATTTGTTTAAACAGTTATATAAGTAAGCAGTAAAGTTGGCGACCGTAGTCTCGGGTGATCCTAAGGCTCCTTTTCAATAAATATTACACTGTTGTAGGGGACAGCGTTACTCCTTTTCCTGGATTGCTCCACTTTACCCTTGATACGTACCTTATAATGCTGAGCGATAAGCAAGGAGGTATCAAGTACCATTTTTGAGTCTTTTCTATGACTCGACCTGCGATTAAACCTCTGTCTCTCTGACCATTGGCGAACAATTAGGCAAATGAGCTGCATATTTTCATATCCAATATAAATAATAGCACGTTTCTGTCTATAATCTTTTCTTTGCAAACATATGATATCAAATATTCCTAATACAAATAATTTGCACACGGTTGGATGCTTTTAAGTATTGGTATCTAATACTGAATTTATATATTCGAAAGAAAATATTTCATTTTAATTTATCAATCATTTGTGTGTACACTAATATGGCATCACGTATTCCTATTCAATACAAATAATTTCTTTACGGCATATCAACCCTTGTACGTTATTCATTGTGAAATTTGCCTTGTCAGCTGGGACTGTAGAATACACCAACTGCACCTCTGCCGAGGGGTAAGACCCTCCAAACGAGTGTCCAAAATATGACACTAAACAATCTGATGGTGAGATTCCAGCAATATTGGAACTTTGAAGAATGCAGAGTACCCCTTTATTGTAATCACTTCCAGATCCACTCAGGCTCGGAGTGGTAGCACCTGATAGGGTCCTATCTATAGGTCAAATAGAACTAAAAGGCGTACATTTGCTAAACTGAACTGCTTGAAATAGAACTGTCTTGGCAGGTAAACCGCGTACTAATGCTCAACTCAATTATTTAAAATAGAACTGTTTTTGACATTGAAACTGTATTTACGCTAAACTGAATTATTTGAAAAAGACCTGTTTTGAGAGTTAACGGTGTGTGGACAAAAACTATACTTATACTTAACTGAATTATTTGAATTAGAACTGTTTTACTAAACTGAATAACTTGAAATAGAAATGTTTTGACTTTTAAACTGTGTACTTATGCTAAACTGAATTGTTGCAAATAGAACTGATTATTTGAATAAAGAACTGATTTGGCATTGAATAACATTCAGAGGTTGATATGTCATAAAACCCAAACAACCAACCGCCCAATCAATGATAAATTCTGTTTATACCTATATATTAAGTATATATGATTTGTTGACGATTAGTTTGTAAGTAATGATCTTTAAACGAATCAGAGCTTGAGAATTAATTTTTTATTTATTGCGGACTTATTTCCTCATCTTGGTAGTTTTTGTGTTGTTTTTTCTTTCACTACATTTCGGCCAAATTTCATCTCTGGCCTTCTTCAGGTGATTTTACCACGACCTCGGATAGGAATGCTGAGTCTTGTAACCGTATCCCCAGTAATTACTGCCTTCCATAGCTGTTGTCTAGCAAACCTCTGGCCGGCTTGGGTAGGATTTGAAACCGCTATCTTCTGACAACGCTCACCTGGAACCGTAGAGACTCAACGCCTCTATCCGCTGCGCCACCTGATAGTGTGCTGATAGTGTCCTATCTATGGGTTAAATAGAATTAAACTGCGTACTTATGCAAAACAGAATTGCTTGAAATAGAACTGTTTATGCATTTAACTGTGTAAACAAATGAACTGTTCGTGATACATAGCAAGATTTAAAAATACTAAACTGTTTGCAAAACAATTATTCGTATTTGGTAGAAATATGTGAAGCCATATAACTGTGTAAAAAAAAAAAAAAAGAAAAAAAAGAGAAAAGAAAAATGAGCTCAGACTCGTTCAAAAATGTTATCTACGAAATGTGTTTAGAAATAACATATTTAATGTATACATGAAAAAGGATTTGGAATTAAATAACCTTCAATAGTTGATATGCCACAAAACCAAACCAAACTAGAACATTTAACTATGTTCATTGGAAGGAGGTTAGGCTCGTTTAAAAACCTCGTCAACAAAATGTTTACAAATCAGATATTTAATTTGTATAAAGAGGATTTGGCGTTAAATAACCTACAGTGGTTAATATGCCATCAAACTAAACCAAACCAAACCAAATCACGTTTGATATATACATATAAACAGGATTTAGCATTAAATAGTCCACAATCGCTGATATCGAAGGCATGGACAGTTATCGATAGGCTTTCGATCATATAGAAATCAAACCTGACCGATAAAATGAAACGCATTTTCTTCCAGGCTGCGGTCGTGTCGGTGCTGCTGTATGGATGCACTACTTGGACGCTGAATAAACGGTTGGAAAAGAAGCTCGACGGCAATTATACAAGAATGTTGCGAGCAATATTAAACAAGTCCTGGCAGCAACACCCCACAAGGCGCGAACTATACGGTCACCTACCACCTGTCACGAAAACTATACAAGCTAGACGAAACAGACATGATGGACACTGCTGGAGAAGCAAGGACGAGATCGTAAGTGATGTGCTCATGTGGACCCCCGCATATGGCCAATCAAAAGCAGGACGACCAGCTCGAACATACATACAGCAGCTATGGGATGATACGGGATGTAACTCTGAAGACCTGCCAGAGGCGATGAATGATAGGAAGACGTGGAGAGAGAGAGGGTCAGGGATATCCGTGCTAGCCGCACGACATGATGATGATGATGATGAAACCAAAACAAAACCAGGACTCTCGTTGGAGTGGGGGTTGTATTCTTCTGCACAAGATACAGTCGGCATATTCTACAGCCCTTACATAGTTTTATGGTTTCAAGCCTTCATATCGAATAATCTTACACAATTATAAATGGTATCAGATTTGAATTGATTTCATGGATTTTAACGGTGTGTTAGCCCGCCTAAGGTTATTTCACGCCTTGAGGTTAGGGAATACTCTTCCCTTTTACATTTTTATATAATTTTTTTAAGAGTTTTTTTTTTTGCACGTTTCTTAATCGAATAAGGAGGATTTTTAAACAGTGGAGGCAGTACCCCACAAAGTAGCAACTGTATGACCACCAAACACCCATCACAAAAACTATCTAAGTTAGACGAACCAGACATGCGGGACACTGCTGGAGAAGTAGGAACGATCTCATAAGTGACATAATCCTGTGGACCCCTTCACATGGACGAGCAAATGCAGGTTAACCAGCTCGAACCTACATACAACAGCTCTGTGTCGATACAGGGTGTTGCCTTGAAGACCTACCAGGAGCGATGGACGACAGAGAAGGGTGACAGGATATGGTCCGGGAGATTCGCGCTGGCGGCGCGACATGATGATGATGATGATTTGATCCATAGATAGAACCCTAACAGGCACTATCACACCGAGTGCGAGCTCTTTATGGTATCAAGTATTCCTATCTAATACTAATAAGCCACACATCATTATATGGTTTAAAGTAACTGAAAAACAAAAAATAAATAAAAATCGTTGATATGTATTTCGCTTGTTAGAGATGGAGTGAGAGAGAAAGAGAGAGAGAGAGAGAGAGAGAGAGAGGGTGGGGGCTGGATTTGTTCGTCTATCTCTGAGACGTTGTAGGGAGTACACAAGCGAATAAGTTTCAAGGGTTTTGTATACCAGTTAGCGCATGGATGATCGAGACATTATCTTTGCAATGATGTGTGCGTTTATTAGAACGAAGGAATGTTTTTTTAAGGAAGAGCTTGTGAGACTTCTTTTGAGATGTTTCTGGTTTATATTCTTAATGGTGCTTTAAAAGAAATGCAACGGCGACGTATGAGTGCTTGTAAGGGTAGAAGATGAGGCGTATGCCCCTGTATGTAGGAATAGATTGAGTGCATATATATATATATATATATATATATATATATATATATACACCAATTGTGTCTGTTTGTTTGTCCGGGTCTGGTTTCAACATAAAATTGTGTCACCAGCACAACCGCTTCTTCCTGTCTTAAACATATTAGATTAATTAGTTGTTTTAATTTATCTCTTTTTATAAAAAAAATATTTCCGTGACTTGGTTTATTCGCAGGAACACTACTCGTATACAGTGATTTGTGGCATGAATGGCCTGGCGAAGCCCATCCCTCTCCAGGTCTACAACTGGTTTGAATTAAGAAATTTCCTTCACCTAGACCAAGGTTAAAAAGCCCAGTCTGCCCTACTCTCTAGCCATAGCTGTTGGGAAAATAGTTAGATTCATACCTTTCACAAAAGTATAAGCGCTATGTGAATTACAGTCTCGACCAGGGTTTGAACTCGGCTTACCGAGTTCGTTCATGTGACGATAACCGTTACACCACGATCTCAGCCCTTCCATGGTCGGTTAGAGGCTTATTTTATTCAATATCAAAATTTATCTTTAATCCTTTCAAACTGATAAACTCTTCCTTATTTCTTTTTGACCCATAGATAAGACCCTAACAGATATTGCCACTTCCAAACTATTTTAAGTAGTAATTTACGAAGCTATTTTCTTAGATGTGGCGCAAGCTCATATTAATGGGGCATCCAATGAGATTCGAACTCACTCGTGTAGATTTGCTTGTCTAGATTGCTAATCATTACACCACCCGAGGCGTCCTATTCTAAGTAGCCGGATATATTGTTGTATAGTCGAGAAAAACAACAACACCGATGTATGAAAATGTAATCAGCTTCTTTTCTTTTCCTTTTATCAACCATATGGTTTGGATGGGTGAACAGCTTTCCCTTTTGTCCTACTTTACAGGTCGAAATCTCCCTGGTTATAAAATATTCCAGACGCCCACGCAAATTCTCGTGGTGACATCCCCAACCTGCTGTTGGACATTGCACGTGAATACGCTTCTTTCCAGCATGCCACCTACGCAATTTACGCGTTATTTCCACCGGGAACACCTGCGTCCTGTTTATTTTAGGTACCATGTGCATTTCATGGTGTTTTTGTTCCCAGTGTTCGACACCCGCAGCTACATCGATATGTCAAAGAGGGTCTTCAAGTCTTCAATATAACTTAACAAAGGATTTTTACAAATGGGAGTGAGTTAATTTTCCCATTTTCTTTTAAAATTGCTTACTAAAAAAGACAGAAGAAAACAGGTAGTTAGAAAATATAACGTTAGTTGGATTTTTCCGCATATCGACCCCTGTTGGTAATTTAACGCTATATCCTGTTTGTACATATATCAAATATATATGATTTTCAAAAAATAGTTTGTTTCATTCTTAAACGAGCCAATTAAATAGTTCAAAACATTGCTATGTAATACTAGTAATTCAATTTTTGCACACAGATGTATATTGCCCAGTCGGTTGGGGCTATACAATAGACCGACTGCACCTCTGAAGAGGGGTAAGAACCCGCCCCCAATGAGTGTCCTGAATTGACACTAAGCAATCTGAAGTGAGGTTCCAGAGATGCTGGGGCTTTAGGGAATGCAGAGCACCCCTTCATTGCTATTGCTCCCAGGTCCACTCTGGCCCAGCGTGGTAGCACCTGATAGGGTCCTATCGATTGGTTAAATAGAACTAACGGCATACTTATGCTGGGAACTATAGCTCTGTTGGCTGGTTGTTTGGTTTTTATGGCATATCAACCTTTGTAGGTTGTTTAACGCCAAATCTATTTTTATGCAAATAGTCAGTTGTATTTCAAACAATTCAGTTTAGCATTTGTGCACAGTTTAATTGTCAAAAGCATTTCTATTTCAAGCTATTTAGCTTCGTCAAACAGTTCCAATTCAGCTAATTCAGTTTAGTATAAATACAGATTTTGTCTGCAGACAGTTATATGTTAAAACAGTTCCATTTCAAATAATCGAGTTTAGCCTAAGCACACAGTTTAAATGTAAGTACGGTTCTCTTGTCAAAAAGATTTCTATTTCAAGCTATTCAATTTAGTCAAACAATTCAGTTTAGCATAAGTATGCCGTTAGTTCTATGTAACCCATTGATAGGGCCCAATCAGGTGCTATTATGCCGGGCAAGTGGACATGGGAGCAATGGCAATGAAGAGGTGCTCTGCATTCCGCAAAGCCCCGGCATCACTGGAACCTAACCATCAGATTGTTTAGTGTCATATTTTGGACACTCGTTTGGAGGGTCTTACCCCTCGGCAGTGGTGCCGTCGGTGTATTCTGCAGCCTCAGCCGACTGGGCAAATTTCGCATTGAATAACGTACAAGGGTTGATATGCAGTAAAAAAAACAAACAAATTATTTGTATTGAAGAGGAATACATGATGCCATATAACTGTACAAACAAATGATCAATAAATCAAATAGAAATATTTCTTTCGAATATATAATTCTGTATTAGATACCAATATATCATAATCGAAAACTTCATCAGGACTTGCCTGAGCCAATCAGGTGATACTTTTACAAAAAAAGAACACTGTTTGAATGATCAAACGGTGATATGATCTTTCTTTGTATTCATATTTTTCTTTCCGCTGTGATTTTATTTATTAAAACATCCATCGTTTTTCTAGCAACACTTGTTTCAAGTTCTGATGAAGGTTAATTAAAACCGAAACGTTTTAGCGTTGACTTTCCGTTATAATAAATTCATCACTTTTCTTTATATCTATCTATCTATCTATCTATCCTTGCTAAAGATTATGAAATTAATTCATGTAGAGGATGTTCCCTAAAGGTCTTTTATTTAGCAGTATATGAACTAGTAATAGATAAGACGCAAAATATTTTGGCTTGGAAAAAGATTAAATCTTAAATTATTAATTTAAAAAACCTAATCAATTTTTTAAAAGGAATGTTCTAGGAAGCCAGAATGTCCTGTTATTAAAAGAAAATATTTTGCGTTTTATCTGTCAGCTTATTTACTGCTCCACCCGCCAAAAACACCTAATTGAACATGCTGATTCCATAATTTTTCCATGAGAAGCGTATATATATGTGTGTGTGCATATATATATATATGTGTGTTTGTTTATTTGGGTTTATGGCATATCAGCCTTAGAAAGTTATTCAATGCCAAATCCGGTTTATACGCATATATTATACATAGGATTTGCAAAGGAATTGTCAGGAGGTAAAGTTATCTTTTTAACAAGCCAGAGATCATTTGTTTTCCCACAGGTAAATGGTTTCAAGTATTGCTATATAACGATAATTATTCTATTAAACACTATCCATTCATTTGCCCACTTTTAAAACGGTTCCAAGTATTGTTATGTAGTACCAATAATTCAATCTTTTGCTCACAGTTAGACGGTTTCAAGTACTTCAATTCAACAATAATAATAATTATATTCAACAATAGTTTGCAGTTATTTGCTTGCAAAGAGTTGAATTCTTCTATATATTGCTATTTATCACGAACAATTCACTTAAACAGTCGTTTGTTTAAACACTGTTAAATGGTCAAAGAGTTCAATTTTTGATAATTCAATTTACCATAAGTCATTTTTTGCACAGAGTTTAAATGTCAAACTTCTATTTGACCCATAGACAAGACCCAATTGGGTGCTATCACTCCGATTCAGAGTGGACCTGGGGGAGATGGAAATGAAAGGGTACTCAACATTCCCCAAAACTCCAGGACCGGATCCCCGCTATTAGATGGATTAGTGTCATATCCAGAAGTACACTGTGAAGTACCCCTTCATTGCCATTGCTCCCAGATCCACTCTGACCCGGAATGGCTGCACATGATAGTGTCTTATTTCTGAGATACTTTTTATAAAGAGGATTTGGTATTAAATAACCTACAATTGTTGATATGCCATTAGAATAAACTAAACCAAATCTTATATATTTAATATATATGTATAAACAGGATTTGGTATTAAATAACCTACAATGGTTGATATGCCATTAAACCAAACCTAACCAAACTAAATCTTATATATTTAACATATATGTATAAAGAGGATTTGGCATTAACCTACAATGGTTGATATACTATAAAACTCAACCAAACCAAATCTTATATATCTAATATATCTGTATAAAGAGGATTTGGCATAAAATCACCTACAATGGTTGATATGCCATAAAACCGAACTAAACCAAATCTTAATGCTATAATTTGTCTGAAAATTTGAGATGAAGCTTGATAATTTCTATAATTTAAAGTATTCAGAGTAAAGAAGAGGACATAGTCTGAATAATCTAAATGAAATGAAGCTGTAATTGTTTACGAATTATTATAATTATCATTAGAGTTTTTCACATCAGCGTTAGTTGATGGTTTTTCACTGGAGTCTGATTGACAGCAAGTCTCCTCAAGTCTCCAGGACTCTTCTCAGTATTCTGGCCGTTCACAATAATGCAGTAGTTTGGATAGTCTCCACTCGTCCGCCAACTTCCAAGTCATCTAGTCCCTTTAGTAAACCTTTAGTTACTGTTCCAAACCCACCAATTACAATTGGTATAATTGTCACCTTCCGGTTCCATAGTTTTTTTTCAATTCCCTAGCAAGGTCGAGGTACTTATCCTTCTTTTCACATTCTTTTAGTTTTATTCTGTGGTCAGCCGAGACAGCAAAGTCGACAATTTTGCAAGTTCTCTTTTTTTGTTGATTATTATCAGATCTGGTCTTCTGGGCGAGATTATTATTCCTTGTGAGTTTTTCACACAAGCATTAGCGAATAGTCTTTCAGTGGAGGATGGGTGACAGCAAGTCCCCTTAAGTCTCCAGGACTCTTAGCATTCTAAGTGATCTCAGCAATTCTATAGTTTGGGTGGTCTCAGCTCATCCTCCGATTTGCAACTCTTCCGGCCACCTCACGAAGCCCTTGGGGACCGTTCTAAGTGCAAACATTGTAATTGGTGCACCGTTACTTTCATGTTTCATTACTTTTTTGGTTCTCTGGCAAGGTCCAAATACTTGTCACACATTTCGTTTTCTTTGATTTCCAATCAATGGTCCGCTGTGACGGCAAACTACACTATTCGACAGGTTCTCTTTTTGTTATTATTATTATTATTGCTTTGAATTTTATTATTGTTTGTTGCCCAGTCGGCTTGGACTGTTGAATACGCCGTGTGCACCTCTGTAGAGGGGTAAGACCCATCCGACAACGAGGGTTCTGGACATGACATCATGGAACTTTGGGGTATGTGGAGTAACTCTTCACTTCCATTACTCGCAGTTCCACTGTGATCTGGAATGGTAGTACCTTATAGGGTCTTATCTATTGGCCAGATAGAACTGTTTGACAAGATAACTCTGTGGTGTTGAATAGAATCATTAATGTTAAATAGCAATACTTGAAGCCATCTGACTGTGTGCAAGCAAATGATTAATATCAAATGGAATTATTTGGGTCTGAAAGCAATACTTGAAAACATTTAACTGTGTGCAAGCAATAGCAATACTTAATCATATGCAAAACAAGTTAGCTCTAACCTTAAAAAATTTAATTACTAACAATCTGTTCCCTTACAAATCATATTTACATCAACAGTCTGCAAACAATAGAATTATTTGTGTTGGATAACAATACTTGAAGCTATTGAACTATGTGCAAACAAATAAGCTCTAGCTAGTTTAAAAATAATGTTACCTAAAAAAAACTATATGATTACAAATCCTTATACATATGTCTAGACAGGATTTGTCATTGAGTAACCCACAAAAGTTGATATGCCAAAAAAAAACCCAACCAACTAAATCATTTAAACCATATAAATGTGTACAGATTATAAGGGTAAGATGAATCTTCATTATCATTACTCTTAAGCCCACTAGCTGAGTTGGCTGGTGCTGCAGAATACACTGACCCCTCCCCCACAATGAGTGTCCTGTTATGAATCTAAACAATCTGATGGTGAGGCACCAGAAATGCTGGAGTTTGGGGAATGCGGAGTATCATTTCATTGCCATTACTCCCAGGTCCACTCTGGTACGGAGTGGTTACATGGTAGGGTCCTATCTATGGGTCAAATAGAACTGTTTGACATTTAAACTGTAAGCAAACAAATGGCTTAAGATTAACTGAATTGTTTGAAATAGAACTGTTTGATCATTTAACTGTGTGTATACAAATGACTGATGTTTGATTGAATTATTAGTGATACATAGCAATACTTGGAACCATTTAAGTTTGTTGACTTATACTAAATTGAATTGTTTGAAATAGAACTGGTTGACCATTTAACTGTGTGTATACAAATGACTGATGTTTAATTGAATTATTAGTGATACATAGCAATACTTGGAACCATTTAAGTTTGTTGACTTATACTAAATTGAATTGTTTGAAATAGAAGTGTTTGATCATTTAACTGTGTGTAAATAAATGACTGATATTTAATTGAATTATTAGTGATAGATAGCAATACTTGGAACTATTTAAGTTTGTTGACTTATACTAAATTGAATTGTTTGAAATAGAAATGTTTGATCATTTAACTGTGTGTAAATAAATGACTGATGTTTAATTGCATTGGTAGAGATACATTGCAATACTTGAAACCATTTAAGTGTGTGCAAATGAATAAGTACTGTTGAATAGAACAATTAGAGTTAAAATTAGTGTTGTAACCACTTCACTGTGTGCAAACAAATGATTAATATTGAATAGAATTATTATTAGTGTTAGATAGCAATAATGAAAATCATTAAATTTTGTTGAAACAATAGCAATACTAATTAGCAAACATATTAGTTGTAACTCATTTAAAAATGAAACTACCGACAAACTAAACTCTTAAAAATATATATCTACGTAAATCTGCAAAAAAGATAGTAAAGTTAAATTGGGACTGTTATATAGCAATACTTGCAACCATTCGAGTGCCAAAAAATTAGCTCAGGCTCATTTTAAAACGTCATCAACATGTTTACAAATCATATATATTCAATATCTATGTATAAAAAAGATTTGTCATCAACTTACCTACAATGGTTGATTTGTCAGAGAACCCAACCAAACCAAATCTTATATATTTAATATATATTTATAAAAAGGTTTTGACATTAAATAACTAACAACGGTTGATATGCCATAAAACCAAAACGAACCAAACCCAACCAAACCAAACCAAACCAAACTAAATCAAACCTTCTGTCCTCTCAGAACCGTGGTACAAGTAGCTGATAGGACCCCATCTATGGGTCAAATAGATCTTTTGAAAAATTAGTTGTATTAGGGAGGAATACTTAATGCCATATTACTGTATGCTTAGGGGAGCGAGCATTATTTTGTAACTGCCACTCGTGAGATTCATCTCATGTGTGCTTTCCCCCGCCCTCATTTTAAAATACCATTTCAATTCTGACTTGGTGGGAAGACTGAAAAATCCTCTGGAATATTATTGAGAAAGTTTAATTATTGATTTATGAAGTGCCTTTAGTATGATGATGTTAAACAACATCTACTGGCGAGGTTTCTGTTCTGGAACTTAGATGAGTTTGAAGTCACTCTTCATAATCATCAATCTAAGGTCCACTCATACTTGGAGTGCTAGCATCTGTTATGGTTTCATTTCTGGGTCAGATATATCAGTTTAAAAATTACCATATCATTCAGTTGCAAATTGTACTGGAAATTACTTTATTCTCTATCTTCAACCATTTTAAGTATACTGTTCTAATAAAAAAAATCCACCTTGTCAGAGTTTAGAATGCACTGACTGTCTCTTCTGTTGATGGATAAGACCTTAACTTGCCCAGTTGGCTGGTGCTGTAGAATACACCGACTGCATCTCTTCAGAGGAGTAAGATCCCCGCCTCAACGAGTGTCTTTGATATAACATTATACAATCTGATCACGAGGCTCCAGTAATGCTGGAGCTTAGGGGAATGCGGAGTACCCCTTTATTGCCATCGCTCCCAGGTCCACTCTGGTCCGCAGTGGTAGCACCTGATAGGGTCCTATCTATTAGTCAAATAGAACTAAACTGTGAACTTTTGTTAAACTGAGATGCTTGAAATAGAACTGTTTTGACATTCAAACAGTGTGATAATGCTCAACTGAATTGTTTGAATAGAACTGTGTTTTGATATAGAAACTGTGTACTTATGCTAAACTGAATTGTTTGAAATAGAACTGTTTGTGTGTATAAAAATGGAGTTGGCATTAAATAACCTAGAATGGTTGATGTGCCATAAAACCAAATTGAACTAAACCAAACTAAGACTTTACCAAAAAATGTCTTGGGTATGATACTGAACTGTATCTGGTGGTGAGATTCATGTTCTGGAGGTCCGGGGGTGTGGAATACCCCTTCATTACCATTTCTCTTGTCTATTTCGACTTAGAGTGTTAGTAAACATCTGTTTGAAAATTATTTGTATTAGATATGTATACTTGATACCGTATACAATATCTACTCACCTTGTTACATAACCATATACACGAATATGGCCATGTGCAGAATAGACATTACGATAGAACATATAAGGAACATAGGAATCTCAATATTCGAAAACACGTAACGACCTCTTGTTCAGGTACGAAACCTTTTTATTAACTTTGAATTAAAGGTTTCGACATAAGGAGGAGAGACACAATCTTCTATGCTGTCTTATTCATTTGGCCCCCATCTCGAGCGGCCCCCATAGGGCGCAAACTAGCCTCGCGCCTGCGAGCTCCAAAAGTCGAACCTCTTCGTTTGGCGTCTAGTACTCGACTCTCTAACTTTGTTCAAATCTCCACAAACCTCTGCGCGCTTCCGGTGCGTGACGTCACCCGCACCCTGTCACCCGTTTTGTCTCGGAGTATTGTGACATCTGAGTGACATGTCCGCTCTGTGCGCGCTCACGCGTTACCACCTGCATCAAGGTTGCACCCAACTAACCCATGCGCAGAGCCGAAAGGTTCTCAGCCTAACTAAACTCAAAGGCATGAACCGAAATCCCTCGGCTATTATATAACAACCTGAAGTGCTAGCACCTGTTAGGGTTCCAGCCATGGGTCTGATAGATTAGTTTGAAAATGATCCGGATAGACAAATTTGTTTTGCTTTGGTCCGACAACCAGTCAAAGAGAAGAAAAAGATTGAAATAACAAGTAGTACTTCGCTGAATAAATGGCCTTGTGTCGAACCTGTCTGCGGTGGAAGGTTTAGATAAATAGATACTTGAAACCGTATATTCGTGTAAGTATTATTTGTCACCCAATCTGTGGGCTGTAGAATTCACTGACTGCATCCACCGCAGAGGGGTAAGACTCCCATCTCAAAATCGGTATACTGAGTAAGACACTAAATTTCATCCGTTGGTCAGGCTGCATTTCAGAAACTTTGGGATAGTGGTGCACTCCTCCATTGCACCCATCGGTTTAAAAATTATTAGCTTTGGATGAGAATACTTGTTATTATATAACCTTGTTAAAATTATCCGTATGAAGGTTTGGGTTTGTTTGTGTTTTATGGCATATCAACTCTTGTGGGTTATTTAATGTCAAATCCGTTTTTATACAATAAACAATTCTATTTCAAACAAGTCAGTTTAGCAAGTGTAGACAGTTTTATTGTCAAAAACGTTTCTATTTCAAGCTTTTCAGTTTAGTCAAACAGTTCTAATTCAAACAATTCAGTTTAGTATAAGTATAGTTTTTGTTTACGCACAGTTAAATGTTAAAACGGTTCTCTTTCGAAGAACTCAATTTAGCGTTGTACAATTTCGATGTCAAAAATAGTTCTCTTTCAAACAATTCAGTTTAGCATGAGTACATAATTTACATGTCAAAACAGATCTATTTCAAGCAATTCAGCTTAGCATAAGTACGCAGTTTAAATATCAAAACACTTCTATTTCAAGTAATTAAGTTTAGTATAACTACGCCTTTTTGTTCTATTTGACCCATAGATAGGGCCCTATCGGGGGCTTCCATTCCGGGCCAGAGAGGACCAGGGATAGATGGCATTGAAAGGGTGCACCGCATTCCCCAAAGCTCCATCATCACTGGAACCTCACCATCAGATTGTTTAGTGTCATACCCAGGACACTCAGTGGAGGGGTCTTACCCCTCTGCAGAGGTGCAGTCAGTGTGTTCTATAGTTTTATTTGATTTTATAGCATAGCAATCGTCGTTCGTTATATAATGCTCAATCCTCTTTATACATATATAAATAAGTAAAGTTGGTGATATAAGTCGAGGGGGACCCAAAGGCTCCCTTTTCAATAGCTACTACACCACAGTGTTGGGGAGGGCGCTACTCCTTTCCCTGGATTGCTCCACTTTTACCCTTGATCAGTACCTTATAATGCTGAGTATTAACCAAGGAGGTATCAAGTACCATTTTTTGAGTTTTTGGTATGACTCGACCTGGGGATTGAACCCAGGTCTCCCGGGGCATTGGCGAACACTCTAACCATATAATATTGGGTTTGGTCAGGTTCTATGACATATTAATCCTTATAGGCTATTTAATACCAAATCCTGTTTATACATATAAATTAAATAGATAAGATTTAGTTGGGTTGGATTTAATGGCATGTCAGCCCTTGTGGATTATTCAATACAAAATCCTATTTATACATGTATATTAAATATGTAAAGTTTGGTTTGGTTTGGTTTAATTGCATATCAACCCGTGTAGACTATCCAATGCCAAATCCCGCTTATACATATATATCAAATATATATAATTTGCAAACGAAAATTTGTGGGTAACATTATTTTACAACGAACCGATGATCATTTTGGCATACAGTTAAATGGTTTCAAATATTGTTAACACTAATAGTTTTATTTGTACACAGTTAAATGGTTTCAAGTATTATCTGCACTAGTAGTTTTATTTGCAGACGGTTAAATGGTTTCAGTTTTACTATCAAACACTAGTAATTCTATTCAACATAATTCTACTAAATAATTATCAGTTAATTGCTACAACAACTCCCGGTCAGAGTAGACCTGGGAATAATAATAATGAAAGATTACTCAACATTCCTCAGAGCTCCAGGACTGGAGCCTTACCATTAGATTGCTTAGCGTCAGATACAGAGAACTCATTGGGGTGTGGAGGGATTTTACTCCTCCGCAGAGTTGCAGTCAGAATATTCTACGGCTCCAGCCGACTGGGCTAAACATGGTTGTTGTATAATAAATGTAATCTTCTTTTATCATATTTACCGACCCCTCCGCTCGGGCAGGATATGACACAAGGTCGATTTTTAAGCGGAGTTTTACAGGTTTGGATTCAGAGTTTTCCTTCTTCTAGACTAGTTGCCT
Source organism: Sepioteuthis lessoniana (assembly GCA_963585895.1). Taxonomy (NCBI): domain Eukaryota; kingdom Metazoa; phylum Mollusca; class Cephalopoda; order Myopsida; family Loliginidae; genus Sepioteuthis; species Sepioteuthis lessoniana. Next base: position 35,572,530 of record OY757915.1, read on the forward strand.
TATTAAGGCTGTGGAACATAGTCTGTCCTACTATTTACCCATAGCTGAAGGGAGAATAATTGGATTCATACCTTTCCCAAGGGTATTAGTGCTATGTGAATGCAATTATCCTGGTCCAGGATTTGAACTCGTGTCGTTGTGTCCATATCCTACGACGATAACCATTACACCACGGGCAATCCTCTTTTATAAATCATTTGAGTCATGCTTTTTGGAAGGGCGAATATATGTATTTAACTAACCTATCCGGTACGGGTTGGATGTGATACCAGGTCAATTCTAAAGAGGAGATTCCCCTTAGCGTCGTGGGTAACGTGCTTGACTTTAACAAGCGAATTTGTATTCCTTTCGTTATATAACATTCACTTTTGGACTAATGACCTTGGAAAACTTATGAGTTCCCTTATCCCACAAGTATCGGTTAAAAAGTATCACAACTGTTCTTGTTGCATATTGACCCTTGACCTAGCCAACAATCAGAGATTCTCTGCACAGAACACACCAGTGAAAATAAACGGAATAGTCACGTGGCTGAACGGAAATGCGCGGGTGTTATGAAAGGATATATATAGATGCCCACGTGAGATGAGGGAGAGTCTCAGTCTTGAGTCAGTCTCAGCTTACTGCGGTCAGTCGAGTCGGCAGATAAAGAACCATGGCCGCAGGGAGTCATGTGGCTCCTGGCGAGAACCTGTTGTGTATGTCTTGTTGGAAGAGAAGACATAAGGTCTTGAAGATTATAGAGAAGTTATAGGTCTTCGTCTCCGTCTCTGTCTCTGTCTCTCTCACACGCCTACAAAAGCTTTGACCCCTCTCGAGAATAAAGTGTGAAAGTTATATTTTTATCATCAAGTGCTCTGTATATTCATTCCTTTTTAGCTACACATCACTCACTATGTCTATGAGATATTTTTCTACAAGAATGCCTTTAGCATTAAATAACCCACAAATGTTGATATACCATTAAACAAGGAAACCCAACTAAACCAAACCAAATCTTAGATTCACATAGCTTTTCAGTGGTACCTCGACATGGTGAAAAGGTTAATGAGTTAGGCTAACAGTCCATTATTACTGAGTTTGATTTCCTGTAGGTTCTCCATATAGCTGGCTCTGTGTCATACATAACTAAGCTACACTTTGAAAATGATATTTAGGAGTGTATGTGTACGTGTGACATAATGAGTGCATGTGTGTACTTATCCAACCTCTCTGGTTGGACCCAAGATTAATTTTAAGTGGAGTACAGCTGGTTTGATTTCGGAGTTTTCCTTCGTCTCGACTGGTTGCCTTATCAAGGCTAAAGACGCCTGTCTGCCTTATTATTTACCTGTAGATGATAGATGGAAAACAGCATTAGCACGAAGTGAATTTCCCAGCAGCATTAGCACGAAATGATCAGCCTCAACCTGAATTTGAACTCAAGTCGACAATTCCATTTTCTAATGATAACCATTACACTAAGAGCGACTCTGCTCATGCAGTCCTCTCTTAATCATCCACTGAAACCCGTGTTGTTAAAAGGCAAATGTATTATTGTTTTCAACACCAAGCGGAACACTTTTTTTAACAAAAGATCATCATCATCATCATGTCGCGCCGCTAGCACGGATATCCCTAACCCTCTCTCGCCACTTCTCCCTATCATTCATCGCCTCCGGCAGGTCCTCAGGGTCACATCCTGTGTCCTCACATAGTTGCTGTATGTAAGTTTGTGCTGGTCGTCCTACTTTTGCACATCCATATGTGGGGGTCCACAGGAGTACATCGCTTATGAGCTCGTCCTTGCTTCTCCAGCGATGTCCCGCGTGTCTGGTTCGTCTAACTTGTATAGTTTTCGTGATGGGGGGCAAGTGTCCGTATAGTTGGTGTCTCGTGGGGTGTTGTCGCCAGGACTTGTTCAATACAGCTCTCAACATTCTTGTGTAATTTCCGTCTAGTTTCCTCTCCAGCCGCTTCGTTAGCGTCCATGTGGTGCAGCCATATAGCAGTATCGACACAACCGCTGCCTGGAAGAAACTGCGTTTCATTTTATCGGTTAGGTCCGACTTCCATATGATCGAGAGCCTATCGATAGCTGTCCATGCCTTCGTCAGTCGTGTGTCGATGTCTTTTTCGGTTGATGAGACGCTACTTCCTAGGTAGGTGAATTTGTCTACTAGTTTCAAGAGGCTCCGTCTAGTGTGGCAATGTTGCCCGTTTGGTTGTAACACATATATTCAGTTTTGTTTGCATTGACATGGAGGCCAATGCCAGCTGCGGCTCGTTCCAGGCTATGCAGTAGTGTCTCTGCTTGATTAGGCGTATTCGCTAGTAACGCCAAAAATAAACCAGATTTGAAGAAACTATTAACTCTCATTTCTTTTCTTTGTTGATCAAGATTATTCTTATTTGTTAAACACTAAATACTAGTTTGAAAAATCGTTATACGTAGGGTGAAGAAAAAAAGATGATCAGATTTTCAGGATTTGCTTTTTCTAATTTCAATTTGGTTTGATTTGGTTTCTTTGTTTTATGGCATATCAACCTTCGTGGATTATCTAATGTCAAAGCTATCCTCGTAGAAGTACAGCAGTGATAATATCTAACCCATAGCTGGGAGGATAAGGGGATTCATAAAGTTCTCAAGAGTATAAGTCCAGAAGTGAGCATATTAGCGCGGCTGGAGCTCGGGCTTGCTTACTATGATGTTGCAGGCCAGCACGTTCAAATTTTCCGTCTGGGAATGGTTAAAGAAGTTTTAAAAGGGGCGCATAGACACCGATTGGTGAAAAAATGCAAAAGTACAGATACAAAATTTACAGCTTCTCGAACCAACTTTTTGCACGAAAATTAACACTTTCTTATGGTAAGGGAATTTCCATATCTATTTGACAATGGTCCGGGTGACCGGGGTTCAATCCCAGGTCAAATCATACGAAAGACTCAAAAAATGGTACTTGATGGCTCCTTGCTTAACACTTATTCTTATAAGGTACAGATCAAGGTTTAGTGGACCAATCTTGGGAAAGGAGTAGCGCCCTTCTCTACACCTCAGTGTAGTAGCTATTGAAAAAAGGGAGCCTTCGGGTCGCCCTCGACTACGGTCGCCAACTTTACTTACTTTACTTACTAAAATATTTAAGTACATTCTTTTATTTTCCGGAGAGAAATATTGTTTGTTAACAAGTTTTAGGAAAATATTAGCCACAAAAATACCCCCAAGTGCAACATATAGAAATATTTTAGTTAATAATACAAAAATACTCCATACAGACTGTAATATCAAAAAATTAAAAATCCTAGAAGCTTTATATATAAAATTTAGACAACCCACTATTAACAGAATTAACTTCGAAACTAGTGAGAATATTCTAAAATGTTTAAAATAGATAGAACAATCTATATTATAAAAGATAGAACAAATTTTATTCGACTTCACATAAGAGAAATATTTAAAAATTAACTGCTACTATGGCTTAGCATCACCTTGATAAAAATAAGCCTCACTTGAGTTATACAAACAAATATAAAATAATAATTTTGTTTAAATACTAAAAAAAAATTTAATTTACAAATAAACATACACATTACATTGATAATAGTTCTGATTAGAACTGAAAGTATTCAGTATTACACAAAAAAGCTTATTTGGTGAAATTATCAACGAATTTCAAGATTGTAACATAAAAAACATGATTCTTGAAAGAAAAAAAAAACAAAAAAACTCCAAAACGACAAGAATTCGTTTTTATTTAATCAAACCTGTTTATAATAATCATATTTACCAACCCCTCCGCTCGGGCAGGATATAACACAAGGTCAATTTTTAAGCGGATCTTTACTTTCTTTGCTTAATGGCATATCAACTCTTTTTAGGTTATTTAATGCCAAAGCTATTCTCCTAGAAGAACAGTAGTGGTGCTATTTAACCCATAGCTGGGAGGATAAGAGGGTTCATACCTTTCCCAAGGGTATTTGACCGAAAGTGAACGTAATAGCGCGACTGGAGTACGATCTCGCGTGCTACGATTCTGCAGTCCATCGCTTTAACCATTACACCACGTGGACACCCCCTATTTTTAAGCGGAGTTTAACAGGTTTGAATTCAGAGTTTTCCTTCTCCTAGACTAGTTGCCTCACCAAGGCTGAAGAACCTAGTCTGTCCTACTATTTATCCATAGCTGGAGGGAGAATAATTGGATTCATACCTTTCCCAAGGGTATTAGTGCTATGTGAAATGCAATCAGTCTCGTCCAGGATTTGAACTCGTGTCGCCGTGTCTATCTCCTACGATGATAACCATTACACCACGGGTGTTTATAAATATAGTCATCCACAGACAGACTGTTTCGCAACTCTTTAGTGCGGTTAGACACGCGAGATTCTCGAAGCTGGAGATCGAAACCCGGCTAACTCATACCCCAACCCAAGATTCTACCGCACAGCCACGAGGAAACTAGTTTAAGCGATGTCATTTTAAACGCTTATTTATCACATTTGTTTTGTTTACATCGTTTTGTTTACATTTTATTTCTAATTCTTGCCCGAAGGACCTCTGACGGGCACGAACTTTGAAACTCAGATCAGTCAACCTGGTAAGCTTATTGAAAAGATGATTGATTGATTGTTTGATTGATTGATTGATTTTAATGTCACATCAACCTGTCTGGGGTTATTTTTGGCTTAGAGATCAGGGAATTGCATATAGTGTGAGTATATATGTACTTTTTTGTGTTGTTTCAAAACAGTTTTTTCGGCACGGTTTGATGATACCACGTATTACTTATCCAAATAATTCTTAACTAGATCTATTTGACCCACTGTCAGATTCCTAACAGGTATTGTAATTCCGAGTCTGAGAGAACCAAGGAATAATGGCAAAGAAAGGGTACTTCAAATTCCCCAAATCTCCAGATCAAGAACCTCCCCACCAAATGCAGTTTAGTGTCATACCAAGGATACTCCCCTTTTTTTAAAGGGAGTCCTGCCCCTCTGCTGAGGATAGTCAGTATTCTACGTTCTATCAACAGCGGGCTTTGATAAGATGAATAAGTAAGAAAAAGATTACTCAGGAATTTCTGAAGATCACCAGGCACAACGTGCGCTGGGAGATGGTCGGAGAGCCAATCGGTTACGAGTTCGAAGAATTTGTAATAGAAGGAAGCCTGTCTTTGAGAATTCTTTCCATAGCATTCTGCTGTAGAGGCCTTGAGAAAATAAAGTAGGAGGAGGAGGAGGAGGAGAAAGAGATCAAATTATTGTCGACCAGGCAGTTGGTACGAGGTGGAAGGGATTTTGATGGGTTCTGGGTGCATTGTGTGCGTCGGAAGCAGGGGTATATGGTTCGCTTTGTCGACCCTCCTCTACCGATTGACAATGGAGCAGAACTGTCTTTGAAGAAGGTAAAGTATTTTCTGAAGACTTTCTGACGGTCTTTTTCACTCGCGGAAAATCGCAGATTGAGAGCGAGAAGGGTTGATGAGCGGTTCAGATAAACGGATTTTAAAGGCCGACAAGTGTTCAGCGGATGGTTAATGAGGAGTTAGGGCGGGTGGTGATGGGGTTTAGGTATTAAGGGGAAGCACATCGGGTAGGATATAGAAAAAGGTGTGTGGTAGGCGGGTACCTTAGCTTATTTTTTTGTTGTTTAATGTTTCGTAGTTTATTTGTTTGTTTGTTTAGAGTTTTTTGATTATCCCCTTACTACAACTACAACTATTATTATTATTATTATTATTATTATTATTATTATTATTATTATTATTTATTTTATTTCTTTTCTTGGTGTTTTTGTTTCCTTTTTTGAGGTGGTTAGAAGATATGAAGTCCACACTTCAAAAGAATAATTTTTGACATATCTGATACGATGATCCCTATCATATATATATATATATATATATGATGGCTTATTTACCAACTTATCTCTTTCTCTCTCTCTCTCTCTCTATATATATATATATATATATACTCGAGGGCCGTTAAAAATCTCCCCCAGATTTTAGATTTATTGTACACGTCTCCCATTTGTATAAGCCTTACTTGCACAGAAATTGAGATAGAAATCTGAATTAGTTTTTCTTGTTTTATTAGAAGTCCTCGTGTGTAGCTACAGCAAAGATATTCGGCTATGGGTCTTCTTTCTGGGTGTGAGGCTTACGACTTCTTGATTCTGTGAAAAATCAACTACACTCTTTGGATAAGCTGATAACAGAAGAATAGTGAACCAATATGTCACAGATTCTCCCGAAAAGCATTCTCCCGGTTTTCAATTCAGAGTTTTTTCCTCTTTGAGAACTCAATATTCGCTAATATTTACCCATAGTTGAAGTGAGAAGAGAAGGCTTTATCTCTTTCACAAGAGCATTAGCGAGAAGTGAAACGTAAACAATCTCATTCAGAATTTGATTTAGATTCTCCAAGTCCGTTTCCTTTCGATCACAACCCCCACCATATATATATATATATATATATATATATATATTTCCAAGCAGTGTTTGTGTTAGTACTACCGTGCGGATGCATGAACACAGGACATTGACAAAACGTATGGAGAAAAAGCTAGACGAAATCCTCACACGAATGTTATGAGCTATATTATGCAAATCCAGCTGTACAGCCACTTACCTCTCATCTTCCAAATCATCCAAAGAGGACAGACAAACACACGGGAAACTGCTGGAGAAGCAAGGATGAACTCATAAATGACGTTCTTCTATGGACCACTTTATATAGACGTGCCAGTGTTGGCCGACAAACCAGAACTTACCTAGCACTACTCAGTGTGGACACAGGATATTGTCGGGAAGACCAGCCGGGAGCGATGGATGATAGGGACAAACGGAGGGAAAGAGTCAGGGAAACCCGTGCTAGCAGCGTGACTTGATGGTAATGATATATACATTGAAAAAGGATATATATATATATATATATATATATATATATATATATATATATATATATATATTTAAAGAAATTACGCTTCATTAGTTTTTTATGATACAAATGTATGTTAAATTTATTCAAACATTTCCTTAAAAAATTTAATCGCCTTCATTTTCAACTACTGCTGCCTCCAATGAGAGGTCATATTTTCGATTCCACTTTTAATGAAATCAGAGGTTTTCCCCGAAAAAATAATGGGGACAATTTTCGGATTTGGTTTGGTTTGTGGCACGTCAACCCATGTAGGCTATTTAATGCTAAATCCTGTTTATACATACAAATTTTTTGTTGTTTAATGTTTCGTAGTTTATTTGTTTGTTTAGAGTTTTTTGAATATCCCATTACTACTACTACTACTACTACTACTACTACTACTATTATTATTAGTAGTAGTAGTAGGAGTATTTATTTTTTCTTTGTGTTTTTGTTTCCTTTTTTGGGGTGATTAGAAGATATGAAGTCCACACTTCAAAAGAATAATTTTTGACATATCTGATATGATGATCCCTCTCTCTCTCTCTCTCTCTCTATATATATATATATATATATATATATATATATATATATATAAATGCATATTTACCTACTTATACTGTTTATAAATACATATCAAATATATTATTTGTAAATGAATAGTTTATAGATAACACTTTGAGTAAGCCAGTACTCGTTTGCGCACAGTTAAATGGTTTCAGGTATTACAAACACGAATAATTCTATTAATTATTAATCATTTGTTTGTGCACATTTAAATAATAATAATAATAATAATAATAATAATAATAATAATAATAATAATAGACACAATTGGATGGGCAAAGTGATCCACTGGAATTGTGCAAGAAATTGAAATTTGACTATACGAACAATTGTGACATGCACAAACCAATATCTGTCCTGGAGAATGACACATACAAACTCCTATGGGATTTTGACATACAAACAGATCACTTAATCTCGGCCAGACAACCAGATCTTATGATAATCAACAACAAAAAAATAGTGAACTTGCAAAATTGTGGACTTTGCTCTACCGGCTGACCACGAAGTAAAATTAAAAGAAAGCGAAAAGAAGGATAAATACCTCGAACTTGCTTAGGAATTGAAAAAACTGTGGAACATGAAAGTGACGTTTATACCAATTGTAATTGATGCTCTTGGTACAGTCACCAAAGAATTGGTGAAAGAACAGGAGGACTTGGAAATAAGAGGACGAGTGGAGACCCTCCAAACTACAGCATTATTGAGATCGACCAGAATACTGAGAAGAGTCCTGGAGATTTGTGGAAACTTGCTCTAATTCAAAGTGAAATGAAAGACCATCGGCTAACGCTGTTGTGAAAAACTCTCAAGGGATAATAATAAGAAGAAAAAGAAGCAATGAAGCGGTAATAGATGAAATAACTCAATTTAGATTAAGCAGAACGAGAAAAAAGTTTACATGCAGTGGCTAACGTGCTGGTCTACGACATCGTAGGAAGTGGGTTCGAATTACTCTGGCACTTTTACGTTCACTTCCCGACTAATGCCCCCCCAGAAAGGCATGGACCCTCTTATCCTCCCAGTTTTGGGTTAAATACTATCACTGCTGTTTTTCTACAGCGATGGCTTTCGCATTAAATAACCCGCAAAGGTTGATATACCATAAAAGAGGAAACCAAACCAAACGAAACCAAACCAAAAAAAAAAAAAAAAAAAAAAGCAAGTCAGATAGAGAGAGAGAGAGAGGAGGGGAGAAGGAAGTGGAGAGGAAAATCGAAGGAAAAAGAAAAGAAAAAAAATGTTATAAAACTGAAAAGGTAAAAAAAGGGGAAAAAAACGTACGCACAAGAAGAAGAAAAAGAAGAAAGGGAGGAAGAGAAGAAGTAAACGCGGCAGGATAAGGAGGAGGAGAAAACAACAACAACAACAACAGCAACAGCAACAACAGCAACAGCAGCAATAACAACACGATTCCGGAATTTGTAGCTTGTCTGGTTAAGTTGGGTAAATGCCGACATTTGGATGGCCACCCTGACGCTAAGAATCAGTGTGTAAAAAAAAAAAAAGTAATGAAAAGAAAAGTGGAAAAAATTGGAAAAAAAATGAACGAATGACAGAGAAACACGCCTGGACGCGTCGATGTTATGTGCCAAAACGGCCTTGATGAGCTCCTCACTGGTCGCTTGCGATTTTGACATGCGCCCGGTGTGGTCGCGGGTTCGAGTCGGCGTCCCGGATTCAATTACTGACCAAACAAAAATGCGAAGACGAGCGTTTTTATAAGCATCTCCTTTTCCTTCCATAACAAAGGCTAATGAGAATATATAATATACATGTATTACGCACACACACACACGTATATATATATATATATATATATATATATATATATATATTATATATATATATATATATATATATGTGTGTGTGTGTGTGTGTGAATAAATTTATGCATGTTGCGCACATACGCACACGTGCATATGTGTGCGTATGTGTATGTATAAGCACAATTGAGCTTGGCTCATTAGCATATAAACAGAAACAAAATGGACACACACACACACACAGATATACGCACAAACTTTTCTCTGTCTCTCTGTCTCTCTCTCTAACTTTCGAACACACACACACACACACACTCACACGTATATATATATATATATATATATATATATATATATATATATACCTGTATGTATGTGTGCATGAGATAGATAGATAGACCGAAAGAGAGAGAGAGAGAGAGAGAGAGAGAGCGACAGATAGACAGACAGACAGATAAATATGTATTTGATTTTGCTTTTAGTTTTTCTTTCTGCTGACAGCAATGTATATGTACTCATCATTTCGAGTGTTCTGAAGATAGTGGGAATAATCACCGAAATATATATATATATATATATATATATATATATATATATATATATATATATATATATAAAATAATTCAATATTTGTTTGCTTTTTTTCTCATCGAATTCTTATTACCTTTCAGGATACACATACATGCACATACATGTGCACACAGACACACAGAGAAACACGCATACACATGAACGTGCTTAGACAGCAACTAATAAGTATTCGAACAAAGTAATAATTAGGTTGATTTTCAGAGTTTAAAACAGGAACATTACGCATGATGAATCAAACTGAATTGTAATCAACATCAGAAGCCATTGATTCGTGTTTTGGAGTTCTGACTTTTACATTTCTTGGAAATATTTTTCTTTAAGAAATTAAAATGAAAAAGAAAATGTCCTAAAATCTGGTCCTGAAACGATAAAGGACATTGAAGAGGCTAATGCATATCGTCATTTGAAAGAATTCCCAAATTAGGCAAAAAATGGTTCTCATACAAATTCAAATACCTAAGATCAATACTTCCAAGTGTCATGCTTATAAAAATCTATTGAAAATAAAGACTAAATGCACGACTTGTTATAGAGCACAACTGGCTGGTGCTGTAGAATACACTGACTGCATCTCTGTAGAGAGATAGGAGGTGCCCGTGGTGTAATGGTTATAGTCACAGGATATGGACACGGCGATACGAGTTCAATTCCTGGACGGGACTGATTTCACATAGCACTAATACCCTTGGGAAAGGTATGAATACAATTATTCTCCCTCCAGCTATGGGTAAATAGTAGGGCAGACTTGGTAAGGCAACTAGTCTAGAAGGAAAACTCTGAATTCAAACCTGTTAAACTCCGCTTAAAAAAATTGACCTTGTGTCATATCCTGCCCGAGCGGAGGGGTTGGGTAAATAGGATCTCTGTAGAGAGATAAGACTCCCACAACGAGTGTCCTAGATATGACACTAAGTGAGGCTCCGGTAATGCTGGAGCTTTGGAGAATGTGGAGACCCCTTCCTTACCATTGTTCCCAGGTCCACTCTAAGCCGGACTGGTGTACCATACCCATGATACGGATATGTGAAACGTACAGAGAATGTTCATAACATATATACATAGAACATAGGAATCCCGAAACACGAAAAACACTTACGAGTTTTTAGTTCAGGTACGAAACTCTTTATTACCTTTGAGTTTAAAGGTTTTTCGACAAAGGGAGAGAGGCACAATCTTTCTATGCTGGCTTTTCCATTTGCACCCCCCCACACACACACGTGTGGCACCCGCCATAAGGCCACTGCGAGCTAGCGAAAGTCACCCTTCTTCTTCGGACCGCAAGACTCAACTCACTCACTTTTTTCAAAATCCCCCAAATCCTCTGCGCGCTTCCGGTGCATGACGTCATTCACATCTCCTGGTCAAACTTTCTATCTGGGATTTTTATTTTGACATCTCTGAATGACATCCTCCCCGCGCGTGCGTCAACACCAGTGCCCAAGTTTGCACCTAACTAACCCATCCGATATAAGACGGAATCCCTCGGCCATTATATTACAATGTTAGCATCTGATAGGGTCCTAACTAAGGGACAAATAGAACTATTTGACATTTAAACTGAGTACAAACAAATGATTTGGCTAAATTGCATTGTGAGAAATATAACTGTTTGATCATTTAACTGTTTGTAAACGAATGACTGATATTTAATTAAATTGTTAGTGATACATAACAATACCTGCAACAATTAAACTGTATGCAAACGAATGATTACTGTTGAATAGAACAATTAGTATTAAACAGGAATACTTGAAACCACTTCACTGTGTGTAAACAAATGAATAATATTGAATGGAATTATAAATGTTTGTAATAATTGAAACCATCTAACTTTGTAGAAACAATAGCAATGCTAGTATGCAAAAAAATTAGTAAAATTACCAGTAAAGTATGTGTGCAAACAAATGAATGATGTTAAATTGTAACTGTCATATAGCAATACTTGAAACAATCTGTGTACAAAAAAGAGCTCAGGCTCGTTTAAGAATGATATCTACAAAAAGTGTTTACAAATCATATATATTTAAGGTATATGTATTAATAGGACTTGGCATTAAATGACCGACGTTGGTTGATATGCCATAAAACCAAACCCAACCCAACAAAATCTTAAATATTTAATAGATATATTTTAAACAGGATTTGGCATTAAATGACCGACAAATGTTGATATACCATAAAACCAAACCAAATTAAGTCTTATATATTTAATATATATATCTATAAAGAGGATTTTTCATTAAATAACCTAGAAAGGTTGATATGCCATATAAAAAAGTAAGTAAAGTTGGCGACCATAGTCGAGGGTAACCCGAAGGCTCCCTTTTCGATAGCTACTACACCAAGATGTAGGGGAGGGCGCTACTCCTTCCCTGGATGGCTCTACTTTACCCTTGATTCGCACCTTATAATGCTGAGTGTTAAGCAAGGAGGTATCAAGTACCATTTTTTGAGTCTTTGGTATGACTCAACCTGGGATTGAACCCAGGTCTCCCGGGCCATTGGCGAACACTCTAACCACTAGGCCAATATTCAATATATGTGTTTAAAAAGAATTTGACATTAAATGACCAACAAAGGTTGATATGCCATAAAACCCAACCAAATCAAATCTTATATATTCAAGATATGTATAAAGAGAATTTGATATTAAATTACCTACAATGGTTGATCTACCATGAAACCAAACCAAACCAAACCAAACCAAATTAAATTTGTTATAGTGATTGTAAGTAATTTTGTTTATTCTTGTGTAAAGTTCATGTGTTTGAATTCCATGCGTAGCAATTTGTCTGTTTGTTCAAATATTTATTAGCAGTGTTGTATATATTGCTGAATAATATGGTATTCTCACTATTATGGTGATGCCTCTTCCTGCCATTCTGTTCAGCTGTGGAAAAGAATGAGCCAATAGTCTCCAGATGAGTGACGCCAGTAGTGCTCTTTACTTGGGAGCTTTGTTCGAATGAATGAATGACCCATAATAGAAACCTGGGTTAGAGTTAGAGTTATTTTTGTTAAAGTATAAATTGGAGAAAAAACTTCACGGGAAACTAAACTTAGTAGCGGACAAAGTTAGAAATGACTGAATAAAAACATCGATCTATAAACTAATAAAGTTTTTTTTTCTTTTAAGAAAAGGTAATATCAGTCATAGCGTAAATATTTTAAGAGAGAAAGTGAACATTCATGCATGAAATGTAGCAGTTATTGTTAGCCTAAATCTAAATAGATATATTTTGTGCGTGTAAAAAATCTGTGTTAGACTATCACCATGTAGTGGGAACATATATTTATGTATGAGCGTGTATAGGGCAGCAACTGAAATTTTTATTTTCAAGCGGAGAGATTTGTATTAGTAGTCTTAATACATCTATGTATGCACTATGTTTGTTCTATTTAAGATAATTTAGAGATGTTGAAATTAAATGCATTCTTGAAGGAAAAGAATGTCAAAATTTTCATTTAAAAAACAAAACAAAAAAAAATGTTTTTAAGTATGTCATAGAATAAATCTCTGAGACCGACTGGAGAAATATTTATTTCTTTTCTTATTTATAAGATTGAGGTAGACTCGAAATTAGATTTTTAAAAGTTTATGATTTACCAATGATTCTAATTGATGAAAAAAAAAAAATTTTTTTAACAATCTAGAAGAAAAAAGATTTTTCTTTAATTATTTTCAACTTTGATCCTTCAAATTTTTCGCGGCAACTCAAATATTGTCCCCCGGAAGTTCCAAAGTAATCTTAAAACTAGCGCGTAAACGGTGATTGTCTTTGACAGACCCGTCAGTTAGAGATTTCGTAAGCAGGATGCACCTGTGTAAACAAAGCGACGGCGGAAACGAATCACGTGAATTGGGAACCGGAAGGAGGACGCGTGGGCGTTATAAATAATACATAGTGCCACACAGTTTCAACCCTCTGAGGACAGGCGGAGAGTCAAGAGAATCAGTCAGATTCGGAGAGTAGACATCAAGTGCCCAGAGGTGGGTGAGCAGCCCCCTGCCTCCGTGGCCAAGAAGCAGAAGTGCTAAGTGGGGCTCTGAATATCGAAACACAACGTGAGTTTAAGAAGATATGGTGTCAATGATAGCAGTTCGTCTCTAGGTCGGTGTCTCTCTCTCTCTCTCTTACAGAATTTCGACCCTTTCGTAAATAAACACGAACTATCAAGTCGCGCCACCAGCATGGATTTCCCTGACCCTCTCCCGCCACTCGTCTCCATCGTCTATCGCTTCCAGTTAGTCTTCAATGCTACATCCTGTCTCGGCACAGAGCTGTTGTATATAGGTTCTAGCTGGTCGTCTGGTCTTTGCGCGTCCATGTGAGGGGGTCCACAGGAGTAGGGCATTTATGGGGTCGTCCTCCCTTCTCCAGCAGTGTCCCGCAGGTCTGGTTCGTCGATCTTGGATAGTTTTCTTGATGTGTGGAAGGTGGCCGTTCAGCTGCTGCTTTGTGGGGTGCTTCCTCCAGGAATTGTTCATTATTGCTCGCAGCATTCCTGTGTAGTAGCCGTCAATCTTTTTCTCAATACGTTTGGTTAGCGTTCATGTAGTGCATCCATATAGCAGTATCGACACGACCGCTGCTTGGAAAAACTGCGTTTTATTTTATCAATCATGTTTGACTTCCCTATGACCGATAGCCTATCATTAGTTGTCTATACCTTTGCTAGTCACGTGTTGATGTCTGTCTCGGATGATGAAACACTGCTTCCAAGGTAGGTGAACTTGTCCGCTAGTTTCAGATTACCATCCTTTAGTCTGATTAAAGCACATGTATTCCGTCTTGTCTGCGTTGACATAGAGGTCTATGCCAGCAGCTGCTCGTTCCAGACCATGTACCAGGGTTTAGGCTTGGGTGGGTGTATTTGCTAGAAGCGCTCTGTCATCGTCGTAGTCCGCGTCCGTAATTGTTTGTGTGGGGTATCTTCTGCTTCTTTCCTTTGTAAGCTTGAAACCATTGTCTTTCATTTTATCAATAGACATACTAAGCACGTAGTCTAGACAGATGATAAAGAGATGTGGGGCTAATGTGTCTCATTGCAGCACACCTGCTACAATGTCGAAGTAGTCTGTGTCTCCATTCAGGGAGCGGACTTTTATATGTTATATAATTAAGGTAATGATTAATTTGTATTAATCGTTTCTCGTTAATTACATTTTATCATCTATCTTGGTAAGGCTTTGAATTACTCGGTGTCTCTTGGTTTAGGTGTTGTTGTCAGACTATGTACTTGCATGGACGAGCGGAAAGGATATGACAACCATCATCTGTCATAATAAACTCCCTGAGAGAAAAATGGGACTGGAAGCGCCGTGGATTGACTAGGTGGATAACGTTATGTCCGGAAGAGATGTTCTGAGAATTTTAGGATTTTGAAAAGACTGGACTTGAAGTTCGAGCACATCAGACAAGTTTGGGTCTCGACCGGCAGAGATGGGTAGAGATCTTAGAAACTACAAGACACACCGTGCGTTTGTATGTGTGGTGGTGTCAGAATAGTATGACTAGTATAAGCCCTTATGAATTGCGTCTCTCTCCTTGTGTTGCTAAGGGCTGAAAGCAGAAAGAAATAAACCCGTTCGTATCAAAAACGACAGAGTCCGCCTGTATAATTATTATTACTGAGAGTACAACATATATTTTTTTGGCTACACAACATTTGGTCAATAAATACTAAAATTACAGTTTCTCGAGCCTATTTTTTGTACAAAAATTGATATTTTTTCTTGCACAGAATTGGCATTATAGTTAGAGTGTTCGCCAATGGCTCTGGAGACCTGGGTTCAATCTCAGGTCGGGTCATACCAAAGACTCCAAAAATGGTACTTGATGGCTCCTTGCTTAACACACAGCATTATAAGGTACGGATCAAGGGTAAAGAGGAGCAATCCAGGGAACGGAGTGACGATCTCCCCAACACCTTGGTGTAGTAGCTATTGAAAAGGGAGCCTTCGTGTCACCCTCGACTACGGTCGCCGACTTATAGAAATGTATAGATTTCCTATGAATATCATACCACATCAAAAAAGTTCTTCACAAACTTTTCAACATTGATAAGAACAGCTGAGGAAAAGACGAGAAGATGTATACTCATTTCTAAAATAAACAACGATCGACATACAGTGTGGCCTTCAAAATAATGAAGCCCTGTCGGCTGCGGCTATAGAATTGGCCGACCGCATCTCAGCTGTGGACTAATCCTCACTCCAACAAGCGATATGACTCTAAACGATCTATTGGTGATACTCCAGTCCTTGAGGGCACCTCTGGTTGTGTAACGGTTAGCAAGCTAGACTAGCAAACCTACACGAATGAGTTCGAGTCTCATTGGGTGCCCCATTCATTCGGCCTTGTGACTCATCGAAGCAAAAGAGCTTTGTAAATTACTACTCCAGTCCTTGAGTTTTGGGGAATATGAAGTATCCCTCCGTTGTCATTACTCACAGGTTCAATCAGGTCTGGAGTGGTAGCACTTGATAGGATTCTATCTATGGGTCAGATATAACTATTTGACATTTAAACTCTGCAAACAAATTGAATTTTTAGAAATAGAATTGTTTTGCCATTTAAATGTGTGTAAACAAATTACTGATGTTTAATTGAATTGGTTTGGTTTGGTTTGGTTTCGTTTGTTTTATGGCATATCAAACTCCGTGGATTATTTAATGCCAATGCCATACTTCTGGGAAAACAGCGGCAATGCCATTTAATCAATAGCTGGGAGGATGAGGGGTTCATACCTTTCCCAATGGTATTTGTCCGAAAGTGAATGTAATAGCGCAACTGGGGTTCGAACTCGCATACTACGATTCTGCAGTCCAGCGCTTTATGTTTCTTTGAATATGGTTTAACTGATAATAATCCACGAAAACCCCCACCCTTAGTTGAATTGTTGGTGATACATAAGAATACTTGGAACTATTTAACCGTGTGCAAAAGAGTGAGTAATATTCAACAGAATTATTAGCAATACTTGAAACTCTTTAACTGTGTAATTAAATTGAATTATTGGTATTACATAACAATAATTGGAAACATTTGACTGTGCACAAATGAATGAATAGTATTTAATAGAATAATTAGTTTTGAATAGAAATACTTGTAACCACGTCATTGTCTGCAAACAAATAATTGATATTGAATAGAATTATTATAATAATAATTAAAACCATTGAACTGTGTAGAAAGAATAGCAATACTAGAGTGCAAACAAATTAATTCTAACTACAAACTTCTCCTTAAAATCATATATATATTTCCATTTAAATATCTGCAAACAAATGACTGATGTTAAATTGTTACTGTTACATAGCAATACTTGAAGCTGTGTACAAAAAGTGTGTTCAGGCTGGTTTAAAAATGTGTTTACAAATCATATATATCTAATTTATATAAACAGGATTTGGCATTACCATTAATTCTAACTACAAACTTCTCCTTAAAATCATATATGTATTTCCATTTAAATATCTGCAAACAAATGACTGATGTTAAATTGTTATTGTTACATAGCAATACTTGAAACTGTTTAACTGTGTAACTAAATTGAAATTATTAGTATTACAATTCAACACTAGGAACCATTTGACTACATGCAAATCAACAGTGTTGAATAGAATAATTATTGATAAATAGCAAGATACGTAACCACTTCCCTGTTTATAAACAAATGATTGATATTAAATAGAATTATTAGTGTTTACAATAATTAAACGGATCATTCATAGACTATAGAACCATACACAAAAAAAAGAAAACTTTTAAAAAAATATTAATATCAATATATGGGATTTCCTAACCTAAATGATTAAAATAACACCAGAGAGGTTAACATGCCATTAAAATCAATCAATAGATCACATTTATTTACAAACGTCAAACCCCTACAAAAATTGTACTCTAATGTATGTCAATGCAAATTAATAAGCCCGAATTCGGACCCAGTTGGGAAATCCTGCCCAGGGGTCATTGTTTGGCAATTTCGTTTTATTGGTTATTTAATGCTAAATCCTGAGAATAGTTTGTCGGTAAACTTATTTCTCAAAGCGACTAACCTCATTTGTTTGGCCACAGTTAAATAGCTTCAAAGATATTAAGTGATTAGATAGTTGTATTTGACACAGAGAAGGGACCCTAATAAGTACTACCGCTAAGTAATATGAATAATTTTCACACAGTTGTATAATTTCAAATAACCAATAATAATAGTCAGCTGGTGCTATAGAACACTCTGTAGAGGAGTAAGACCCCCTCACAAGTGTACTGGATATGAAAATAAACAATTTGATAGCAAGGTTCCAGCCTTAGAAATTCGAGGGATGTCGAATACCCTTTCATTGTTATTACTCCCAGGTTCACTCTGGTCCGAAGTGGTTGCAACGGATTGAGTCCTGTCAATCGGTTTGTCTGTTTAATAGCATACCAACCTTCGTGGATGATTTAATGTTAAATCCATCCTTCTCGAAGAACAGCAGTGACGCTATTTAACTCATAACTGGGAGGATAAGAAGGTTCATACCTTTCCCAAGGGTATTTATCCGAAAGTAAACGTAATAGCGCGAAAGGAGTTCGAACTCGATTCCGCAGTCAAGCGCTTTAACCATTAAACTACGAATACACTCCTCTAGCTATTGGTCAAATAGAACAAACTGTGTGCAAACAAATGACTAAAAGTTAAATTGTGACTTATATAGTAATACTCAAAGCCATTTAATTTTTTTATTGTTTAATGGTATACCAACGTTCTTCGGTTATTTATTGCCAAATCTATCCTTTTTGAAAGACAGTAGCAGTGCTATTTAACCCATACCTTTCCCAAAGGTATTTGTCTGAAAGTGAACGTAATCGCGTGACTGGATTTCGAACTCGCTTATTACGATTCCGCAGCCCAGCGTTTTAACCATTACGCTACGAGGACATTCCCGAAACCATTTAACTGTGTGCGCGCAAAAAAAAAAAAAAAAAAGAAAAAAAAAAAAAAAAGAATTCAGATTCATTTAAGAATGTTACCTACCAATCATATATATATATTTGATATATATGTATGAAGAGTAAGTAACCAACAAGAGTTGATATGCCATAAAATCCAACTGAATCAAACCAATCTTTTGAAAATGATCCATAGATGGGATCCTAACAGGTACAACCAAAACGAGTGAGAGTAGACCTGGGAGTAATGGTGATTAAGGGGTACTCCACCTGGGAGTAATGGTGATTAAGGGGTACTCCACATTTCCTAAAGCTTTAGGACTGTAGCCTCACTATCAGGTACAGTTTAGTGTCATACCAAGGGCACTAGTTCTGTTTAACCTATGGATGAAAATTTAACAAGTATTATTCCGAGTCAGGTCTGACTGGGAGTAATGGCAATTAAGGAGTACTCTTCACATTACTGGAGTCTCACAATCAGATACATTTTGATGTTATATCCAAGACACTCATTGGTGATGGAGGTCTCACCTCTCTGTAGAGATGCAGTCGGTGTATTCTACAGCTCCAGCCTACAGGGCTGTTATTTTGTGGGTAGATCAGCTCCAGTCTACTTGTCAGAAAGATGAAGATGGCTTCTACAACTGTTGCAAATGAGAGAGTTCTTTTTCATCGTGATAAGCTGTTTACAGAAAACATTTCGAATTTGACCTTAGCGTCCACCATGAGAAATAATTTTGGTTACAGCACCATCATAACTAATAATACCTAGTTGTCCAGTCGTCAGGGGTCGTAGAATACTATGACAGCATCTCTGCAGAGGGGTGAAACTCCCCAACGAGTGTCCTGGAAATGACACTAAATAATCTTATGATGAGGCTCGAGTCATGCTTTGGGGAATGCAGAGTTCCCCTTCATTGGCATTGCCCCCAGGTCCACTCTGGCTCGGAATGTTAGCCCGCTGATTGGGTCCTATCTCTGGATCAAATAGAAGAAAACTGCGTACTTATGCTAAACTGAACTGTTTGAAATTAACTGTATTTACATTTAAATGAGTGTTTGAATTGTGTACTTATGCTAAACTTATGCTATTTGAAATAAAACTGCTTTTGGCATTTAAACTACGTACTTATGCTGAACTGTACTGTATAAAATACAACTGTTTTGACATTTAACTGTGCATAAACAAAAAACAAAACAAACTATACTTATACTAAAGCGAATTGTTTGCAATAGAATCGTTTATTTTTATAAAAATGGATTAGACATTAAATATCCTATAATGGTTGTTGCGCCATAAAACCAAACCAAACCAAACCAAACCAAATACCTACAGGGAATCAGTGATTCAAACCCAGTTACGAGGTTCAATTAACATGATTATCATCTTTCCCTTGACTTTTTCTCTCCATCCACCCCAATCGACTATCGCTCTTGGTAAATTCTCACTAGTGCGTCTGTGAATTGGAATACATAAGATAACGTCGTTTATGAGTTTTTCTTTACCTCGCCAGCAGTTTCCAGGATATCTTCTTCGTTATTCTTGGATGGGAGGTAAGTTGCCGTAAAATTTCTATTTTGTTGCGTACCACCTCCTGGATTCCTTTATAGCGGAACGCAATATTCTTGTGTAATTCTCCTCCAGCTTTTTCTCCAGGCGTTTTGTTCGAGTTCAGTCATAGAATACTACCGACACGGTAACTGTTTGGAAGAACCATCGCTTTATTTTATCAGAGAGATCAGATTTCCATACAGTCGTGAACCTGTCAATATCATTCTACGTCTTTTTTTCATGTTGACATAGCTATCATTAGATAAGATAATGCTACCGAAATTTAATAAATTGTAAGATCTAAATGAACACGTGTCCCCAGTTCATTATGTCTGATTTGTAAACACATTTTGTTGATAACATTTTTAACAAGCTCATTCTTTTGCACACTGTTGAATGGTTCCAAGTATTGCTTTGTATCACTAACAATTTATTTAAACATCAGTCACTTGCTTACACACAGATAAATGATAAAACAGTTCTATTTCCAACAATTCAATTTTGCATAAGTCATTAGTTTGGACTTAGTTTAAATGTCAAACGGTTCTATTTGACCCTTAGATAGAACCCAAACAGGTTTTACCACTCCAGGTCAGAGTGGACCTGGAAGCGATGGCAATAAAGGAGTACTCGCAATTTTTCCCAAATCCAGCATTACTGTAGTCTCACCATCAGACTGTTTCGTGTCATAAACAGGACATTCATTGGGAAACTCTTGCTCCTCTACAGAGGAATATTCTACAGCCCCAGTTGACTGGGTTAAGACAGTTTAGTGTCATATCTGGAACACTCGCTGCGTGTTGGGGTGGTGTCTTAACCCTCAGCAAAGATGTAGTCGGTGTATTCTAGAACCCCAGTCGACTGGGCTGAGACAGTTAATGTCATATCTAGGACACTCGTAGGGTGTTGGGGAAGTGTGTCTTGCCCTTTCCCAGAGATTCAGTCGAATGGGCCGATGTCCCCACTTGAGTAATTCATATAATACATTACCCATACTTTTGTTGACATGACTTTCGATAGATGGGAAGAGTTCGGCTTAAACAGTCAAAAGGGAGGCTCTCAAACTCATGAACTAAAAAAGACTATTAATCATTGGGAAGAGAAACAACGGACCAGAAATGTGATTGGGGAAATACGTGATTTCGATCAGTTATAATGCTAATCAAAATTGGTGATTGACTACCTTTTTATCTCCTCGAAATGAATACACATAAGATAGTAAGTTGGATATATGAACGTGTACAAAATGGCGGGAAAATCAGAAGATTTTCCTTAGGTTTTTTACTTTTGATAAATTTCCCTTTTTTCTCTTTTCCAATATAATGAATTCCGTTTTTCCATTTTATTGTATTCCCGGGGAAAATTTTAATAAATTGTATTATAAAAAAGTAATTTAAAAAAAAAGCAAAATTGTATAAAAAAGAAGGAAAATTGTATTTAAAAAAAAGCAAAATTCAATTTTTTTTTCTCATTTATTGTATTCCTGGGGAAAATTTTAATAAATTGTATTTTTAAAAAAAGTTATTTAGAAAAAATGCAAAATTGAATTAAAAAAAAAAGAAGGAAAATTGTATTAAAAAAAAAAGCAAAATCCAAATTTTTTTCTCTTTTATTATATTCCTGGGGAAAATTTCAAGAAATTGTATTTTTTAAAAAATTATTAGAAAAAAAGCAAAATTGAATAAAAAAGAAGGAAAACTGTATTTAAAAAACAAATTTCAAAGTTTTATCTCATTTATTGTATTCTCGCGGAAAATTTTAATAAATTGTATAATTAAGAAAATGTTATTTTTCAAAAATGCAAAATTGAATAAAAAAGAAGGAAAATTGTATTTTAAAAAAAAAGCAAAATCCAAAGTTTTTTTCTCATTTATTGTATTCCTAGGGAAAATTTTAATAAAGTGTATTTTAAAAAAATTACTTGAAAAAAAATAAGCAAAATTGTATTTGGAAAAAAGACGCCAAATTGAATTTTAAAAAAAAAGCAGAATACAAAGTTTCATCTTTTATCACATTTAAAAAAAAGTGGTTCTTATTTCTGTTTATTTAACAATGTAATCTTAAATATTTTCTTGGATTTTCTATTTGTGTGTGGTATCTGTCATCTCAGATACAATCTTTTCCAGTGGAGCACTTCTGGTAGTGCTTGCAAGCTAGACAAGCAAACCTACACGAGTGAGTTCGAGTCTCATTGGATGCTCCATTCATTCAGCCTTGAGCCACATCTAAGAAAAAAATCTTAGTAAATTACTACAACCTTTCCCTATGCGAATAAGAGTTGTTAAATTTACCCTTTCTTACATTTTGAAACAAAACAAAAATAAAATTCCCGATATTCTGTTATGTGAATTTTTTATAATTTACCACAATAGGTCTTTAAAACAAGCCAATATAAATTTCACTAACGTTCCTATTAAGAATATATATATATATATATATATATATATATATATATATATATATATATTGGATAAGTATTTCTACTATTTTAAAACTTTTTACTAAAACATTTAAGGCTCATTGGCCAAGTGGTAGAGTGTTTGCCAATGGTCTGGGAGTCCTAGGATGAGTCATACCAAAGACTTTAAAAATACCTCCTTACTTAACACTCAGTAATATAGGGTACGTATCAAGGGTAAAGTGGTCCAATCCAGGGAAAGGAGTAGCGCCTTTCCCTACACTTCGGTGTAGTAGCTATTGAAAAGGGAGCCTTCGGGTCGCCCTCGACTACGGTCGCCAACTTTACTTTCTTTACTTTCTAAAATATTTAAGTACGTTCTTTCATTTTCCGGAGAGAAACATGGTTTGGCGGGAGGGTCAAATTACCAAATTTTAGGAAAATATTAGCCGCGAGAATCCCACCCCCAGTGCCATAGGAAAGGTTTGGTTTGGTTTAGTTTAGTTTATATTGGGCTTTATGGCATATCAACGATTGTTGGTTATTTAATGCCAAATCCTTTAAATATATATATTGTAAACATGATTTCTAAATACATTTCATGGATAACATTTTTAAACGAGCCTCATCTTAATTTTACACATGGTTAAATGGTTTCAAGTATTCCAATATATCACTTAACAATTCAACTAAACATCAGTCATTTGTTTACACAGTTAACTGAATAAACAGTTCTATTTCAAACAATTCAGGATAGCATGTCAGCAAACTTTAATGGCTCCAAGTATTGCTATGTATCACTAGCAATTCAATTCGACAGTCATTTGTTTGCCCTCACATTAAATGTCAAACAGTTCTATTTGAGCCATAGATATCACCCTATCAGGTGCTACCACTCTGAGCCAGAGTGAAACTGGGAGAGATGGCAATGAAGGAGTACTCCGCATTCCCCAAAGCTCCAGCATTACTGGAGCCTGACCATCAGATTTTTCAGTGTCATATCCAGCATATTTGATGAGGGATTCTTACACTTCAGATTTGCGCAGATTCAGTTTGTTTAACGACATATCGACTCATTATATGCTATCTAAGCAACGATCGTGTCGATACTGCTATATGGATGCACTACATGGATACTAACTAAACGGCTGGAGAAAAAGCTTGACGGCAACTACACAAGAATGCTGCAAGTAATATTTAACAGGTCTTGGAGGCAATACCCCACAAAGCAGCTGCTGTACGGCCACATACCACCTATCACTAAAACTATCCAAATTAGACGAACAAGACATGCAGGACGCTGCTGGAGAAGTAGGGACGAGCTCATAAGTGCCCTACTCCTATGGACCCCTTCACATGGCCAAGCAAAAGCAGGGCGACCAGCTCGAACCTACATACAGCAACTCTGTGAGGATACGGGATGTAGCCCCGAGGACCTGCCGGAAGCGATGAACGACAAAGAGAGGTGGTGATAAAGGTTCAGGGATATCCGTGCTGATGGCACGACAAGATGATGATGAATGCTTAACTCTGATTCATTCGTAAATGTTTTGTTGTTTTAGCTTTGTATTTTTAATGTTCATTACATGTTTCCTGGATTACTCTTTGTCTGTAATCAATAGCTTGCACTAATACTTATAATGTAGGCTTTTAGAGTATTTTAAGTAACTTTTAAATACTTTTTATGCAATCGTACTTCGTTTAATTCAATCGATAATTAATTTTGTTGTTTAATAGCATATCAACCCTTCTTGGGTTATTTGATGTCAAATCCACCACTCTCGATGAACAGTAACGGTACTATTTAATTCAGAGCTGGGAGGATAAGGGGATTCATCCCTTTCCCAAGGGTATTTGTCTAAAAATGAACGTAATAGTGCAACTAGAGTTCGAACTCGCTCACTACGATTCCGCAGTTCAGGGATTTAACCATTACTCCACGAATACATTCGGTTTTAAGTAACTAATAATAATCCTTAGTTCTCGTCTGCTCTAGTTTGGTTTGGTTTAGTTTGGTTTCTTTGTTCCATGGTATATAAACCCCCGTTGATAATCTAATTCCAAAGGCATCCTTAAATAATAATAAAAATAATAATAAACAAGTCATGCTGATAACCTTGAATTCTCTGACTCTCTCTCTCTCTCTCTCTCTCTCTCTCTCTCTCTCTCTCTCTCTCACTCTCAACATCGGTCCCTTTGGTCTGTTGCTTCTGGTAGGTCCTCTAGACAGCAGCTAGTGTCCGCACAAAAATGATATACGTAGGTCCTTGCTGGACAGCCAACGCATGGCACGTCCATGTGTAGAATTTCATTGAAGAACATCTCTTATGAGTTCATTCCTATTTTCTCAAGCAGTGGCCAACATGTGAGGTTGGAGGTAAGTGACTATTCAGCTGTTTTATCCAGCATCTCTTGTTCGTCTTATTTAGATGGTTTATGATATGGGAGGTAAGCGGCCGTACAGTTGTATTGTCCAGCATGTCTTTTTCGTCTTACTTGGATAGTTTGCAAGATGTGTGGTAAATGGTACTACAACACCTATTTTTGTGGGGTGTTGCTTTCAGGATTTGTTAAAAACAGTACAAAGCATTCTTGTGATGTTCTCATCTAGTTTCGTTTGCGTGCAAGTGGTGCATCCATACAATAGTGCTGACGGAAATACAGCTTGGAAGAAATAACATTTTATTTTATTAGAGAGATTCTCTCTCTCTCTCTCTCTCTTTGAGAAGAACAGTTGTGGTTTCATTTAACCCGATATCTGAGGAGATAAGAGGTTTCATACCTTTCACGAGGGTATTAGCACAAAAGGGAATTTAATAAGCACAACTGGATTTCGAACTCGCTTACTACGATGTCTTGGCCCAGTATGTTAGCCGCTACGCCAGGAGAGACTTCCTCTAATAACCCTTTGTAAAACCATTATAGTTTCAATTCATTGTTTCTAAATACAAATAATTACATGCAGTTAAATGCTTTCATCTACTCCTACATAGCATTACGAATTCAATTTAATGATCTTTTTAAAACACAGTTTAATTGTATCAAGTATTCATATCAAGGTATCAATTTTTAAATAAATCTATTTGACCCTAACTGAGACTACCACTCCGTGTTAGAGTGGACCTGGAAGTAATGACAAGGGAAGAAATAATCCAGATTCACCAAATCTCTAGAAATGGCACGTCACCCTCAGATACAGTTTAGTGCCATATTCAGAACACCCTTTTTTGATGGTGGTGGGGGTCCTACCCTCTGCAGAGAATACAGTCGGCGTATCTTAAAACTCGACGACAGAGCTCACAGCACATTGAGATAAATAGATATGATTTTTACTGAAATATACAAGAAATTGACTAGATGGAATAGATATACTGAATATATATATATATATATATATATATATATATATATATATATATATATATATGTGTGTTATAAAATTTCACGATAAAAAATCAATTTTGCGGTTTCATCATAAATTTATTTCAGACATATAAAATGACCTTCTTCAGATAGATAAAATATAGCTAGTGGTCAAATAGTACCACTATTCTTCCACAAGGATAGCTTTGGTATTAAATAACCCACGAAGGTTGATATGTCATTAAACAAAGATACCAAACTAATCTGCATTTTACATATTGTACACTTTGATGCTAATTTTCTTTGACATGTTCCTTTAAATTACAAAACATTTCTGTCCGCCAAAGGCTTTAAATCTTTTTTAAAAATTGTCAAGATGAAATCCAGATGTCAATGTACAATCTAGACGTCTAGAGATCAGTCTAGATGCCAGAAGATAACATTTTTATTGTATAATTTGCTAATTGTTCACACGACTTCATTTAATTTTGTTAAAGTATTAGTTTTAGATAGCAATAGATGAAACCATTTCACTATGTGCAAACAATTGATTAGTTTTAAATAAGATAGGAATAAGAGATAAACAGAATTACTAATATTAAATTGCAATACCTGAAATCATTTTTATATGTGGAAACAAATGGTTAAAATTACAGTGAATTATTACCTTTATATAACAATACTTGAAAGCATTTAATTGTTTGCGAATAGAACAACTGGTATTAGATAGCAATGCTTGAGACCATTTAACTGTGTGAAAACAAATATTAAGTAGAATTATTTGTATAAAATAGTAATACTTGAAACCATTTAACAATGCAAAAAAAAAAAATAAATAAAAATAAGTAGCCATATTTAAAACCATTTAACTGTGCAAAATATGAATAGCAATGCTTGAAACCATTTAACTATGTGCAAAAAAATAGGCGGTATCTCGTTTAGAAATACAGTTACCCACAAAAAAATCCCTTAAAAATCACCCCCACACACTCATACATATACATATTTATAAACGGAATTTGGGATTAAATTATCATTAAGGGTTGATATGCCATTAAACAAAACGACCTAATCTAACCTATATCTATCTATCTCTCTCGCTCTCTCTCTCTCTCTCTCTCTCTCTCTCTCTAGATATATGTGTGTGTGTGTGTGTGTGTGTGTGTGTGATGAAAAAGATAGAGAGAAACATAGAAATAAATGTATGTTATTATTTGTTGACAGATCGATAGTGTCGTCAAGGCGAAGTGCAGGTGTCCAGGTCAAATGTAGATGTCTAAACGGCAGTATATATATATATATATATATATATATATATATATATATATATATATATATATATATATACTTCCGGCAAGAATAAGTATTTATAAGTATTTTAATTCTAAATTCATTCAGAGATCATTTTATTCTGATTTCTCTTTTTCTGAAGGGTATGTGCATCGTTTTGGAAGACACACACACACACACACACACACACACGCACACACACACTCACACACACACACACACACATATATATATATATATATATATATATATATATATATATATATATATATATAAGTGAGAGCGAGAGAGAGAAACTATAGAAGTGGCGGATAATGGCAGCTCGACACTTAGAGTTTCGGGTTGAGCAACACGTGCGTGACCGCCCGTCAATTTACCATATTTGTACAGGGTGAGGCATCCTTCAATCTAAAGTGTCATAACAATGAGAGCTAAGGTCTTGACAGAGACGTTAAACGTGGGGAGTCACATCAGTCTAAAAAATGGAGATAGGAAGAAAAGAAAGAAGAAAAAAGTAAGAAGAAAAAGAAAGAAAGAAAGAAAGATGGAAGGAAGGAAATTAATTGAAAGAAAAAATTAATGAATGAAGTAAGGAAGAAATTGTAGATGCCCACCTTCGCGCTCGGTACAAAATAAAACAAAAAAAAAAAACAATTCTAGTCGGAACTAGCTGGGGGTCGGAACTTCAGGAAGAAGTTTACTCTAAATGAAGCTTAATGAACTAGACATATCCTGATGTCTACAGTAAAAGCAAAAGAAATCATATATCTATTTGTGAACAACCGCAAAAAGAAAATTTCTTGTGTTGGATTTAGTGTCAACAAATGCGCAAAATAAATGTCAATGAAGAGAGAATATAAAAGAAAGAGTGAGGAAAAGGAAAGAAGGAAGAAAAAAGAAAGAGCGAAGAAAAGGAAAAAGAAACGAAACGGGGAGAGTCAAGGAAAAGAAAAACAAAGAAAGAAAGAAAGAAAGAAAGAAAAAGTGGTGAAAATGAAAAAGAAAAGAGAAAAAAGAGTTAGGAAAAGGATAAAAGAAAGAAAAGAAAAAGAAAAAGTGAGAAAAAGAAAAAAAAAGAAAGTGTTCAGAAAAGGAGAAAAGAAAGAAAAAGAAAAAAGAAGGAAAGAGAAGAAAGAGGACAAAATAAAAAGAAAAGAAAATAGAGAAGATCATTTATGAATAAAAAGAAAAGAAAAGAAAGAATACACTTTCTTTGAATAACCATTCAGGTTTCATATGTCATTAAACAAAATAACCTAACCTAACCTCTTTCTTTCTATATAAATAAATAATTTTTCAAAGAATATAATTCTCTTTGTGGACTTATTCATTTTAAAACATTTTCTTTTTTTTTCCTTCTTTGGACAAACAAAAAAAGAAAAAAAATTACATATATATCCTAAATTAACAGATACTACATATAGACACAGACAGATACCACATATAGATGCAGACAGAAAAAGCTAAACGGAAACAATAAAAACTGCTATGACCTATATTGAATCAATTACCTTGCGTGCACCCTAGGTCTTTTGACTGGGTGAGCGTGCAACGGCCATTGATCAGCAAGTATAGCACTGGATCTCGTTGTCCAGTTTAAGTTATAATCAGGCATCTGTGTCTGGACCCAGATTTGGGTTCATGTCCAGCTAGGCTCATCATGCCCACATTACACTAAGTGGGCCAATGATTGGCATAGACCGGCATAAACCCAACCTTCCCCTCTCATAAATCCCTACTATAATCGACCTTTGGGTCATTAACCCTGTGTCTAGTATTGTTTGGTGGTAGGCAGTGACAAATATAGGGATCCGTTCCGGGACCCAGATTTAGGTCCATGTCCAGCTCGGCTCATCAGGGCCACATTACACTAAGGGGGGCGATGATCAGTATAGTCCAGCAGGGCTCGAGCCTCGGCTCATTCTCGACCTTCTCCTCCCCTAAATCCCCGCTATAATCGACTTTCGGGTCATTGACCTTGTATCAAGTCCTGTTTGGTGGGAGGCAGAGACAAATAAAGGCTCACTAAGTGAGCCGATGACCAGCAAAGTCCAGCAGGGTTCGAGACTCGGCTCGTGCCAAACTTTCCCCTCCCCTAATCCCTACTTTAAGCTGATCTTCGGGTCATTGACCTTGTGTCAAATCCTGTCTGGTGGGAGGCAGAGACAAATAAAATCTATATTGAATTAATCCTGTTAGCAGCGCTTCACGAAACACCAACTGTTCGGCCACTTACCTCCAATCTCTCAAAAAATTCATATAAGACTAATAAGGCGTAAGAGACACAGTTGGAGAAGCAAGGAAGAACTCATAAGGGACGTTCTCTAATGGACCCCATCGCACGGACGTGGAAGTGTTGGTCGACCTACCTTAAACAGATTTGTACGGATATAGGATGTAGTCTGGAAGACCTACCGGGAGCATTAGACGATAGGAACGAAAGGAGAGATACATAGATAGATAGATAGATAGATAGAGAGAGAGAGAGAGAGAGGGGGGGGAATCCATGCTAGGAGCGTGACTTGATCATGATATATATATATATATATATATATATATATATATATATATATATATATATATATATATATATATATATATATATATATATATATATATAATGTGGGCAACCGTAGTCGAGGGCGACCCGAACGGTCTCTTTTCAATAGCAACAACACCAAGGTGTTGGGGAGGGCGCTTCATCTTGCCCTGGATTATTCCACTTTACCATTCTTACGTACCTTGTAATGCTGAGTGTTAAGCAAGGAAGTATCTAATACCATTTTTAGAGTCTTTGGTATGACTCAACCTGGGATTGAACCCTGGTATCTGGGGTCATTGGCGACCTCTCTACCCTTTGTGTGTGTGCGTGTATGTGTGTGTATGTGTGTGATGAAAAATTTACTTGCTATGATAATTTTAAGAAACTATTAACTTTTAAGAAAAATTACCACGACAAATAAAACAATAATTTCTAAAGATTTAAATTTAGATAAAACAGTTCTTTAAAAAAATTGTCGCACAGAATACTATGATAAAATGACTTCATTTTTAAAAAAAAGATTATCGTTTAGTTTTTTTTTTATTTAGTTGTATTTTTCTTATTAAGCAAAAGTACATTAATTATAAAAAGTAAAGTTGGCGACCTTAGTCGAGGGTGACCCGAAAGCTCCCTTTTCAATAGCTGCTACACCGAGATATAGGGGAGGGTGATACTACTTTCTCTGGATTGTTCCCCTTTACCCTTTAATCTCTACCTTATAATGCTGAGTGTTAAGCAAGGTGGCATCAAGTACCATTTTTTGAGTCTTTGGTATGAGTCGACCAGGGATTGAACTCCCGGGCCATTGACAAACACTCTATTCATTAGGCCAACAATATCAAATATTAATTTATTAATTTAATTATCAAATTTAAGAATTTAATCTTAGAAGCAAAAATGTCTCATATTCATAAAATGTTAATTTTAAGGAATAAATTTATTAATTTAATAATTAAAATTTCTTAATGAAAAAAAATAAAAATAAAAATATGTGAACTCCATTACAAATAGAATCTCTTATATAATTTATTTTCTATAAGATACGAGTGAACATGCTTTTTACTATTCTGTCATTAATACAATATATTCAGAGATTCTTCAGGTGCTGGTAGCCCAATCAGCTGCGGCTGTAGAATACGCCGACTGCATCTCTGCGGAGGGGGTAAGAACCCCCTCTGCGACATTAAATAATCTGAAGATGAGGCTCCAATAATGTTGGAGCTCTAGGGAATGCATTGCCCTCGATCTCAGGTCAACACTAGCTCGAAGTGGTAGTACCTGATAGGGTCTTATCTATGGGTCAAATAAAACTGTTTGACATTTAAGCTGAGTGTAAACGAATAACTGGTACTAAATTGAATTGTTTGAAATAGAACAGTTAGATTATTTAACAGTGTGTAAATAAATGACTGATGTTCAACTGAATTGTTAGAAATACATAGCAATACTTGGAACCATTTATGACATTAAATAATCAAAAGGGATCAATTGTTATTTGGCAGGTGGTGAAAAATGTTTTAAAACATTGTCAAAAACCGTTGTGTTATGTTCTTTGATTGATATGCAATGAACTCGAGGCTATTTTAAAAACATGACTTTGATTGGAGGAAAAGTTCATATGCCCTTATATGTAAGGAAAAAGTTAGTCGGTTAGTGAAAAACGCTTGACTCAAGCGATTGAATGCTCCATCTCTGCTCACTGATTCTGCGTAGGCCACAACAGTTGATGTAAAAAAAAGTGCTGTCAAATTGATAGATAATGTGCACATAAAAATGTGGTTGCAATGTAATTCCACATCCCGGTTGAGGAGAACTTAGGACAACGGGAGGTGACGACAAAAGACAACAAACAAGAACAAAGACGATGAAACGAAAGAGACAGAGAGAGAGAGCAACACGAAGTGACAGGATGGACGACCGAAAAATGAAGTGAAGTGAGGAGATAGGGGCCTGAGTAAGGGCAATATAACATTTACATTCAACTGGTATATAACACTGCGTTTAAGATATAACTCATTTTTTGCAAAAGAAATCAAATACCAAGATTCTTAATCATTTAGAATTTTCCTTGTAATAAAAATTGGTTTGGTGAGTTCGTTTAATAGCTTGCCATCTTTCACAGCTTATTAAAAGCCTAAGCCATCCTTGTATAAGAACATCTGATGATATCGAACTCGGAGCTGAGTGGATAAGGAGTTAATACCTTTCCCAAAACGTGAACGTAATAGCGCAACTGGAATTCAAACTACGATATCACAGTTCAGGTCGTTTTCATTTTGCCACGGGGTTTAAAAAGTCTGAACTTTGAAAAACAGTTTCAAAATACAGCAAGCCTCAGTGCGATTTGAAATATAAAATTCAGTTTAGTACAAATTAGAAATGATATGAAAGCTTAATTTTGGTGCTGAATGACTAATGTGCTGGACGGCGATATTTTTGTGAGGGGGTTCGATCTCTAGTCATGCTATTGGGTTCACTTTTGGACTTATGTCCTTGAGACAAGTATGAACACCTCCATCATCCCAGCTATGGGTAAAATTGCACCATGACTGTTCTTCTACAAGGATGTCTTTAGTATTAATTTGATTGGTTTGTGTTTTATGGCATATCAACCCTTGTGGATTATTTAATGCCAAATCGTGTTCACACATGCAAATATGTATATATATGGGAGTAAATAATAAAAATAAATTCTACAGTATGAAGAAAATAGAAAAAACAAAGTAATCCAAAAGTGATGAATTTATCAAAATTATTATTGCATTAAAACATAATCGCTGTTCTAGCAACACTTGTTTCACCATCTTAAAGTCCTGATGAAGGTTTACTAAAACCGAAACGTTCTAACATTGACTTTCCATTATAATAAATTCATCATTTTTAGATTACCTTTTCTATTTTCTTCCGATATATATATATATATATATATATATATATATATATATATATATATATATATATATATATATATATATATGTGTGTGTGTGTGTGTGTGTGTGTGTGTGTGATTTGTAAGCAAATAGTTTATTTTAAAATGGTTTGTTAGAGCTCATTTCTTTGCACATAGTTAAAAGGTTTCAAGTATTCAAACACTAATAATTATAATCAATACTAATCATTTGTTTGCACACAGTTAAATGCTTTCAAATATTGCTTTTTAACACCGGCAATTCTATTTATCAAGTTTGCTAATGAGACGACTGCTTGCCAATGACCTGGGAGAACGGGCTTCAATCCCTGGTCAAGTCCTACCAAAGACTCAAAAAATGGTACTTGATTCTGCCTTGCTTAACACTCGGCATTATAAGGTAAGGGTAAAGAGGAGCAATCCAGAGAAAAGAATATCACACACTGGGATTGGACAAAATGATGAAAATTTCAAATTTATTTCAATTTGGTTAATCAGAATGATTGCAATCCACCCCAATAAATCCGGCATTGTGCAGCTCCCTTCTTACAGTTTTTGTGGAAACTGGGTTCTCATGATAGTCATTAAGCTCTGCTGTAATTTTTGGTGCTGTATTCTTGTGATCCTTCATAGGAATCTGTGTAAGAGTTCGACGGTCCTTATCAGAAAGCTGTTGCTTTCTTCCAGATTTTTTCTTCGGTGGGGAGGTTTTTCTTTCTTTCTTAAATGCTGTCATTACTTTTGAGACAGTCCTCCTTGCAATACCAAATAATTCAGCGGTCTTGTTCCACTAGCACCGGCTATACGAGCAACAATTATTTAACCTCTATTAATGTCTGATAGATCTGCCATTTTAATGAATTTTGATTAATTCCTTCTGATGATATCTGTTAAAAAACTACAATTTTGGTAAAATAAGACGAGAAAATTTAATCATAAATAAAAAAAACATAAAAATAACGAACCTTTGATGGTCTAATAGGAGTTTCGAAATTATGATACTAAGATTCTGCTTTTCCATTATTTTGTCCAACCAATATATATATATATATATATATATATATTGTGTGTGTGTGTGTGTGTGTGTGTGTGTGTGTGTGTGTGTAAAAACACGATTTTGCATCAAAAAACGTACAAAAGGTTAATATGCTATAAACCCCAACCAAACAACGAGCAAATCAGGTCTTATGGTGGCCATACTTCTAATAATACCTTTGGTGTAATGGTTATCGTCTTTGGAAATGGGCTTAGCGACATGAATTCAAATCCTGGAGGAGGCTGTTTGAATTTCACATACTAGGAATCTAACTATTTCTCCTCCGACTGTGGGGAAATAGAAGAGCAGACTTGGCTCTTTAACTTTGGTATGACAATCGGTCTTTGAGAGGGAAAAATCTGATTTCAAATCTGTTAAATTCCGTTTTAAAATTGACCTAGTGTTACATCCTGCTCGTGCGGAAGAGTTGGTAAATACATACTTCTAATAACACTCTCTCTCTCTCTCTCTCTCACACACACACACACACACACATATATATATATATATATATAGGCAGCAATTTGCTATCTAAACAAGTTCTGTTTAATACCACGGACTGCCTCATTTTTATGATCTTCAAGTGAAGTCATTCTTACTATTCTTCGTATTTCCGGGTCGAGATGGTGGAGAAAAAACCTATATTAGCTCAAGCGCTTTCGACCATTTCACTGGTCATCTTCGGGGGTCGTGTTAAATTGTTTGTTGTTTGGAAAATTGTGAGTTTTATATTTATTCAGAATGTTTTTTTAATAAATTATTGTTGGGGTTGGCTCATTCTGTTACGATGCGTGGTTTGTTGTTGAATACGTTTAATATGTTTATACTTGTGAATGCTATTTTAATTTATAGCGTTTTTTAAAAAATTTTTACAGTTATTGTTCTGAGTATTTGTAAACGGTTTTTATTGTTATTTTTTATATTTGATTTTTGTATTGTTAATTAGAATTTTTCTTATGTTCGGGGATTCAAATTTGTCTGTGTCTTTATTATGCTTTGTCATATGCTGATTTATAGCACTTATGTCGAATAGAATCGTGAGAAGACTTGAACGTCTTCACATGAAAATCATAAAAAGGAGGCAGTTCGTGGTATTTAACAGAACTTGTTTACAAATATATATATATAGTCATCCACAGACAGATCTGTTTCGTTCTATCAGAACTCATCAGTGTGTCTAGACAGTATCTCCCCGTAGGTGGGATCGAAACCCGGTTGACTCAAACACCAAGCCAAAGATTCTAACCATTTAACCACGAGGAGATATTAGCTACGAAGTACATTTTTTAAACGGTTATGAATCACAATTACTATTGTTTACATACATCCGTTCAACGGCCGCCGAGATCTCAATTCAAATACAAAGAGACTTGCAAAGGCGCTAATGGCAATACGATTACTTTTTCGCTATATATATATATATATATATATATATATATATATATATATATATATATATATATGTATATATATATATATATAGCAAGAAAGGCATAAATCTATATTTTCTCCTCTCTAGTATGGTTAAAGTAATAGGGGAAGACTGAGGTTATCAGAATTCATAGGGTAAGTAGTTTAGGCTAAAACAACTCTGAATTTAACACCCCTGTCACAACATTATGGCCAAGCGTAGCGAAATTCAGTCTATTTCTTTCTGTATCTTACTCATCCTGAAGCCTGAAGAGGACTGAGAAACATGGCCGATGGAATGAGGTTATATATATATATATATATATATATATATATATATATATATATATATAGTGTGTGTGTGTGTGTGTGTGTGTGTGTGTGTGTGTGTGTGTGTAATTAGGCATACCCATCTTGTCAAGATGTTGATGAAGAGTGTGTACGCCCATATACGTAAATAGACACACACATGTGGGAATGACAGGATACCAGGAAAAAAAAGAATAAAAAAGAAAAGAAAACAAGAAGAAGCGGAAAAAATATGAGGTGAAAAAGAAAAAAAAGATAAAACGAATACGGGAATAGAAGAATTACAAAAACGAAGGGATGGTGTTGGAATGTCAGTATGAAACAATTTGGCGCTAAAACGTCACTTAGAGTCATGTTTGAAGAATGAAATCAAAACAAGAAACGAAAAAGAAAAGAAAGAAAGAAAAAAAGTAAGTGGCAGCTGATTGGGTGGGAAATGAATTAAAAAACCTCTCTCAAAAAAGAAAAAAAAAATAGAAAAAATTAAAAAAGGCTGACAATTTGCATTTTAATGTTTTTTCTTTTATCAAGAAACTTTGATATTTGCCATTTGTATTTAACAGCGCATATCAAAATAAATTTGTTGCTTTTAATATATATGTATATTGATGTTTTTCGCCTTCATTAGTCTATCTATCTATCTATCTATCTATCCTAATCCATTCATATTGCCCACTCGCTTCTCTGCAGAGGAGTAACTCCCCTAACGAGTGTCCTGGGTATGACACTAAACAATCTAATGGTGAGGTTCCAGTAAAGCTGGAGCTTTGTGGAATGCAGAGTATCCCTTCATTGCCCTCGCTCCTAGGTCCGCGCTGGCCCAGAGTGGTAGCACCTGATAGGGTCCTATCTATGGGTAAAATTGAACTACACCGTGATTTCGAGAGCTAACTGTTTTTTTTTGTTTTTTTTTTGCTTTTAAACTGCGTATTTTTGCTTTACTGAATTGCTCGAAATAAAATTATTTTGTCGTCTAAACTGCATACTTATGCAAAACTGAATTATCTGAAATAAAACAGTTTTTACATTTAAACTGTGCACTTATGCTAAACTGAATTATCTGAAATAAAACTGTTTTTACGTTTAACTCTGTGTATTGCCGAGTCATCTGGGGCTGTAGAATACACCGAGTGTACCTCTATAGATGGGTAAGACTCCCAATGAGTGTCCAGAATATGACACTAAAAATCTGATGGTAAAGCTCCACTAAAGCTGGAACTTTAAGGAATGCGGAGTACCCCTTCATTGCCATCGCTCCCAGGTCCACTCTAGCCCGGAGTGGTAGCACCAAATAGGACCCTATCTATGGGTTGAATAGAACCAAACTGTGTACTTATGCTAAACTGAATTGTTTGAAATAGAACTGTTTGAATAAACTGAATAGTTTGAAATTGATATATTTTTGACTATTAAACTGTGAACTCATGCTAAACTGAATTGTTTGAAATAAAACTGATTATTTGTATAAAAGTGAATTTGGCATTAAATATCCGATAAAAGTTTATATGCCATAAAACCCACCCACCAACCAACCAACCTAATCCATTCATAAGTTTTAATCTAACTAAGCTTTTTACATCTATCTATCTATCTATCTTCTAATCAACTTTAAATTAATGACGTTCCATAAATATTTCTTACATTGCCCACCAACAAGAGGGGTTGGTTATTTTCGATGGGAGAAGACTGTTGCTTTTCAAATAATTTAATGTTAGGTAAACTGTCGCCAACGAAACGTTAAAGAAAAACTAAAAAAGGGATTCCTTAAAGAAGAACTTTAACCCCTGTGCTATCAATACTTCCGCCACACTATCTTCCGTTTGCAAGTATCTTGTTAAATTGTAAAATCGGAATTTCATCAAAAAGTCTTGTGAAAATTTTTAACCACCACCTACACACACACACTGCCCGAGTTGGCTTGGTTTATTTTTTTAAAGGCATATCAACATAACATGGGTTATGCAATGCTGAAATTGAATTAATTTATCGATATTCAATCATAACTATATTTTCATTATTATACTCTATTTTGTAGATAAATATATATGAACACCCTTTTTCTAGTTTCTTAATGTTTCTTACACTTTATTGTTTTGACCCCTTTACTTCTCTTTCTTTCTTTTTTCCTCCGTACACATAGAGACTGTAATCCATTTTTGCTGTTTTTCAACCTCAAGTTAAACATTAAAGTATTATGTAATGTCCCCAACCCATCAATAGCCTCGGTGAAGTGTAGAGGCGTTACGCCCCCGGCTTTTTAGCTGGGCCGTCTGGCATTCGTGCCGGATGGGTGCTCGAAACCAAGAGCAGACTCGGGGCCGAATAGGCCCCCAGCTTCGGCTGGGCAACCTTCGGGTGGGCGAGCTGCACTTTTGTCCCCTTGTACGGCACTAGACCAAGCGTCTAGTTTAAGCCGTTAACTGGCATACGTGCCCGGACCCACATTTGGGTTCGTGAAACTGCTTGCCTCATCAGGCTCACATTGCACTAAGTGAGCCGATGAGCAGCACAGACAAGCAGGGTTCGAGTCTCGGCTCGTTCCCGACCTTCCCCTCCCCTTTATCCCCACTTTAATCGGCCTTCGGGCTTTTGACCTTGTGTCAAGTCGTGTCTGGTGGGAGGCAGCGACAAATATTGGGTTTAAGATTCACTTTAATTGAAAGAAATGATTAAAAAGTTTGCGTTTTGACTATATATATATATATATATATATAGAGAGAGAGAGAGAGAGAGAGAGACTTTTGGCAGTTGTATTCTCTACAGTAAAACAAAGTGGACTTTATTGGTGTTTTAGTAGCTCCTTTCAAGGAGCTTCGATATAAACTTTAGAATGTTATCACCTGTTAGGGTTCAATCTATGGATACTTACCTGGCTTTAGTCGGGCCGTCTGTCATTCGTGCCGGATGGGGTACCGAAATCAATGGCAGACTCGAGGCCGAAAGGCCCCTAATTTCGGCTGGGCCACTTTCGGGTGGGCGAGCTGCAACATTGACGCCTTTGTCCCACTGGTATAGCACTAAACCTTGCTGTTCAGTTTAATCTATAATCAGGCATACGTGCCTGGACCCAGATTTGGGTCCATGTCTAGCAAGGCTCGTCAGGACCACATTGCACATAGTGGGCCGATGACCAGCATAGTCAAGCAGGGCTCGGGCCTCGGCTCGTGTCCGACCTTCCTCTCCCCTAAATCCCTTCTATAATCGACCTTCGAGTCATTGACCTTGAGTCAAGTCTTGTCTGGTGGGAGGCAGAGACAAATAAATCCATCTATGGATCAAAAATATCTTTTTAAAAAGTGCTGACATTCTATAGTCTATGTGCCATAAGTCTTGAAAAAAAAACTACACAAAAAAAAGTAAATATGAGCATACAATTTCTCTAAATTTCCGAGATGAAACATGATAATTTTTATCATTTAGAATATTCGTACTTTTGTCTTCGTCTTTATTGTTATATTCACAACGTTTTGGCGGATAAGTCCTTCGGCCTTCTTCAGGTGTTAGATTTCAAACTCGGGAGCTGACACAGAACTTCAAACTGAACCATTTATTTGATCTACGGGTATAACTGTCAAAGAATACTTACTATAGCTTAACACTTGTATCCGGTTATGGTTAATGGAATTAGAACAATCTACCCTTCCCCACCCACCGTGGATAAAATCGAGGGTTCGGTTCGAACTTCTGTGTGGGTTCCCGTTTTCGACATGAAACACCTGAACAAGGCCGAAGAAAGTATCGGCTGAAATACTGTGAATATAACAGTGGAGATAAAGCCTGAATACTCGAAGTGATAAAAACGAACCTACAATGAACGTGATTTCCTAACTCCAAGGTAGAAATAAACCTTGAAGTTTATGTATGCCATTAAAATCAATCAATCAATTAATCAATCTATCGATCTTTGACGCTCTCATTGTTCATTAATGATTATATCACAAATGATAAAAATAAAAATTCAATTGTCTACTCTATACCTTGAAGAAATCATACGGTGGAACCACGATTATCGAATCTATATATATATATATATATATATACAGTAGAACATCGGTTATCGAATGACTCTCAAGTCGAACAGTTCAGAGTTCGACCAAAAAATTTGAGTAAAAATGCCTATGTGATCGAACAAATATTTGGAGTTCGAACACTTGAGTGGACCCGGTGAAGACGGAACGCACGCGAATGACTGCCGAGGCAAACCGAACACGGTTGTATGGCTGGCCGAGTCTATCCGAGCAGCATTGTTTCAGTTTTCGAACAAATCGGCAGTCGAACATTTCGTTTGGTTTGGTTTTATGGCATATCAACCATTGTAGGCTAGTAATCATCATCATCATGTCGCGCTGACCAAATACATTTTTATACAAAGAACAGTTCTATTTCAAATAATTCAGTTTAGCAAAAGTACACAGTTTCAATTTAAAAATACAGTTCTATTTCAAACAATTCAATTAAGCATAAATACACAGTTTTTATGTAAAAAACAGTTCTATTTCAACCAATTCTGTTGAGTATAAAAAACAGCTATATTTCAAACAATTCAGTTTACCATAAGTACACAGTTTAGTTCTATTTGACCTATAGATAAGACCCTATTGGGTGCTACTACTCCGAACCAGAGTGGACCTGGGAGTCATGTCAATAAAGGGGTATTCCGCATTCCTTAAAGTTCCAGCTTTCAGATTTTTAGTGTCATATTCTGGACACTCGTTGCTAGTCTACCTTGTTAACCATTACATCACACGAGGCGTCCTTCTTATCCAATATATATATATATATATATATATATGTGTGTGGGTGTGTGTGTGTGTGTGTGCGTGCGTGTTATATATATATATATATATATATATATATATATATATATATTATAACAGAGCTGGTTGTCACGATCTCACTTCGAGGGTTTGTGGCAGATCACACACGCACACATAAAGAGTTGTACACTATTATAACGTTCTTTTGTCAGTATTTTTTCAATTTCTCCAATATCTTTTGTTCTATGCTTCATGATTTTCGTTTATGAAACGTCATGAAACCTGTGGTAACAGACAAGCATCTATGCTATTAAATATATATTAAAACTAATATATACATACAATATATATATGTATATGTTGTATATTTAGGCAGCAAATCATTATCTAAACAGGTTTGGTTGAATATCGCGGATTGTTTCTTTTTTAAAATCTTCAAGTGGAGATGTTCAAGCCTTCTCACTCATCTTCTTGCTTCTGGGTCAAGAACAGAATGAACTAACCCCATTTATAATCTTTTTTAAAAAAAATGCTACTCTGAATGAAAATATAAAACTTACTGCAAAAAAGGACTTAACACGACCCTCGAAGATGACCAGAGAAATGGTCGGAAGCGCTTGAGCTAATATAGGGTTCTTTCTTTATCAACTTGACCTAGAAGTAAGAAGACTATTGAGAAGACTTGAATTTCTTCACTTGAAGAGTATGTATGTATGTGTTTATATATAATTTTCATATATATATATATGTATATCTGTGTGTGTGTGTGTGTGTGTGAGTGTGAGTAGAAATATGCAAATCATACACACACATTTTATATATATAATCTATTTTTAGAAAGAAAACTCTCTTATCTGCTTAGAAATTGAATTGATTGACTATTTAACTGTGTTTAAACAAATAGCTGTCTATTTGAATTGTTAGTCATTCAGAGCAATACTTAGGACCATTTAACTGTGTGCAAACAAATGAATATTGTTCAATAGAATTATAAGTGTTAAATAGCAATACTTAAAACCACATCGGTGTTTACAAATAAATGATTAATATCAAATAGAATTATTAGCGTTAGATAACAATAATTTAGATTATTTAACTATGTACAATCAATAGCAATACGAGAGTGAAAATAAATTAATTCTAACTCATCTAAAAATGAAATCACCTTCAAACTGTGTGCAAACAAATGGCTGATGGAAAGTATTGACTTGAATAGCAATACGTGAGCAAATAAAATGAGCTCAGGCTCATTTAAAAATATTATCTTACAAAACATACGTTTACAAATCATATATCTAATATATATGTATATATAAAGAGGATTTGGCATTAAATAACCTACAATAGATGATATGCCATAAAACTCAACCAAACCAGACTACCATGGTTGTTTATGGAATATGCTGTCATTTGCAACATCTTTGTTTTATATGGCAGAACATTTTAAATAGACGTTTCTGAAAGGTTATTTAATCGACGATTAAAACCTTGATTCTAAGATACTGCACTGTAATTTCAAAAATATTTACTCACATATTTATAAAACTTAACTTCTTTTATCTTAGTGCATGTTTTTTTCCTATAGGTTATCATAGCCTATCCTTTTTTAGACACACTGAGTAAGTTTTGGCCTACCAGTAGATTACTGTATGTTTGGTTGACCAATGTCTGAAGTAAATTTTTTAATCTAAAAGTCTTAAGGTTGACTTACACACAGCAATCAATGTTAGTTATGATTATAATCAAGCATTAACAAATGGATAATTTCATCATTAAAAAACCCATAAGGAGCTTATATGCTATTAAATATGCCAAACCAAACAGAGGTGCCCGTGGTGTAATGGTTATCGTCGTAGGAAATGGACATGGTGACACAAGTTCAAATCCTGGACGAGGCTGATTGCATTTCACATAGCACTAATACCCTTGAGAAACGTATGAATCCAATTTTTCTCCCTCCAGCTGTGAGTAAATAGTAGGACAGACTAGGTTCTTCAGCCTTGGTGAGGCAACTAGTCTAGGAGAAGAAAAACTCTGAATTCAAACTTGTTAAACTCCACTTAAAAATTGACATTGTGTCATATCCTGCCCGAGCGGAGGGGTTGGTAAATACGATATCAAACAATCAATTATGAAGAAGAAAAGGTTTGAGTATTTTTCTTGTTCATTATTCTATTTTGTTTTGAATGAATCACATAAAAGTCATTACCTCGAAAAGTGCATGTTTGAATAGTACGGAAAAAAGGTTTGATCAAATGAACCACATTAATCCATATATTACTGTATTAAGCTAAATAATCCAATGGGGGTTAGAATATTTATACTTCTTAATCTGATTTCTTCATCAGTTCAGTTCCACCTTAGAAATCTGAATAATTAGGCTCTTTGAAGAAAATAGCAAGGAAAACTTCTTCAACAATTTTTAACTATATATATATATATATATATATGTGTGTGTGTGTGTGTGTGTGTGTGTGTGTGTGTGTGAAGATTGAAAATATATAGTTATGAAAAGGGCAAGGGATTTAGAGGATGATATTCTTTATTGTTGAATAATTTACCAACGTTAGATGTTTTAGGTTTACAATAATAACATTACCAATGTATGTGTTTTGTATATATATATATATACACACACACACACACACACACACACATATATATGTTTTTGTATAGATATTTATATGTATATATATATATACGTATATATATGTATATATGCATATATGTATGTGTGCGTATGTGGGCGTTTTAGTATATATATATATATATATATATATATATATATATATATATATATATATATGTACATATAAATATCTATACAAAAACAGACAGACGCACACACACTCACACATATTTTAGTATAAATATATATAGTCGGACTATATATATATATATATATATACATATATATATATATATATATATATATATGAATGATACCTGTCATTGCCATCGCTCCCAAGTCCATTCTAGCCCGGAGTTGTAACACCTGACAGGGTTCTATCTCTGGGTCAAATAGAACTGTTTGACATTTATACTCAGTGCAAACAACTGACTTAAGCTACATTGGATTGCTAGAAATAGAACTGTTTTATCATTTAACTGTGTGTAAACAAATGACTGATGTTTAATTGAATTTTTGATGATAAATAGTAATACTTGGAACCATCTGGCTTTGACTTATGCTAAATTGAATAGTTAGAAATAGAATTGTTTAATCCTTTAACTGAGGTGTAAACACATGACTGATGTTTAAATGAATTGTTAGCGATACATACCAATACTTGAATCATTTAACTGTGTGCCAAAAAATGAGCTTAGGCTCCTTTAAAAACGTTACCAACAAAATGTGTTTACAAATCTTATATATCTAATATATATATATACAATGAGGATTTGGCTTTATATTACCTAAAATTGTTGAAATGCCATAAATCCGAACCAAACCAAAACAAAACAAAACAAACACTCTATTTTTCTATTATAAAAACCATTTGTTTGTACGCAGTTATATATATACTTACTAACCCATCCATACCAGTAGTTTGTGACACAAGATCAATTTTTCAATGAACTTTAAAAGGTTTGAATTTAGAGATTTTCCTTCTCCTAGACCAGTTGCTGTACCAAGGTTAAAGAGCTTAGTTTATCCTACTATTAATCCATAGCTGAAAGGATTGATACGTTTCCTAAGAGTATTAGTGCTTCGTGAAATGCTACCAGCTTTGTCCAGGATTTGAACTCGGGTCACCGTGTCCATTTCCTATAACGCTAACCATTACACCACAGACACGTCAGTTACTGTATTTGACGGCGTATAAGATGCACTGGTCTGTAAGACGCACCCCAATTTTAACATTGCCAATCAAGAAAAAAACAAAATACTAATAT
This sequence comes from Sepioteuthis lessoniana, assembly GCA_963585895.1. Lineage (NCBI taxonomy): Eukaryota > Metazoa > Mollusca > Cephalopoda > Myopsida > Loliginidae > Sepioteuthis > Sepioteuthis lessoniana. Next base: position 35,616,753 of record OY757915.1, read on the forward strand.
TAAACGTTAATTAATATAATGAATATTATCAATGATCACATTTTAAATATGCAAAATAGCCATTTAAATAATGACGAGAGATGCATGAAAGTTACTTTAAAGTCTAAGCTAATTGGAATTGCCGGGTAGCTAATTTCTGCTGACTATCGCGAATTTTAAACCTACATATGCCATATAAGATGCAGGGAAATTTAAAAAGATATTTTTAGTAAAAAAGAAAAAAGTAGACATATATACTATCAAATACGATATGTAATATCCAGTGTTCCTATCTTGTATAATTGGAATTTACATAGTAATATGGTTTTTAGTATTCTTATCTTATACACATTTTTTATACACAATTATATGGTTTAAATTTCTTTGTGGCGTTTTGTTTTGAAGTTTTTGGTTGGAACGTTTTCAGCGTTTTGTTTTAAAACGTTCAGTTGGGAAAAAGTTTACTAAAAGAGTTAGTCATTTCAGTTATTAAGATTATTTAATTTGTTGGTACCTGTGTTAAATGTTATTTTATATATAACAACATTCAACGATAAAACACAACAATAGTACTGACCAACTTTCATCTTCTGATGTAAAGAAGATTCTCACAGATAATATAATAATTATATATAAAAACAATAATAAAAACCGATTATAAATCCTAGGAACAATATGCATAAAGAATTAAAACAAAACAAATATAAGATCCCCAACTCTGTTAGAAAAACCTTTTACCAGTTGGACGGTTTAAAACAAAACGCTGAAAACGTTCCAACCGACAAATTCAAAACAAAATGCTACAAATAACTAAAACAATAAAAACTCAAACAGTCAACTTGAATTACACTACACCTGATGACGACTAAAAGTATGTTTGAAAGCGCTTGGGCAGAAGATATAGGACAATTCCTTTACCACCCGGATCCCGACACAAGAAAATATCAAGAAGACTTGAAAAATTACAATTAAAAGTGATAAACAAACGGCGTTCCATCGTCTTTAAAACTTGCATTAACACACACACACACACACACACACACATATATATATATATATATATATATATATATATATATATATATATATATATATATATATATATATATATATATATATATGTATATATAAGTAAGAAAGTAAAGTTGGCGACCGTAGTCGAGGGCAACCAGAAGGCTCCCTTTTCCATAGCTACTACACGGAGGTGTAGGGGGGGCGATAGTCCTTTCCCTGGATTGCTCCCCTTTACCCTTGATACGTACCTTATATTGGTGAGTGTTAAGCAAGGAGGTATTAAGTACCATTTTTAAAGTCTTTGGTATGACGCGACCAGGAATTGAACCCAGGTCTCCCGGAACTATATAAATATATAAAAAAATTGGAACGATACAGATATACGTGTCTCATCCTTGCACAGGGGCCGTACTAATTATGTCTGTATCCTTCCAATTTTTTAAATATATTTACACCCGAAAGGATATATGAGTTAAAGTATATGATTTAAAGTAACTATCATTATTTAATAGTCATTATTATGCGCATATTTATTTAGTTTCATGTATTCCAATCCAATACTAATAATTTTCAAATGTATCTATTTAGCCCAGAGATGGGACCCGAAGAGGCATTGCTGTAGAATACACCGACTGCTTCTCAGCAGAGGGGTAAGACCCCCCCCCAACGAGTGTCCTAGATATGACACCAAACAATCTGGAGCTTTGGGGAATGCGGAGTACCCCTTCATTACCATCGCTCCCAGGTCCACTCTGGCCCGGAGTGGTAGCACCTGATAGGGCCCTATCTATGGGTTAAATAGAACTAACAGCATTCTTATGCTAAACTGAATTGTTTGAGTAAAATTTGAAATAGAAATGTTTTTGACAATTAAACCGTACTTACATTTAAACTGTATGCTTATGCTTAACTGAATTATTTGAAATAGAACTGTTATTCGACATTAAAATTGTATTTACACTTAAATGAATTGTTACATATAACTGCTTGAATAGCTTGAAATAATTGTTTTTGACAATTAAACTATGTACTTATGCTAAACTGAATTGTTTTAAATAGAACAGATTATTTACATAAAAATGGATTTGGCGTTAAATAACCTACAAAGGTTGATATGCCATAAAACCCAACAAACCAACCAACAAACCAACCGAAGAGACAATACCAGTCCGTTTCAGAGTGAACCTGAACGTGATGGAAATGAAGAAGTATATATTTACCCACATCTCCGTACGGGCAGGATGCGATAGAAGGTCAATTTTTAAACGGGGTTTAACAGGTTTGAATTCAGAGTTTTCCTTCTACTATTCTGGTTGCCTTACCAAGGCTGAAAACTCAGTCTACCCTACTATTTACTTATAGCTGGAGAAAGAATAATTGGATTCATACCTTTCCCAAAGGTATAAGTGCAATGTGAAATGCAATTAGCCTCGTCCAGGATTTGAACTCGTGTCGCCGTGTCCATTTCCTACAACGATAACCATTACACAACGCTACGTGATTATAGCCGTGAAGAAGTACTTCACACTCCCTAGAACTCCAGAACTGGAGCCACACCACCGAATGTAGGTTAGTGTCATAACTTGATCACTCTCCATCGTTGATAGGCGTTAGTAAAAACCATTTGTCGAGCGCGTAATTGCATAAAAAAATTAGAAAATAAAATAAAATAAAAAATCTTTGCTTGCAATTGGAAAAATGCTTTATTTTCTGTACAAATAATCTGTCGGTGAAGTTTTCGCCATTCCTTTTTTCTTTTCTTTTCTTTTTTTTTTTTTTTTGTCTTCAAACATGTCTCTACCGTCAACTGCACGTGCAGATCACAACCAACCTATTTAAGGTGTTATCGTACGCTTGACTAACTCTGGCACTCCACTGGATATAATGAATGATAATAATTGACAAAGCATGGTTGAGTTTGACACAAGGGCCGAAGTATGCAGGACCTCGAGAAAAATCGAACCCACTCGCAATGGTCTTGTAGCCTAGTTCGATAACCACTAGATCACGCTAGGTGTCATCGAAATAATTCGAATACTTGTTATTTACTAAGCTTAAGCGCTCTTAGTGAAACGGTTATCCTTGTAGAAAATTGAATCGGGGATCCGATTTCAAATCCTGGACGAGGCTGTTTGCACTTGAGAAAGGGGCAAGCTCATTCGTTCTCCCTCTAGCAATGGGAAAATACTAAGACAGTTCTTTAGTCTTGCTTCGGCAACCAGTCCTGGAGAAGGAAACTGTATTCAAATCAGCTCTTCTTCGCTTAAAAAACTGACCTTGTGTCAAGTCCTGAAGGGTTTGGGTAAATAAATACTAATCTTAACGTAGGAAACCCGGTGAAAATCGAACTCTCTTGTAATGGCCCGTCAGCCTAGCTCGCCAACCGTTAAGCCAGAAGTTCTGTTGACTTAGCAATTCATTATAAGAGTTTGACTGCCGTGAAAATCAGCATTTGAAGGTTCGATTTAAAAGGTGGGTAAAAAATTATTTTACGTAAGAGAAATTTTATTTTACTTTATTTTTTTAAAATTCTATATTTAAGATTTTATTCTATTTCATTTATTTATTTATTTATTCTTTAAATTTTTTTTTTTTCGTTGGTATAGATCCCCCAAAAAGTGTTCAGTCTCACATTTTTACTTACCTTTCACTGGCCAAAACATTATATATATCCTTGTTCAAATTATTTGGGGTGTAATGGTAAAAGCGATGGACTGTGGGATCGTAGTAAGCGAGTTCGTACTCCAGTCGCGCTATTATGTTCACTTTCGGGCAAATACCCTTGGGAAAAAGTATGAACCCCCTTATCCTCCCAGCAATGGGTGAAATAGTACCACTACTGTTCTTCTAGGAAAATGGCTTCGGCATTAAATAACCTACAAAGGTTGATATACCATTAAACAAAGAAACCAGAACCAGATCAAATTATTTGTTTTTGATATCGCTGTTATATCCTTCTACATTTTTCATTTTATTTCCTTTCTTTTTCCTCTTTTTCTTTGGCTTAATTTTTTTTACCTGTAATTTGTTTTTTCATTCAATATTTCTTTCTTTCTTTATTTCTAGATTACAACTTTTCCCCATTTATTGCCCTTCTTTTTTCATTACATTTTTGATTGTTTTATCCATATTCTGTTTTCTTTCTTTCGTTCCTGTTTTTTATACATTGTTTCTTCACTTTATTGGACATTTTTTCTATCACGTTTGCTTTCTTTTTCTTCATTATTTTCTTCTTTATATACTTACTCCATTACATCCATATTTTTCTTTCTTTCTTTCTTTCTCGTCGATTCTTTCTTTCTTTCTTTCTAGAAATATTTCCCAAAATATGATCTTCTCTCTCTTTCCTTTTTTCCTTTCATTTTACATCTACTTTAATTTCTTTTCTTTTCGTTTTTCTTTTCTTTTCTTGTCCTATCTCTACTATGATATTTTTCTCGCTTCTTTCTTTCTTTCTTACTTTCTTTCTTTCTTTCTTTCTTTCTTTCTTTCTTCTGTTACTTCATTTCACACACCACCCATATCTTTCTTTCTTACAATTATTTCTGGT
>OY757915.1:35626295-35628795 GCA_963585895.1 Sepioteuthis lessoniana
CATAATAAATTTATTTCGGCGGAGAATATTACTATATTCTCTGTATATATATATATATATATATATATATATATATATATATATATATATATTCCCCTTTCTCTTTTTGTTTTTATTTCTTCACTTCCTCTTTCTTCTCTTTCAACCACTTTGTTTCTCTCTTTCCACCCTACTTACCTCTCCGTCACTTTCTTGCTTTTTCTTCCCAAACCCTTCTCGGCATCTCTTTTTCTCCCCCTCTCTCTCTCTTTCCCCCTCTTTTTTCTCCTGGTTCGATTAAAAAAATGTTTCCTGTTCAAAGCTTATCGTTATAAAATTTTGCAAAATATATTTCAAAGGAGTAAATTCTGGTACTAAAAGTTTCATATGGATTACACAATCATCTGAGGGAAATCGGAGAAAAATGTCTAATCAACAGTATTTATGGTGTGAGGGAATTGGTCACGTGCAATATTGTTTGTTCACGTAACACACACACATAAAAAAAATTGTGTGAGTTTTTTTTTACCCTAACCCATCAAAAATGGTACATCATAACAAGACTTCTATTCGACGATATATACCTAAGAGTCTCCAACTTTTAGAATGAAGAAATTTACAGTTCAATTTAAAAACTGAATAATGATTTTACAGAATTGTGCGTTTGCATTGTTATTTATTTATTTTGTTTATTTATTTTTTTGTAAATCCTTAAAATACTTTAAATAACGGAGATTAACATGAAATGTTGGTTAGAATTATTTACCCTTTTTCTAAACAGAAGTGGTCGCATTTAAAAAGAAATCCTTGCAGGTTCCCAAAGTTTTCGCCGAGAGGAACCCAAAGAAATTCATATAAAACGCAAATATCCTGAAAACTAACTACTCATAATCAAATACAGTCATAGACTGCCCTGGGCCCTTAAACGATTCTAAAAGTCGGAACGTAACCCAGTTTTGAGGCCAACCGAATATAATGGCAAAAAACGACGACAAACAACGTAAAACTAGCGTAAATGACTCGCGAAAGAGTAAAACTATTGCTAAACCTTAAAGAACACGAAAATCATTTTAGTCAAATTTTTAAAAGAATAATGAACACAATAAAATGATGTTATTTAGACAAATAATAGCGTTTACGTATAACCAATCCATTGGCTCGTTGAGTAGAGTGTTCGCTAATGATTCGGGAGACGGGGGTTCAATCCCAGGTCGAGTCATACCAAAGACTCAAAAAATGGTACTTAATGCTGCCTTATTTAGGTAAGGATTAATGGTAAAGCAGGATATGACACAAGGTCAATTTTTAAGCGGAGTTTAACAGGTTTTAATTCAGAGTTTTCCTTCTCCTAGACTAGTTGTCAAACCAAGGCTGAAGAACCTAGTCTGCCCTATTATTTACTCATAACTGCAAGGAGAATTATTGGATTCATACCTTTCCCAAGGGTATTAGTGCTATGTGAAATGCAATCAGTCTCGTCCAGGATTTGAACTCGTGTCGCCGTGTTCATTTCCTACGACGATAACAATTACACCACGGGCATGGTTGTAATTGTGATTTATAACCGTTTAAAATTAATTTGCTACTTCTAGTTCCTCGTGGATGAGGAGTAGAGTCTCGGATTGGTGTTTGTGTCAACCGGGTTTCGATACCAGCTGCGTGAAGCTAGTATGTCTAGCCACACTGATGAGTTCTGATAGAACAAAACAGATCTGTCTGTGGATGACTATATATATAGTTTCTCAACTCTACTAATAATAAGGCTGTGATCTTTGTTGTTTTGGATTTGAAAATAGTATACTATAACAACTATTGATCCTCGATCACAATGCCTTGGACAAGAGAAGAAAAATATTTTACGTCACCACTTATTTCGAGACAAAATCATTCAAATCTGTCTCAAAATAGATGCCACCCATTAATATGATAATGATTTATTACTATGAAAAGGAACTCAAGGTACTATTTACCCAACCCCTCCGCTCGGGCAGGATATGACACAAGGTCATTTTTAAGCGGAGTTTAACAGGTTTGAATTCAGAGTTTTCCTTCTCCTAGACTAGTTGCCTCACCAAGGCTGAAGAACCTAGTCTGTCCTACTATTTACCCATAGCTGGAGGGAGAATAATTGGATTCATACCTTTCCCAAGGGGTATTAGTGCTATGTGAAATGCAATCAGTCTCGTCCAGGATTTGAACTCGTGTCGCCGTGTCCATTTCCTACAACGATAACGACTACACCACGGGCAAAGGAACTCAAGGTAGGTGTTGTCCTCGTGATGTAATGGTTAAAGCACTGGACTACGGAATCTTAGTAAGCGAGTTTGAACTCCCATCGCGTTCTAACGTTCACTTTCTGACCAATTCCCCTGGGAAAGGTATGAACCCCATTATACTCCCAGCTATGGTTTAAATAGTACCACTACTGTTCTTCTACTAGGTTTTCTTTAGCATTTAATAACCAGCAAAAGTTGATATGCCATTAAACAAAGAAACCAAGCTAAAAAAATTGCATGTCTTT
>OY757915.1:35633795-35648795 GCA_963585895.1 Sepioteuthis lessoniana
TGTTAAAACATTTCTATTTCAAACAATTCAGTTTCGTCAACAAAGTTCCAAGTATTGCTATGTATCACAGACAATTCAATTAAACATTTACATACACTTAAATGTAAAGATAGTTCTATTTCAAATAATTCCGTTTAGCATAAGCATACAGTTTAGTTCTATTTGACCCATAGAGGAGACTCTTTCAGGTGCTAACACTCTGGGCAAGATTGAACCAGAGAGCGAAGGCGATAAAGGAGTATTCCGAATTCCCCAAACCTCCAGCATCACTGGAATCTCACCATCAGATTGTTTAGTGTCATATCCAGTACTTCTATTTTAATGAAAAAATTATATATATATATATATATATATATATATATATATATAATTTGGGGATTGTGGTGCAGCCTTTCATTGCCATCGCTCCAAGGTCCATCCAGGCCTGGAGTGTTAGAACTTGATAGGGCCCAATCTATGCGTTAAAAAGAACTAATCTGCGAAGTTATGCTAAACTAAATTACATGAGATCGAACTTTGACTTTTAAACTGCGTACTTATGCTCAACTGTACTTAAGCTAAACTGAATTGTTTGATTTAGACCTGTTTGACTAAACTAAATAGCTTGAAATAGAAATATTTTTGACAATCAAACTGTGTATTCATGCTAAACTGAATTGATTGAAATAGAACTGATCATTCGTATAAAAATGGATTTGGTATTAAATAAGCTACAAAGGTTGATATGCCATAAAAAAAACTCAACCAACCAATCTTTTTATTACAACTCTATCTGTCTTCTGGCCTGGATTGGATGATTAACCAAACGCAGCCGGACACGTAGCATAACGGATACAGGCATTTGGTAAAGGTAAATCATCTGGAGGTTGCGGGTTCAATCCTGACTACAGGTAAAAATAACAAGAATACTTACTATAGCTTAACACTTGGACATGGTTATGGTTAACGGAATTAGAATGATCTATCCCCGTGGATTAAAGGGTGATGTTCGAAGTTCCGTGTAGGCTCATGAGTTCGACTTGAAACACCTGAAGAAGGACGTATCGGCTGAAACGTTGCAAATATAGAAATAAAGATGAACTCAATATTTCAAATACTCTAGATGACGTTTCCTCTTTTTAATCGTTTCAGGTTCATCTCGTATGCAATTTTGCTTGTTTGCTATCGTCATTATTTACCTTGGTCAATAATTTAACAGGTCATTTTTTCCGAATTTATTTATGTTTATTTTTAAACCTTAACTTTTTTCCCCTCCCCTTTTTCGGTGAAGGACTCACCTTAAGGATAAGTTTTTTCTTTTTTTTTTTACACCTTGCTTCCCACTCGAACACTTGCCCGACCCCAAAAAACTATGACTGGTCCCTCGATCATTTTTTTTGTTTGTTTTGTTTTTTGTTGTTGTTCTTTTTACTGTGGCAAAACATTTTCTTAACAAACACAAATTGTTGCTATAAAGACGGTATTTCAATTAAATGTTTCTAGGGTTGGCGTTGGTTGGCCAAGAACGGATCAAGATGGATGGAAAATTGGTCTGAGGTCTGCTAGATTCTCCTGGGACAGAAGAAAACACGGGAAAAACGGTCAAATAGAACTACCGCTTTCCGTCTGTCGACACCCAACCACTTATTTTCAATAGGTTCTTCTTTACTTTTCTTTTTTACATAGGTCTTTTTCTTTCTTTCTGTTGAATCTTCATCCTTCCTATTTATTTTCTTTCCTTCTTTCTTTCTTTCTTTCTTTCTTTCTTTCTTTTGCATAGTCATCATTCTTTCTTTCTTTCTTTCTTTCAGTTGCATTTTCATCTTTCCTTCTTTCTTTCTTTCTTTCAGTTGCATTTTCATCTTTCTTTCTTTCTTTCTTTCTTTCTTTCTTTCTTTCTTTCTTTCAGTTGCATTTTCATCTTTCTTTCTTTCTTTCTTTCTTTCTTTCTTTCTGTTGCATTTTTATCTTTCTTTCTTTCTTTTTTTCTTTCTGTTGAATCTTCATCCTTCCTATTTTCTTTCTTTCTTTCTTTCTTTTGCATTTTCATCATTCTTTCTTTCTTTCTTTCAGTTGCATTTTCATCTTTCCTTCTTTCTTTCTTTCTTTCTGTTCTTTTCTTTCTTTCTTTCTTTCTGTTGTATTTTTATCTTTCTTTCTTTCTTTCTTTCTTTCTTTTGTATTTTTAACTTTCTCTCATTCTTTCTCACTTTCTTTCTTTCTTTCTTTATTTCTTTTTTCTTTCTTTCTTTCTTTCTCGCTTTTGCATTTTTATCTTTCTCACTTTCTTTTTTTCTTTCTTTCTTTTGCATTTTCATCTTTCTTTCTTTCTTTCTTTCTTTCTTTCTTTCTTTCTTTCTTTCTTTCTTTCTTTCTCCTCCACATTTTAACTCATTTCTCTCTTTATTCGTTTCTTTCTCAAAGTTTCTTCCCCATTCAACTCATTTCAAGATTCTAGACATTTTTCCATTTTTCCAATTTGTATTTCTTCCCGTATATTTTCAAATGAATGCGATTAGTAAACTTGTATGCACACACACACACACACACACACACACACACACACACACACACACACACACACACACACACACACAAGTACGCCGATATATTATTACAAGTTACTCGCTGTTGACGTAACATTTAATATCGCGGACAGCATTTACTAAACAAATACCTCCAAATTTTCATTCACAACGATGACATAGCGATGCGACATATACTGCTTACAGAAACTAAAACTAAAACAATAGCGTCAATTGTATTTGTATTATATGTATTGGGAATGATCTATCATGTGCATCTTTACATTTGGGCTTTAATTGAAGAGACAAGTCTGCACAAGGTAGCTAAATATTATGGGCTGGCAGATTTGGTTCAGAAGGGAAATTGTCACACTGCCGAAAACAGCGAAAAGGAGTTAGGCGGTCAGCCGAGGAAGTTTTAGGAGAGAGAGAGAGAGAGAAGGGGGGAAGGGAGAGGAACAAGGTATATGTTTTGTGTTCATCATGTTGCATCGGATGCGTTTCACACAAACAAACAAACAGATAATAATCAAGGGTCCGGTTTACATCTGATGGTTGTTGTTACTGTTGATATGTTTCTTCAATAAGACAAATAATCGACCACTTTGGCCGTAACAATGACCTTTTTGCCATGTATGCTAAGATTAGTATATAAAGTTTATCTATCTATCTATCTATTTATCTATGTCCATTCATTAATATCTACATTAATTCCTTACTATCTATATATCTCCATTCATATCTATCTATCTATCTATCTATCTAGTCATCTTGATCACGCTGCATTTTCCGAGCATAAGATATCGTACCTCTGTATCATTTTCTCGTACCTGTTGCATTTCGCTTCCCCACCACCACCACCACCACCACAGAATGTAAAAATAAATGAATAAATTTCAAGACTCCTGTTTAAAACTGGTGACTTTTGTTGTTACTGCTATTGTTGTATACTCACAACCATACAACTATAAGCAGAAACATAATCAAACATAATATACGAACTTCAATGAACGAACGAATACACGTCTTTATAAAAATATAATCTCTCACACTTTATTCTCGAAAGGGTGATGTTTCTTGTGTGTGAGAGGTGAGTGGAGACAAGGACGAACTGTTATTTTGACCCAAAGTTCTTCTGACCACAGCAGCACTTCTTTCTCATCTTGGCTGGGGTTGCTCAAGTGTGGGTCACTGAGGGCCCAAAGCCCTCTGTCTGCCGCTGGCTCTCACTTGGGCATCTTGTCTCCAACTGACTCGAACCGCCCCGGGCACCTGTTTATATTATTGTCTCACGTCCACTTGCTTCCGCTGTTCTTCCGCTTATTTACATAGGTGCATCTCTTGATTGACAGCTCGATCGAGGGTCAATATATGACACTATTGATCTGCTTCTTCCACAAGACGAATAATCGACCTCTCCTATGCAGCAATTTCTGGCTTTTTGGACATATGTGGTAACTAAAATTGGTATGTAAAGAGTATTCGTAACTATCTATCTATCTATCTATCTATCTATCTATCTAATTCTGTTCGCATCTATCTATCTATCTATGTCAGTGTGTTCAGATCTATCTATCTATCTATCCGTTTTGTTCGTGCGGAATTTTCCCGGCATAAAATATCATACTTTTGTCTCGTGTGCGTATCTGTCGCTTTGCTTGTTTTTTTTTGTTTAATGGCATATCAACCTTCCTGGGTTATCTAATGCCAAAGTCATCATTGTAGGTATGGTTTCTTTTATCAATGTCATATCAAACTTCTTGGGTTATTTAATGCCAAAGCCATCTTCGTTGAAGAGCAGTAATCTCACAGGCAGTAAAAAAGGGTAAAATAAATGAAATAATAAAATAAATCCGGTACGTGTGGAGAGCCACTTCCTTCTCGCATCAGAGGAGAGTTCCCAATGTGTCGTGGCGAGACTGCGACTTGTTGTGAGCGAGTTCGAACCCCAGTCGTGCTACTATGTTCACTTTCGGACAAATACCCTAGAGAAAGAAAGGAACCCCCTTGTCTCCCCAGTTATAGGTTAAATAGTACCATTACTGTCACTCTATAAAGAGGGCTTTGGCATTAAATTACATATAATGGTTGATACAGCATAACAAGAACATCAGTCCTCGGATCACAGTGTAGTATCTTATGTTCTGAAGTCGATTATTCTTCTTGTGGAAGAAAGAGATCAACAACAACTGCCTGACCCCAGAGTTATGATCTGATGAAGGCCTCAGTATATACATATAACTGTATTCAAATGCTGTTGTGTCTACAGGGAGAGTGCTCGATATCTGATATAGAGCCTATAAAGGCAGTATCACACAGAAATGAAAACCGCATATTTCAGTTTATTTTTTAACACAGTTGTGATTAGCAGGCAATGCTATATTCTTAAGAATTACGAGTATTACAAGAAAGTGATACACAGAAACCGCTGGAGCTGAGGGGCTCCCCATGGCGTAGTAGCTTACGTGCTGGACTACGATATTGTAGTAAGCGATTTCGAACTCCAGTTGCGCTATTACATTCACTTTTGGACTAATAAGGAAGAGAAAGGTATGAACTACCTCATCCTCTCAGCTATGGGTTGAATAGTACTATCAAAATCCTACAAGGACGGCTTTGGTGAAGGTTGATAATCCCTAAAACAAAGAGACCAAACCAAAAGGGAATCAGTATTGCATATAGACCTTTGACTGCCCCTTCAAGTTGGGATCTCTAAATAGGATACTCCAGCGGTGTAAACAAGAGAACAGCGGAAGCAGATCACGTGTATTTAGAACCGGAAGGAACCAGTAGGCATTATGAAATTATATAAACACAGGTACCCGCGGACAGAAGGGTCAGTCGTCAGTCAAAAGGACAGTCAAGTCAGAGCAGAAGCCGCCTTGGGCACCAAATGGAGAAGTAGAAAAATCACTAAGGAAAGCTCTAAATATGGTCAATATAGCAGTCCTCCGTCAGTCAGTGTTCGAGTCCTTCGTCTCTGTCTGTATCTTACACCTTTGGCCAATTTCGACCCTTTCAAGTAATGAAGGGAGCGTTACGTTTTTATAAAGAAATGTGTTACGGTATCAATATTCCTTCATTAGTATACAACATCAAGACACGCGTAGACATGAGCTCGGCAAGCTAAGTTCAGGATGATCTGCAGCACACTATTGCATCAATTTTCTGATATCAGCTCATCTAAAAATTGTTAAGTTAAAATTTACCATCTTATTCTCCATCACATTATATGTATATATATATATAATAAGCGAGTTCGCGTTATTGGGTTAGCCTTCGAACTAATACCCTTGGAAAAGGTATGAACTCTTATCCCCCCAACAATGGCATAGATAGTATCACTACTGTTCTTCTACAAGAATGGCTTTGCTTTAAATAACCCACGAAGGTCGATATGTTATTAAACTAAGAAACCAAGCCAACAAAAACCACTGAATATCAAACAGAATCAGATTTCCATTACAGAATGACTCATGATAGTGGATTGCTTTGGTTATATATATATATATAAGTAGAGTTAGCGACTGTAGTCGAGGACAACCCGAAGGCTCCTTTTTAAATAGCTACTACACCGAGATGTAGAGGAGGGCGCTACGTCTTTCCCTGGATTGCTCTACTTTTCTCTTGATCCATACTTTATAACACTGAGTGTTTATCAAGACAGCATCAAGTACTTTTTTTGATTTGGCTCGACCTGGGATTGAACACCAGTCTCCCACGCCATTGGCGAACACTCTACCCAATCGACCAATAGGCTGGTATATATATATATATATATATGGCGATTTGTAGCACGGGAGATATCCAAGACCTAAACCGAAGCAACGTTTTAAGGATTTTGTTAAAAATAATCTCAGGGTGCTCAGTATAGACGTTGGAAACTGACAGCAGATAACGATAAATCGATCAACATAGACGAATGTGATCTACGAAAGTTGAAAGGGTTTGAAGTGTTGTATAGTCACAACCATGCATATACAAATATATGCGGAACATAATCAAACATAATGACGAACTTCAATGAACGAACGAACACACTACTTTATAAAAAATATACTTCTCACACTTTATTCTCGAAAGGGGATGTTTCTCGAGTGTGAGAGGTGAGTTGGAGACGGGGACAGACTGCTACATATTGACCCAAACTTCTTCTGACCATAGCAGCACTTTTTTCGCATTCTGGCTGGGCTGCTCAACCGTGGGTCACTGAGGGCCCAAAGCCCTCTGTCTGGAGCTGGTTCTCACTCCGCTGGCATCCTATCTCCAACTGGAACTGCAACTGGGGCTGACCCAAGCCGTCTGTGGCACCTGGTTATATAATTATCTGACGTCCACCTGTTTCCGCTTATTTACACAGGTGCATCTCTTGATTGACGGCTCGGTCGAGGGTCAATATGTAACGGAAGCACGGAGAATCAAACACCACTCCAGTAAGAAACGATCTCACTTGACCTCAGTCCCTGCGACTTTACAACCTGAACATGTTCGTAACATCTGTAGCGGGGCTTGTTTGTTCAAAGCCGAACTTGCCAGTCTTCCGAGATCTCAATACAGCAAACTTTCGGAGACTTGTCTTACGAAAGTCGTTCAGCAGCAACCTACAGGGAACTCGTGTCAATTCTGTAAGAAAGTGTGTAGGTCTGTAGTATGTTTGATAACCCATATGACAGTGCACGAGGACAATGTAAATGGAAAATACAGTTAATTCATTTGCAACATCTGCAATAGGGCTGGAAAGGATATATTCATCCTGAGTGATCACATACGCTGCCAGGAGTGCTCTTTGCAAAAAGGGGAGATGTCCTTCTTCAGTTAAGAAAGGGCAGTCACTATATATATATATATATATATATATATATATATATCTTTGAGAACAGCCGTGTTCACTATGCCGCTTATAAACGACCAGTTCGTAGGGGCGAACAAGGACCAGCAGCAGGTCCACAGTCACCACGTCAACTGTGAAATATTTGGTAAACTCTGTCTCTCAATTGCTGGTCTTAAAAGGCATGAGCGCAAACAGGCCCAAACTGCTAATCCGCATCACAACATTCATGTAAGCTCAAGCCATCGACAATGCCCAGTCTGTGGTAAAATTTGCCGCCATTTGGAAGGCTTGCGGGTGCATACAACCTAAAAAGAAAAAAGGGTTGGTTGGAAGAGAAAGGAATCGCAAAACTCAATTTCATCTTCACGAACTTCTTCAAGACGTGAAGAAGTTCATGAAGATGAACGAAATATCACACATGTAAATCTGAGTTAAGTGGTTGATTTATCCAACTTTCAACATATTTCTATTATTTATATATATATGTAAAGTAAGTAACGTTGGTGACCGTAGTCGAAGACGACCAGAAGACTCCCTTTTCAATGTAGGGGAGGGCGCTACTTCTTTTCCAGGATTGCTCCACTTTACCCTTGATACATACCTTATATTGCTGAGTGCTAAGCAAGTAGGTATCAAGTACCATTTTAAAAGTATTTGATATAACGCGAGCTGGGATTGAATCCAGGTCTCCCGGACCATTGGCGAACTGAATCAAATATGAGAAATTTTGTTGTATATTTGTTAAAATGAACCATGACTTAAAGAGAAAGATTATCGTCTATGTATGTGTTGTATAGTGGCTCGTACCACGTGATTTCCGGTATAGCAGAAGTATAAAAGACGCCGTGTTAAGCACACAGGGAAGCAGAGACAGATACAGCTCAAGAAGGACGTCGGTCAGTCGTAACACCAACTTCGGACGTTACACCAACAGCGCGAGACTTATGATACTAGTAGGGGTGTACCACTTGAGTTAATAAATAATTAACTTTATTTCACTGTGTATCTTTTTCTTACCATGATAAAACAGTATGGATCAATCGATCAGTCCACACACACAAACACACACACACACACACACACATATATATATATATGTGTGTATGTGTGTGTGTGTGTATCCAGCTTAGGGTAAAATAGGTGAGAGATTATGATCTTTAAATTTAATCGGGTGACCAGTCTAGGAGAAAGAAAAATTCCGAATTCGAAACCTGAGAAGAGTTTTGGGGCAGAATCAGTGCCCTATTGTTACTCCATTTTTCTGTTATCAACTTATCCACAAAGTGTGGCTGGTTCAACACAAACCCTCTCCACTATAAACAAATCACTTGTGTATGGAGTCCCAATAGTTCATACCTTTAACAGAACTTTTGGGCCCTTATATTTCGAGATCAATGGTCAAGTCCATTATATATATATATATATATATATATATATATAATTCAGCTTAGGAGTTTATGATACTGACTTAGTTTCCATGATTTCTAACGGGATTATTTACGTAAACCTTGACATTTCTGCCTAGAATCAAATAGTAGTATCTGTACCCTCGAATTCTTATTTCTTCAAAAAATTTTGCTGTATAGTGGCTTGTACCACGTGACTTCCGGTATCGCGGAGGTATAAAAGACATCGTGTTTCTTAAGCACGAGAGTTCTGCAAGATCTCCGTTAGTAGTAAAACCAACCTCGGACGTAATACCCACAGCGCAAGACTTATAATATTTGCTGGACTGTACCACTTGCGTTAATAAATAGTTAACACTATTTCACTGTGTATCTCTTCCTTACCACTAGAAAACAATTTTACTAACAGTAGTTGTCAGAAATTCGATGACTTGAGGATAGCTAGTTTGGTTTGGTTTGGTTTGGTTTGGTTTGGTTTTATAGCATATCAACCATTGCAGGTTATTTAAAGCCAAATCCTTTTATACGTATGTATTAAATTTATAAGATTTGGTTTGGTTTGATTTTAGTGCATATCAACCATTGTAAGTTATTTTATGCCAAATCATTTTTATACATATATTAGATATGATTTCTAAACACATTTTGTAGATAACATTTTTAAACAAGCCTGAACACTGTTAAATGGTTTAACTTTATTTCAAACAATTCATTTTAGCATAAATAGTCTTTTGTTTACACTCAGATTGTCATTGTTTTAAATACAGTTTTTTGCTTAAATAAAAAAAACGTTTTTAAATGCAAAAACAGTTTTTCAATGTTAAAACTGTTTTTTGTTTAGATTAAAAATAGTTAATTTCAATCAATTCAGTTTAGCGTAATTACAGTTTAGTTCTATTTGACCTATTCATAGGACCCTATCAGGAACTACGACCCAGAGTGGACCGGTCAGCGATAGCAATGAAGGAGTATTCCGCATTACTGAAGCCTCAACATCAGATTGTTTAGTGTCATATCCAGGACACTCGTTGGGAGGGGGGGTCTTACCCCTCTGCAGAGATGCAGTCGGTGTATTCTACAGCCCCAGCCTACTAGGCAAAAGAGAGCTAGTTTCGTTTCTATCATTATTAAAGTCCTACTGAGGTCCACCAGGATGGGTGATTTATTTAAATCACCTAATACCTGAGGCCCATGGAGATGCCTGTGGTGTAAATGGTAATCGTCGTAGGAAATGGACACGGCAACATGAGTTCAAATCCTGGACGAGACTGATTGCATTTCACATAGCACTAATACCCTCGAGAAAGGCATGAATTCAATTATTCTCCCTCCAACTATGGGTAAATAGTAGGGCAGACTAGGTTCTTCAACCTAGGTAAGGCAACTAGTCTAGGAGAAGGAAAACTCTAAATTCAAACCTGTTAAACTCCGCTTAAAAATTGACCTTGTGTCATATCCTGCCCGGGCGGTGGGGGTGTTGGTAAATATGGATACCAGAGGCCCATTCCCGCTAGCCTTATCTGTTTGGCAAGGCGAATTTTATCGTGTGGTACTTGGGTGCTCCTTAAGGAGAATGCCGAGGTGATCAAGCAGTTTTTTTTTGCTATAAGTTTCGCTTCGTGTATATCTCCTCCTCTTTAAGATTACTTCATGTTAAATTTGGTATTGTAAGATGTTGGGTAAGTATCATCATTTAAGCGTCTTCAAAATAGCCTGACGATGAATATTTCAGTTTTTTCAGCGGTAATGTACAAAAAATTATAGAAAAAAAGCCTACTCTATCATATGTCAATAATTGGTTCCAAAAGCCGAAATATAAACCAGTCTTCAACTTAAACCAGACGTAAAACCTTAAAACAAGAAGATACACCGTAAAACCAGCGTAAATAACACGCGAAAGAATATTAGTATCACTAAGCCCTAAAGAACCCCAAAAAGATAATTTAGCCCTATCTTTTAAAGAATAATGAACACAATAAAATTGTTATTTACCAAGCGATTTGACCTTAAAATGTCTTAACTATGACAACAAACACATTTCAATTGACCCAGTCAACACGCAGAAGAATATAACTCTCACTAAGATATTAAAGATTTGAAAAAATGTTTTACTCTTAATTTGTCTGGAATATCAAATTAATTTTACGTACCGTAAAACTGACGTCTCTTCTGCAGATTGAATGTTTTCATTCTATTCTAATTTCTTTTTAGCTTCTATATTTTATTGTTGCTTTTTACGGTTAGGTTTGGTTTCTTTGTTTAATGGCATATCAACCTTTGTAGGTTATCTAATGCCAAAGCTTTTCTTCTAGAAGAACAGTAGTAGTACTATTAAACCCATAACTGGGAGGATAAGGGGATTCATATCTTTCCCAAGGGTATTTGTGCGAAAGTGAAAGTAATAGCGCAACTGGAGTTTGAACTTGCTTACTACAATTCCACAGTCCATCGCGTTAACCATTACACCACGAGGACACCTCCAGGACTCAAAAGGAATTTACATAAAAGGAAATATAAATAATGCACTCATCCGATATAATTTAGCAACTAATCACAACTTTAACTTTAAATATACCAAAATATTAGTTTATATATGTAAGTATCATAAGTGATGTACTCCTATGGACCCCCACATATGGCCAAGCAAAAGCGGGACGACCAGTTAAAACATACACCCCCTGCTTTTTACGTATTTTATTTATCTTAAATATATTTATTTAATGACATTTTATTTAGGACGCCAGTGACGTAGCTGAGTGACTTAACACCGAATGTAATAACTTAAGATAGTCAAGGAAAGTTGAATAAGGGCAAATTTGACGTTAGTCGAAATTCTGTTAAGCGGAAATTTCTACATCTGGAAAAGAGTAAGTTTTAATCATTTGTTCTATTTATTTATTTATTTATTTTTTTGCTTTTATTTTTAGCGAAGAGTTAAATCCAAAAATTGACATCAACTTGGTACAATTCAGCCATTGGCCATATCTCTTTGACCTTTACCCCTTCTCTAATCTGAAAAAAGTTGTCTTGGAACTTAAGTATAGATATTCAGTCTGATAAAAATGCACCAAATCAGTGAAAACATATTTCCATTTATTTTTCTTTAAATGAATTTACCCAACCCTTTCGCCACTTGCTGGATGTAACATAAGGTCAATTTTTGTATGGAGTTAAGCTAACCAAAGATAAAGAGCTCAGTCTGTCCTGCTATTTACTCATAGCTAAAAAGAGACGAATCCATGCCCTTTCCAATGGCATAAACGCAAACAGTCATGTCCAGAATTTGAAACCGTGTCTCTGATTTCATTTCCCAATTGATATATTCATTACGCTAAGCATAACTATGTATTCTTTTTGGTGATTTACGGACAAATTAGCGAAAAATTTCACCGGTGGGCTATTCTGAACAATCACCGAAATATCACTGTCACTGATTCATGAGTTTTTCGAAGACAAAATAAGTTACATTATTCTTTTTGCTTCCGCTGTTAATCTAACGCTACTGACTGCATTTCTCAACAGACCAATCCATACTTCCCATCATGCTTGGAGTGGTGTAATAGTTAGCAATCTAGGCTTGCTTTCAATTGTATGCAAGTTTGATTCCCCTTGGGTGCTCCAGAGGTTTGCCAAATTAAGCTAATCAAATGTCAATTCTTCATAAATAATACTAACTGCATATAAGATACTAAATTTCTCACCATACCAATCTATACTTCCCACCATGCTTTGCGTAGTGTAATAGTTAGCAATCTAGGCTTGCTTGCTGTTGTTTCCGAGTTTGATTCGCCCTGGGTGCTCCAGACGATTGCTAAGCTAAGCTAATTAAATGTCAATTCTTTATAGATAATACTAACTGCATATAAGATACTTCATTTTTCACCAGACCAATGTATACTTCCCATCATGCTTTGTGTTGTGTAACAGTCAGCAATCTAGGCTTGATTTCAATTGTATGCGAGTTTGATTCCCCCTGGGTGCTCCTGACGATTGCCAAATTAAACGAATTAGACATCAACTCTTCATAAATAATACTGACTGCATATGAGATACTTACTGCATTTCTCACCTGACCAATCTATATTTCCCATCATGCTTTGCGTGGTGTAATAGTTACTGATCTAGGCTTGTCTCTGGATTTGATTCTCCCTGAGTGTTCCAGACGTTTGCCAAACTATCTAAATGTTAATTCTTCTCACGATGAACTTTATAATATCCTGCACAACCATACAGATTTTCTCGTAATAGACACCTGCGATGGGGAAAACAGTCGTACCCAAAATAGTGTACCTGGCCGTTAACGTATCCTTCAGTCCTGACCCTCAGGGACCGACATATTCCCTTGTGGAGATTTTTTTTCCAATCCTTTCAAGATTTGGTCACTCTCTCCTTCTTTTGCTTTCCCTCAGTACAGACCCTCTGTCAGGTTCCTTTTGATATACGTTTGGTTGAAGTGACAAACTATTTCTTCCCATATCCTATAAAGATGTTCAGATCCTCGAGCCTTTCATGTGGTATAAACATAAGAAACAACCCTCTTCTCTCTTGTTCATTCTCTCTCTCTCTCTCTCTCCCCCCTCTCTCTCTTACTTGTTCGTGTTCTCCCTCCCTGAGTCTCTATCACTCTTTCTAAGTATGTTTGTATGTACTCTTTCAGTGTACCATTGACGCTGTCGAATTCAGACCAAACACACAACCAGATTAAAGCGTAGACATTGGATCTTCTTCTTCTTCTTCTTCTTCTTCTTCTTCTTCTTCTTCTTCTTCTTCTTCTTCTTCTTCTTCTTCTTCTTCTTCTTCTATTGCTCTATTATTATTTTGTCTTTTCCTTGTCCGCGTTTTTCTTTTCTTTTTCACCTTTTTTTTCAGTGTTTTCTCATTCTTCCTCACTTTCTCTTTTTCCTCGCCTACGTTTCTTTCTTTCTTTCTTTCTTTTGTTTTCATTGCACGTTTTCCTTTCTTATTTTCTATGTCTTTCTTTAAAATCCCACTTTTCTTCTCTCTCTCTCTCTCTCTCTCTCTCTCTCTGTTTTCTTCTTCGCTTGCTTCCATGGGGAGACAACTGTGACTAGCAAAACATATGGTTTCTATCCCAGCCTAACAAATGTTTACTGCCCTTTTCACCTTTTTTTTTCTTTAACATCTCCAACCGAGAGTTCACTCCCTGCTGACCAGTGTTTATGAAAGGTAACCCAGCCCAAAGACCCAAGAAATCTTAAATTCCCCGGGTCTCATCGGGACCTACGCAACCAAAGTAATAAACTGGGCAGATGTAATGTGGTTTATTATACACATACACACAAGATTGATACACACACACACACACACACACACACACACACACACACACACGTACACTTACAGACAGACAGACAGATACACACACACACACACACACACACACACACATATATATATATATATTTGAAGAGTGTATATCTAGGAAGCAAGTTGTTATTAAGGCAAGTTTTATTAAAGACGATTGAACATTGTTTATCATTTTTAATTGCAATTTTTCAAAACTCCTTGTTATTTTTCTAGTGTCGATATCTAGATGGTAAAAGAATTGTCCCATATCTTCTGCCCAAGCGCTTTCGATCATACTTTTGGTCGTCATCAGAGGTAGTGTAGTTTGAGGTTTTATAGTTTTAATTATTTGTAGCGTCTTGCTTTGAAATTGTCGGTTGCAACGTTTTCAGCGTTTTGTTTTAAGACGTTCAGTTGGAAAGGTTTACTAAGAGAGTTAATGATTTTAGTTATTAAAATATTCAATATGTTGGTTGGTGCCTGTATTTAATGCTATTTTATTCATGTTTGGTTTTTATTTTATATGCATATTGCTTCTAGGATTTGTAAACATTATACGGTTTGCTTGTTCCATAAAGTGTGTTCAATACCAGTGATAGAGCATAAGTAGATCTAGAAAGAGCCAGCGGAGCATGGTGACAGTCAGTTTCTCGCCCATCGAAACTTAGATCTATCTATCTATCTATCTATCTATCTGTTTTTTATATCTACTTAGATATATCTATTTATCAATCTATCATGTTTTCATATCTATTTATCTTGATGTATAAGTAAGTTGATCGACCGTTGTCGAGAGCGACTCGAAGGCTCCCTTTTCAATCGCTACTACACTGTTACTGTAGAAGAGGGTGCCACTCCTATCCCTGGATTTTTCCACTTACCCTGGATCCTACTTTATAATACTGTATTAAGGAAGCATCAAGTACCACCTTTGGAGTTTTTGGTATGACTC
>OY757915.1:35653795-35658623 GCA_963585895.1 Sepioteuthis lessoniana
ACTCCAGATTCCCCAAAGCTCCTGCATTACTGGAGCCTCACCATCAGATTGTTTAATGTCATATCTAGGACACGTTGGAGGAGTCTTACCCCTCAGCAGAGATACAGTCGGTTTATTCTACAGCCCTCAACAGCCGACAAACTTAATTTAAATTCAGTTCGAGGAATTTTGAAAAAACATGAATCAAAATCTCCACCATCCTAGCTATGGGTAAATAGAAGATAAGACTGAGTTCTCTAGACTTGTGGGTAGACAAATCTGTCTAGAACGAAAAAGCCCTGATTTCAGCAGCAGGTACCAACTCTAGTTCCATAAAAAGAATCTGTTTACTACTGAGACTGCAGCATCATCACTAACATGGCAGAGACGTTGCTACCACCACTACCACCACCACCCACCTTAATCCCGTTGGCTGTGGCGGTAGAATACACCAACTGCATCTCTGCCGAGGTGTAAGACTCCCTCAACGAGTGTCCTGATAATGACACTCAACAATCTGATGGTGAGTTTCCAGTAATGCAACAGAAACGTTTGGAATGCTCCAGACTGTTTTTCGACCATCTTCCATGAATGCTGAGTACCTTTCTATGGCCATCGCTCCCAGGTCCACTCCGGCCCGGAGTGGTAGGGTCCTATCTATGGATAAAAAAGAACCAAACTGTGTACTTATGTTAAACTGAATTAATTGAAATAGAACTGTTAATATGAATGAAAAGGGATTTAGCATTAAATAACCTACTATGGTTCATATGCTATAAAACCAAACAAAACCAAACTGAACCAAACCAAACTAAACCAAACCTGTTGGTGGGGTTTAGAATACGCTGATTATATTTCCTGTTAACTCCCCCATCCAAAAAAAAAAAAGAAAAAAGTTTGACCTGAGTAGAACGCTTATCTGTTTTTTTTCCTTTGTACACGGTCTAATACAGAAATTTCCTGCGTGGGGCGCATGCCCCACAGGTAGGGCATGGTAATATTTTGGTGGGGCATGCAATATTTTCGTGAGGCTAGTTTAGAGATCAAGTTGGTGACCTACGAAACCCCTCTGAAACTAGTAGACAAATTCACCTACCTAGGAAGCAGCGTTTCATCAACCAAAAAGGACATCGACACGCGGCTAACGAAGGCATGGACAGCTATCGATAGTATCGATCATATGGAAATCAGACCCGACCAATAAAATGAAACGCAGTTTCTTCCAGGCAGTGGTCGTATCGATACTGCAGTATGGATGCACTACTTGGACGCTAACTAAACAGCTGGAGAAGAAGCTAGACGACAATTACACAAGAATGATGCGAGCAATATTGAACAACACACCACAAGGCACCAACTATACGGCCACCTGCCTCCCATCACGAAAACTATCCAAGCTAGACGAACCGGACATGCAAGACACTTCTGGAGAAGCAGGGACGAGCTCATAAGTGATGTACTCCTATGGACCCCCACATATGGCCGAGCTAAAGCAGGACGACCAGCTCGAACATACATTCAGCAGCTATGTGAGGATACGGGATGTAGCCCTGAAGACCTGCCAGAGGCGATAAATGATATGGAGAAGTGGCGAAAGAGGGTCAGGGATATCCGTGCTAGCGGCACGACATGATGATGAAGAATTGAATATTACCCCGAATGAGCGTCAGAATTTTTAGAAATACTAAAGTGGGACATGACCTGACATCGGTTGAGAACCACTGGTTTAATCGAATACGAATAATATTTAAACATCTATTTGACACATAGATGAAACTCAAACGGGTACTACTGTTCCGAGTCTGAGAGGACCTGGGATTAATGACAAAGGAAGGATAATCCGCTCTCTCCAGATCTCCAAAATTGAAGTTGTTAAGTATCATACTCAAGACACCCCTTATTTTAGGGGTACATTTTACCCCCACCCCACCCCGCTTTAGGATACAGCCAGTGTATTCAAAGTCCCAGCTACTGGGAATGGTGTGATTATGTATAAATCATTTGTATTGGATTGGAATACTTGCTACTGGGGGCAAAAAAACTTGCTACTGGGAGCAAATAAATGATTAGAGACAAGTAAAATAGAGCAATATATATATATATATATATATATTAAATAATAGCCCTTATGGTAAGAAAAAAAACCCGGTAAGTGACTTGAAGATGAAAATATACAACGAATCACTGTCAAGGGGAAAATATATATATTTTGGAAAAAGATATATATTGAAAAAAAAAGAAAAGGCCAACCTTGTCATACCAATTGAAAAAAATCAAGACCCGCAATTGGTTGGTCAAAAGAAAAAAAACACCGTTAAGGCTGCAATGCAAAATGTCCTCATTGCTAAGATTTGATTTGGTATCTTTGTTTAATGGCATTTCAACCTTTGGAGGTTATTCAATGACAAAGCTATTCTCCTTGAAGAACAGTAGTGGCACTATTTAACCCATAGCTGGGAGGATAAGGGGATTCATACCTTTCCCAAGGGTTTTCCCCCGAAAGTGAACATAATAGCGAGACTGGAGAACGAACTCGCTTACTACGATTCCGCAGTCCATCGCGTTAACCATTACACCACGAGGACACCCCCCTCAAAACTAAATAGAGCAAAATAGTAACCATAATTACTTAGTGAATCAGGAACTAACCTACTATAGTTTCGCCTAAGCGGCTCATCAGGGTACCTAATCCTAATCGAGTCGGGACTAGGTACCCTGATGAGCCACTTAGGCGAAACTATTGTAGGTTAGTTCCTGACTCACTTGGTAATTATCGTTACTATATATATATATATATATATATATATATATATTGTTTTGTTTGCCCATTTGGCTTCATATTTTCGTTTGGTTTTATGGCATATCAACCATTGTAAGTTATTTAATGCCAAATTCTGTTTACATTTATTTAATTCCAAATCCTGTATATATGATTTGTAAACATTGTTGATAACATTCATAAACGAGTCTGAGCTCTTTTTTGCACACAATTAAATGGTTTCTAGTATTGCTATTCAACAGTCACAAATTAACATCATTCATTTCTTTGCTCACTGTTTGTTCTATTTGACCCATAGATAGGATCCTATCAGGTGCTTCCATTCTGGTTAGAGTGGACCTGGGAGCAATGGCAATTAGGGTTACTACACCTCCACCAAATCTCCGAGACTGGAGCCTTACAATGATTTAATATCATATATAGGACACTCGTTGGAAGAGTTTTACCCCTCTGCAGAGATGCTGTTGGTGTATTTTACAGTTCCAGCCGAATGAACTGGCTTCATATTTTTCTTGATATACATATATTCATGATTACAAAGAAACCTTTAAAAATAAATTGCATTTCGGAATCAAATAACCCAGAGGAAGTTGATATGCTGTAGAATAATAACCTTAACCAATATATACATAATAATTTTTATATCTAATCTATAAGTCTATTGATGTGAAAATAAAACCAGATTGTACAGTTTTGAAATTCTACAAACTGATATCCGGGAAAAAATTCAGTAAAAAAATAAAAGACGAAAAACACACTTGCAACTTGAAAATAATAAAGCAGTACGTATGTCTAGTCAAAAGAAAAAACACCGACAGAATTACCTAAGCTAAAACATAATAAAGTGCTCAATACATGAGATAGAGCTCATATTATGAAAATAATTGCTATATGCCCGAGAGCGAGTCTACGTAGGTTTCACCAAACAGCTCTTCAAGATATATATATATATATCCAGAAGAGACATTTGGGGAAACCTATATATATATATATAATTTTTGAATGAATAGTTTGTGCATATCATTATTTTTTAAATGAACCAGTGCTTATTTGTTTGCACACTGTTAAATTGTTTCGAGTATTGCTATTCAATACTGATAGTTTTATTTGCACGCAGTTACAAGTTTTCAAGTATTGCTATCTAACACAACTAATCGTTTTTGCACACAGTTAAAAGGTTTCAAGTATTTCTATCTAACACTGATAGTTCTATTTGTACACAGTTGAATAGTTTCAAGTATTGCTGTCTAATACCAATTATTCAGTTTAATATTTATCATTTGATTGCATACAGCTAAATGTCAATAGGAATAAAATAGAAATAAGATGAAAGATATACTAGTGGATTGTTAATCGTGAAGATACTTAATCTCTACAATTTAATTTCAACGTATCTTTACAATGTAAAAAATCTGTTTTCCTTCTCGCACATGTGACTGATAGTAACGGACGTTACTGAACCAGATGTTGGTGTGGAATTTTCGTTCTTCTCAGCGAACATTACGAACTGAGACGAATCCATATTCATGGGTGGGCAGGATTGAAAAAAAAAAAAGAAAAAAAAAGCCATTTCCAGGACGCGCCTGCTAGAAAGATAAAGTTTTATTGGTACATGTCAGTTTTGCCGTCTGTTGTCGACGCGGGACACAGTAAAAATCAACATGTCAACTCAAAAATGACTTGTTATTTTTCTTTCGCCGAGAAATAACGACAATCACGTTTAAAACGAGACTATGACGAATACGACACCAAAATGGCAGTGTTTCTCTGTGCCGTTCAGCGCTGAAGGTTTGGTTTGGTTTTATGGCATATCAACCATTGTAGGTTATGTTAAATCCTTATATATATATATATATATATATATATATATATATATATGTATGTATGTATATAATTTCTAAACACATTTTGTAGATAACACTTTTAAACGAGCCTCAGCTCATTTTTTTGCGCATGGCTAAATGCTTTCGCTTATTTCGATCGAATACGAATAATTCTATTTACTACTAATCATTTAAGTACAGTTAGCGACCGTAGTCGAAGGCGACCAGAAGGCTCCCTTTTTAATAG
>OY757915.1:35658823-35661323 GCA_963585895.1 Sepioteuthis lessoniana
GCTACTACATCGAGGTGCAGGGGAGGGCGCTACTCCTTTCCCTGGATTGCTCCACTTTACCCTTGATACATACCTTATATTGCCGAGTGTTAGGCAAGGAGACAAACACTCTACCCACCCGGCTACTCATTGTTCTAGTGGGTAGTGTTCGCCAATGGTCCGGAAGACCTGGGTTCAATCCCAGGTAGCGTCATACCAAAGACTTTAAAAATGGTACTTGGTACCTCCTTGCTTAACACTCTGCAATATAAGGTACGTATCAAGGGTAAAATGAGCAATCCAGAAAAAGGAGTAGCGCCCTCCCTTACACCGTGGTGTCGTAGCTGTTGAAAAGGGAGCCTTCTGGTCGCCATTGACAACGGTCGCCAACTTTACTTTTACTTACTAATCCTTTGTTTGAACAAGGCTAAATGTTTTCAAGTAATGTTATGTATCGCTAACAGTTCTATAAAACATCCGCCATTTGTTTACACACTGCTGATTAAACAGTTATATTTCAAGTAATTCAGTTAAGTGGAAGTCATTTGTTTGCAAACAGTTTACATGTCAAAGTACACAGTTTATATGACAAACAGTTCTATTTAACTTCTAGATAGGACCCTATCAGGTGCTACCACTCCAAGCCAGAGTGGACCTGGGAGCAATGGCAATGAAGGGACACTCCGCATTCCCCAAAGCTCCTGCATTACTGGAGCCTTACCATGAGATTGGTTATTGTCATACCAGGACACTTGTTGGAGGAGTTTTACCTCTCGGCAAAGATGTAGTCAGTGTATTCTACAGTTGCAGACGACTGGGCCAGCACTGAAAGTAAGAATTGCAGCCAAAATTTTAGAGAATTTGCACTGATCTATCACAGAATAATCAACATATCAGATTACCCAACGTTTGCCACGTCCCTCCAGGAATTTCATAGCATCTTCGAACTTACTCCAAAATGAAAGGAATAAGCTATACAATTTTTATCTTTCTTTGAGTATGTATTTACCCAACCCCTCTGCCACGTGAAAGATGTGACACAAGGCCAATTTTTAAGCGGACTAAAGCTGGCTTGATTTCAGAGTTTCCACTCCCCTAGGCAGGTTGCCTCGCAGCCTGTTATATTACTTACCCATATCTTGTGAGGTGGGATGGGAGAAAAGATGGGTTCGTGCCTTTTTCCAAATGCATTAGCACGAAGTCTCATCAAAGATTTGATCTCGGGTCACCGATTTCATTTTCTACGGTACTAACCACTACGATAAGAGTGTCTCCAGTAACAATCTAGAAGGTTGCTGAGGGAGTAGAGACTTAAGAAAAGCAAATAGTTATGACTGGAAATTGAATTCCGCTCTCCGATTTCATTTTCTGCGCTGATAATTACAATACCCCTTCGCAAGACGAAAGAATACCCCAAATGCCGTAGCTATCAGTCTAGAAACATTAAGGGGAAAAATCGAGAAAGTCGATTAACGTTTAAGTAATTTTTTTATTGTGAATATTGCCGTATGGACTGCCACTTAAAAATCCCAAATAGACATCTCAATAAAAAAACGCGGTTGGTTTGTAAATAAATTAGTTTGAAGAAAAAAGAAGGAAGGAAGGAAAGAGAAAGAAGGAAAGAGAGAAGGAAAGAAAGAAGGGAAGAAATGAAAAGGAAGGAAGGAGTGAAAGAAAAGAAGAATGAAAGGAAAAGGAAGGAAGGAAGGAAGGAAGGAGAGGGAGGAAGGAAGGAGAGAGAAGAAGGAGAGGAAGAAAAGAATGAGAAGGAAGGAAAGAGAAAGAAGGAAAAGAGAATGAAAGAAAGGAGGGAAGAAAGGAAAAGGAAGGAAGGGGAGGAAGTAAGGAGAGGAAGAAAAGAATGAGAAGGAAGGAAAAACAGAAAAATGAAAGATGGAAGGAAGAAGGGAAAACGTGGAAGGAAGGAGAAGGAAGGAAAGATAGGAAGGAAGGAAGAAAGGAAGAACGAAGATAGGAAGAAAAGGAAGGAAAGAAAGGAAGGGAGAAAGGAGAGAAAAAAAAGAAATAAGCAAGGAAAAAAGAGAAAAGGGAAATAATGAAAGAAGGAAGGAAGGAAAAGGAAAGGAGATGAAAAAAGGAAGCGAGGAAGCAGAGAAAAGAAGTAAGAAAGGAAGGAAAAGGAAGGAGAGGAGAGGAGGGAAGGAAAAGGAAAACAGGAGAAGGAAGGAAAAAGGGAAGGAAGGAAGAAAGAGGTAGAAGGAAAAAAGGAAGGGAGGCTAGGAAGAAAGGAAGAACGGAAAGTAAGGAAGGAAGGAGAATGAAGGAAGGAAGAAAAGAAGGAACAAGAAGGAAAGATGAAAGTGACAAGGAATGAAGGAAAAGGTATAAGAATTTCTTACTTTCTTTCTTTAATTCGTATCGTTTATTTTCTTTTTCTCCGCCTTTTTCTTCCACTGTGTATTTATTTTTGCAACTTTTAGCAAAGATCGACAACAAGTAAATGATTGGCTGTTTATGAACAATTTGCCGTTTGGCTCTTAAAAAGCTTCTTCGTTTTTTG
>OY757915.1:35663823-35688823 GCA_963585895.1 Sepioteuthis lessoniana
AAAATTCCTTCGCTTATACTGTGATTGATGATGGCTCTGGTGTAAGATATACGACTGACGTAAAGTCAGCTGGGTTTCGGTCTTGACTTGAATCATCTCGTGAGTTGTGATACAACAAAACAGTCAGTATGCGGATGACTATATAAATATAAAAGTATTTTGTGATTTGCTTGAAACATTGCACAAATTATTTTGTTTTATTGTATTTTATTAATTTAGAGGGCTACTACAATGCGAAATAATAATTATTTGAGTCTGATTAATTTCAAAGTAAAAACTTTATCGATACAGACATTTTTTTAAAAATGAACTAAGTGTAGTAAGTTCAAACATTCAAATAAAATAAAAAAATTGGACTTACAACATCAACCTCATTTAAAAACTCTGACGTTGAAGATTTTGCTTTGAAATTAAGGATTATCAAAGAATTATCATGTACATTGCAATAGCCCTCTAAATTAATACAATATATATATATAAAAATATATATTGTTATCCATAGACAGACAGTTTCGTTGTATCTCAACTCTTGAAGCTGGGATCGAAACCCGCCCAACTTTATGTTAGACTTACTATCATACTGCTCAGCCAACAAGCGAACCACGTCAGCTCAGGAATTATAAGGCATTATGTAGTAGCTTTTGTTTGTTTACATTTTTGCCTTATCGGATACCAGAGTGCTCAATTCATTCGAAGAGCTTGGAATTATTCGAGAGGCAGCAGTAAATTCCTTCGCCAGAGTGCTCAACGCCCGTGGGGAGCGTATATATTGTCATCCACAGACAGACTCTTTCGTTGTATCACGACTCTCCAGTATATATAACGGCTTTAAAAAGTGCATGTATTTTAAGATACTTTAAAATTCTAAAAAAAGGAAACCTTTGTTTCGATCATGTCTCATCAGAGAAAAATGCAGTGATATATGTGTGGTGGTGAGGAAATAGACATGGGATAGTAACCTTCGAAAAGTATGTGCGGGGCGGAAAACAGAGCCGAAAAAAATCACCGCAAACTACGTATTTTCTTCACGCACTAAATTCAGGTTAGTTGGATTAAGAGCTGTTGTGTTTAATAAAAGTAATGTGTAAAATATATTTACTATACGCAACGCATTTTAGAATTTTGAGATGAGGAAGACTTCAAGTACGGATAAATGTAACTCGTTCCTTGAGGACTCCAAGATGGGAAACATTTTGGGATTATAAGCAGCAGCACAAACCGGATTGTCCAGTAGTTGTCGGGCAATGGCGGAGGACGAATTCTGATTGCTCGACACCGCGGAGCAGTCCAAGTTGTTTGTGTGGATAGTGGAGGGATTTTTTATGGCTCAGTTTTCTTCACCCCGCACTTCTTTTCGATGGTCACTGCACCATGTCTATTTTCTAACAACAGCCCACAAATCACGGTATTTTTTTCTGAGGAGACGTGATCGAAACAACGAGTTCCCCTTTTTAGAATTTAAAAGTATTTGAAGATGTATACGCTTTTTAAAGCCGTTCTTGAATTTTGCGCGAACCACAGAATATTTATATTATATAAGAATGTCATTCAATAAATTTGGCGAAATTTGCCTGTTTAGAGTTGCACTTTTTAAAAAGAAAATCTATAGGGACTAGTCCTTTCATGTCAGCATAGACTTCTTTACTGACCGCTGCACACAGAACTTTTTTTTTTACTTTGGAGTAAGTGCATTTCCACTCCATGGACTATCTTTTCGACTCAGGCTTGTTGTAACAAACCTATTCTGAGCTCGTTTGAAAACATTTCTTTTTTATTTTAAAACAGGCATCTCCGAACACACACACATTCTTCAGTAAGTTTCATGTTATTTGCACTTCTCAGCTTATAAAAATTTGATGACAGACCTCTGTTTGACTTGTCACCATTTTGAATAGCCTCAAATATTTTTGCAAGATTAGGATAATTTTTTACATAAACCAATTCCAAACTATGCAGACCTTTTATATTTATGAAAAGAAAATAGATAAAGATTTGCTATAAAAAATTTTAGAAAATTGTTGTTTAGTGGCTCGCACCTCATGACTTCCGGTATTGCGGAAGTATAAAAGACGCCGAGTGTCTGAAGAAGGGAGAAGCAGAAAGAAGCAGAAACTGAGAGCTCAGAAGGACGTCGGTCAGTAGTAAGACAAACTTCGGACGTAACACCAACAGCACGAGACTTATAATACAAGTCGAACTGTACCACTAGAGTTAATAATAATAACTCTATTTCACTGTGTATCTTTTCCTTACCACGATACAACAAAAATTAAAAAAGAAAAAGAAGAGAAAATTCTCATCAACTGAATGACCCTCATACATACACACACACACACACACATGCACACACTTACACACACACACACACATATATATATATATGTGTGTGTGTGTGTGTGTGTGTGTGTGTGTGTGTATTTATGTATATGTATGTATGTAGAAAAAAGTAAAAACGGGAGAAAGATTTATGTCCTGATGGTTTCTTTTTTGTCCTGACGCGTTTCGACTTCAAGGATTTTGTGTGAATACAAAAATATTTTATCAAAATTATTTTTGAGTGAGGAATGATTATAATAGATAATTTTTTTGATTTAGTTGAAAGTCTTTATCCGGGCTTGTAGATGTTATTTGAAAAAAGGATAATTTTTATCTTTTTCTCAATACATTCTGTCAGATTCTAGTCACATCTCTCTCTCTCTCTCTCTCTCTCTCTCTCTCTCTCTCTCTCTCTCTCACACACACACACACACATACATACACACACTCACACAAATGATGAATTTGTCTATACAGAAAAAGCCTTCACATAACTTCAGTATCCCAAATCCTTTGGGGCAGCAGAATACACAGACTGCATCTCTGCAATCACAACGAGTGTCCTTGATACGACACGAAACAATCTGATGGTGAGGCCCCAGTAATGCTCAAGCTTTGAGGGATGCAGAATACCCTTTCATTGCTATTACTCCCAGGTCCACTCTGATCCGGAGTGGTAGAACTGGAATGGTCTGATCTAAGAATCAAAAAGAACTGTTTGACATTTAACCTGAGTGCAAACAAATAACTTATGTTAAATTGTTTGATATAGAACTGTTTGATCATTTAACTGTGTAAACAAATGACTGATGTTTAATTGAATTGCTAATGATATATAGCAATACTTGGACCCATTTAACATTGAATTATGTTGATGAATTGAGTTGTTTGAAATATAACTGTTTGATCATTTAACTGGATGTATCTCTAAAATGTGTTTACAAATCATACATTTAATATACATATAAAACAGGATTTGGCATTAAATAACCAACAATGGTTGATATGCCATAAAACCAAATCCAACCAAACCAAAAGCATTTATACAACGAGCTAAAATAAAAGCTGACAAAATTCGCTGACATAAACGTTTTCCAAAATCTTTTTACAATAATATTTCCTACAATAATTCATTACATAAATATATCATTCTAACCAATAATTCTCTAACAACCACCATGAAAAAAAAAAAAACCCCTAAATAACATTGGAATCAAAAGAATGACTAAATCTTCAAAAACATTCTTAAAAAGTTGTTGGCAACCGTAGTCGAGGGCTACCTGAAAACTCCTTTTTCAATAGCTACTACACCGAGATGCAGGGGAGGGCGCCACTCCTTTCCCTGGATTGCTCCACGTTACCCTTGATACGTACCTTATAATGCTGAGTTTTAAACAAGGAGGTATCAAGTACCACTTTTTGAGTCTTTGGTATAACTCGACCTGAGATTGAACCCCGGTCTCCCGGGCCATTGGCGCATTAATTATAATAAAAAACAACACACAAATCAAATCTGATGCTGGCGTTTACGCTATCCAATGCCTGGATTGAAGTGCAAACTATGTGGGTAAAACATCCCGTAATGGTCAAAAGCAAATTTACCTACACAAAAGGGACTCAAAAGGTTTGGTTTCTTTGTTTAATGGCATATCATCTCTTTTTAGGTTATTTAATGCCAAAGCCATTCTCCAAGAAGAACAGTAGTGATACTATTTAAACCATAGCTGGGAGGACAAGTGGAGTTCATACCTTTCCCAAGGGCATTTGCCCGAAAATGAACGTTATAGCGCGACTGGAGTACGAAGTCGCGTATTACGATTCCGCAGTCCATCGCTTTAACCATTACACCACGAGGACAACTCCAGGACTCAAAAGAAATTTACATAAAAGGAAATATGAATAATGCACTCATCCGATATAATTTAGCAACTAATCACAACTTTCACTTTAAATATACCAAAATATTAGTTTATATATGTAAGTATCATAAGTGATGTACTCCTATGGACCCCCACATATGACCAAGCAAAAGCGGGACGACCAGTTAAAACATACATACAGCAGCTATGTGAGGATACGGGATGTAGCCCTGAAGACCTGTCAGAGGCGATGAATGATAGGGAAAAGTGGCAAGAGAGGGTCAGGGATATCCGTGCTAGCGGCACGACATGATGATGATGACGATGATATGCAAGTTGGCCGACCGTTGTCGACGGTGACCCGAAGGCTCCTTTTTCAATAGCTACTACACCAAGGTGTAGGGGAGGGCGTTACTCCTTTCCCTGGTTTACTCCACTTACCCTTGATCCGGGCCTTATAATACTGTTTTAAAAAAGGAGGCTTAAGTACCAATTTTAGAGTCATTGGTGTGATTCGACCTCGGATTGAACCCTGGTCTACCGGGCCATTAGCGAACGCCGGAAGATAGTTGAATCTAACATCAACTCTAAATAGATCACTAAACAAAACAGTTGACAAAAACTCTACTTTTTTAAAACTTATTTCCTCATTTTCTTATTTAGGCAAATTAGTTACAAAATCTCACATTCAAAATAGTTTAGTTTCATTCATTATCTCTCTCTCTCTCTAAATATATATATATATATATATATATATATATATATATTCATAGAGATAGCTCGATATAGCTATCGATGTGATATGGACAGAATCTTTTTATGAAATACGTTACGTTTTTGAATAAAATTTTGAACTCTTTTTACAGATTTTAAGATTTGAAACGGAACACTACTGACGGAAATAGAATGTTAAAAACTTATATTTTTGGTTCATTAAAGAAATGATAAAAAGAATTAAATAAAATGTAATTTATAAGATAAAAAATTACCTGTATAAACGTCCTGATGAAGGTTTTTGTAAAACCGAAACGTTAAACATTTGCAAATAATTCAACTATACCTAAAATCATCCTTTGAATACCTTGTTCATTTATATTAGTCCATCTACATATCATCTGATATACATAATTTTCTTAAAGCTGACTAAGGTAAACACACTCCAGAAAAAGAGAGGAATCATCTCAATATAAACCCATAAACAAATGAAAGCCATTCCAACTACAAACACAAGTAAGTTCAAATATCGTTGTTTACCCCATTAACTAGATCTTGTGCCAGACACGTTCTCTGACGAAAGCATCTTGCTGGAAGCACACACACACACACACATATATATACAAACTTACATAAAATGTATACATATATATACAGACAAAAATTATTAGAAAAAATAGTTTCCAGTAAATTTCAAACCACACTACCACACATGCACACACAAAAAATCTCCAAGATGCACACTCACACACACGCATAGGAAAAATAACTATTAGTGAAATCCAAAACCACTCCAACACACACACACACACACACACACACACACACACACACACACACACACACACACAATGACAAAAACATATCAAATAACAATGAGGATTAAAGCAGACTAAGGTAAACTCACTCAAAGAAAAAGAGAGGAGTGATCTCCATATAAACCCATAACCAACTGAAAACCATTCAAACTGAAAACACGTGTGAGTTTAAGTTTCACTGAGTACCATATTAACAATGATTTGTGCCATATATGTTCTCTGAAGAAAACAAGAAGCTGTAAACATACATGTATGTAAGAGTAAAATAAATAAATAAATCCTAAAACAATTCAAATCTCTTCGTGGGCCTTCTCATTCTAAAATATTTCTTTCTCTCTTTGGACTTACAACAATATATATATATACATATATAACCTAAGATATCATAAAATAAACTAGCCGGTATTTAACGACATAATTTAGATATTTTAGGTTTTAGACCTGTTCTTACTGCCTCTCTCTATCTGTCTCTCTCTCTCTCTCTCTCTATATATATATATATATGGCGGTTTGCGCAAATTTTCCCCTTTAAAAACACAAACAATATTTTTTTATTATAAATAGAAGACATTTATGGAATATTATATTCCATAATTGGTTCAAAGGAAAATCCAAGAGTCAAAATAAACATAATTCAAATGTTCAATTTTTAACATGGTAAGTGACTTTTGGGATACCCGACACGCGGCTAACGATGGCATGGACAGCTATCGATAAACTATCGGTCATATGGAAATCAGACCTGACCGATAAAATGAAACGCAGTTTCTTCCAAGCAGCGGTCGTGTCGATACTGCTGCATGGATGCACCACTTGGATGCTAACAAAACGGCTGGAAAAGAAGCTAGACGGCAATTACATAAGAATGTCGGGAACAATATTAAACAAGTCCTGGCGGAAACACCCCACAAAGTACCAACTATACGGTCACCTGCCTCCCATCACGAAAACTATCCAAGTTAGACGAACCAGGCACGCAGGACACTGCTGGAGGAGCAGGGAAGAGCTCATAAGTGATGTCCTCCTATGGACCCCCACATATGGCCGAGCTAAAGCAGGACGACCAGCTAGAACATACATACAGCAGCTGTGTGAGGACACGGGATGTAGCCCAGAAGACCTGCCAGAGGCGATGAACGATAGGGAAAAGTGGCGAGAGAGGATCAAAGATATCCGTGCTGGCGGCACGACATGATGTCGATGATGATGATGATGGCAGAATCACCGTAGTGTAGTGGTTAATTTGCTCAACTGCAACGTTGTAGCATGCAAGTTCGAAATCCAAACGCGCTGTTATATTCACAAAGGATGGTTTGGACATTTAATTGCTCACGAACGTTTATATGGCCTTAAACTAATAAACCAATCTATCTGTCTATCTATTAGGAACTACATCAGTTACCGATTACCAATTCTTCATGTGTGTACTAGAGGTTAGTTTTCGATTTCAAAATGTAATGTCAGTATTTCAAATGCTGATTTTCCTGGCTGGATGTTTTAAAATTAGCGTTATAGAATTCTTATCTGACGTCAGCTCGTGCCATTTTAATCTGGTCTTCAAAAACGATCTATCACGAAAGAAGCTGAGTAATGGGTTGACTGGATGCAACCCTGTATCCACTAAGCCACTTATAAAAATCCATATCTTTCTTCCCTTCTTTCACGCAACACTACTCTTCGCCATTATAATTACAGTGTAAATATTTTCCCATGTCTTCTTTCTCTCTTCTCTATAAGAAATAAATTGAAAAAGAAATAAAAAAAAAGAATCTTTTTTTTTTTCTCTCAATACTGTCATCACTTGGCTGTTTTTCTCCTCCGTAAATATCTATCATCTCAGGCTTCAAATGTTACGTCAAAAGAAAAGACCCAACCACTTACCAGCCACCACCATCACCACAATAAGTAAGTAAATAAATAAAAAATAAAAAATAAATAAATAAAAGTGTGGAAAACTCGTCGATCAGCGTTCAAATCACACCATTCTCACATAAATGTCGATGACAAATATATTCTTCGTAAAGTTTTGGTCAGTTTCAGGTTCGCGCTAAAACCAATTTGTCTATCATCTCGCTAATATGTCTCACTCTGGTTAATATATAGGATTGCAGGTTATTTATTTTCGAACTTTCCTTTCTGTTCTTAAAAAAATCATTAGAGCCAATGTACGTACATACAGGCATAGGCGCTTTTATGTAAATATGAGTTAATGTCTCCCTCACACTTCTTCTCTCTTTCCCTCTCTCACTCTCTCTCTCTCTCTCAATATATATATATATATATATATGCATATATATATGTGCATATGTATATGAAAGTGTATCTGTAAATAGAGAGAAAGAGAGAGAGATAGGGAGACGTGTTCACGAGAAAGGTGTAGGGTGAGGTGAATCAATATATATATATAGGTTCACCTCACTCTCTCTGTCTCTCTGTCTGTCTCTCTCTTTCCACACACACACATAAACACACATATTTGGATAGTAAGAAAGAAACGGAGACGTGAACCAATATGTACACACATATACGTATATATATATATATATATATTTATGCACATACACATACACACACGCACATATATATATATATGTGTGTGTGTGTGTGTGTATATATTGAGAGAGAGAGAGAGAGAGGGAGAAAGAGAGAGAGAAAAGTGTGACAATATATATATATATATATATATATTGGTTCACGTTTCTCTATCGCTTTATGTCCCTCCCCCCCCTCTCTCTCTGTCCACATACACACACATTTTTGTAGAGTGAAAGTGGGATGTGAACCAACACGCACACGCACACACACATGCACATATATATTTTGGCAATAAATTCTCTTTTCGACATGTTTCATTGAAAGTGACGAACAAGTAGTGTTTATTCGTTTTTTTAATTAAGTTTTCTTGTTTAGCGTGTAAGATGTCGTAAATGTGAATGAAGGCTGTAAAAACTTTTGTACCACATTGGTCATTATCAAGGGCATCATAAATCATCCAAGTGTTATACTGGAACTCTCTCTGTCTGTCTGTCTTCCTCTCACTCATTCACTCACTATATATATATAGAGAGAGGAGTTGGTTTATTAATCATGAAAATTATAACCTATTTACCGAACATTTACTCCTGATATATATTGCCCTTCCATTACTCTAGTTGGTAGAGTGTTCGCCAATGGCCCGGGTTTCCGGGGTTCAATCCCAGGTCAAGTCATACCAAATACTCAAAAAATGGTACTTGATACCTCCTTGCTTAATACTCAGTATTATAAGGTAATGATCAAGGTTTAAGTGGAGCAGTCCAGTTGCAGCGCCATTCCCTACGTTTTGGTGAAGTAGCTATTGAAAGGAAGTCTTCGGGGGAGGAATGTGGGCCTTGTGCTCGGGGGAGAAGTATCTGTTCCTCTCTTGCTTTTCAAGTTCAAAGACAAATTCAAAGCTGAATGGTTCCTAGCTTCGGCTGAGCTACTTGCTGTTGGGCGATGACGTCATTGACAAGAATTGCATTATATATAGAGAGAGACTCCATACCCAGGAAGCAGTGTCTTATCAACCAAGACAAACATTAACACGTGACTAGCAAAGGGATGGACAGCTATCGATAGCCTATCGGTCATATGGAAGTCAGACCTGACCGATAAAATAAAACGCAGTTTCTCGAAGCCGTGGTCGTATCGATACTGCTATATGGATGCACCACATGGACGATAACTAAACGTATGGAGAAAAATCTTGACAGCAACTATACAAGAATGTTGCGAGCAATATTGAACAAGTCCTGGAGGCAGCAGCCCACAAAGCAGCAGCTGTACGGCCACCTACCTCCCATCACGAAAACTACCAAAATAAGACGAACCAGACATGCGGAACACTGCTGGAGAAGTAGGGACGAGCTCATAAGTGATGTACTCCGGTGGACCCCTTCACATAGACGAGGAAAGGAAGGACGACCTGCTATATATGTGTATATGTATTACTTTGTTTAGAAAATTCTGTTAGATTTCAGAATAAATTTTTGTTTCTGAAATAATAATAATAATAATAATAATAATAATAGGTCGCAACCATACAAATAAATGGTATATGCACAACCCAGCACCTCTCCTAGAAAATGACACGCATAAACTCCTATGGGACTTTAACATACAAACGGATCAACTAATCCCGGCCAGAAGACCAGACCTTATGATAATCAACAAAAAAAAGGGAATTTGCAAAATTGTCGACTTTGCTGTTCCGGCGGACCACAAAATAAATCTGAAAGAAAGTGAAAAGAAAGATAAGTACCTCGACCTTGCTAGAGAATTGAAAAAGCTGTGGAACATGAAAGTAACGATTGTGCCAATTGTGATTGGTGCATTAGGCACAATAACTAAAGGATTATTAAAAGGTCTGGAGGACTTGGAAGTTGGCGGACGGGTAGGGACTATCCAAACGACAACATTGCTGAGAACGGCCAGAATCCTGAGACGAGTCCTGGAAACTTGAGGAGACTTGCTGTCACTCAAACTCCAGTGAAAAACCATCAGCTAACACTGATGTGAAAAACTCATAAGGAAAGGAGACCTGCCGAAAAGTGAACTTTGCCACCCCGGCAAACCACAGAGTAAAAACCAAAGAAAATGAAAAAAGAGATAAATACTAGGACCTTCCCAGAGAACTAAAAAAAGCTATCGGACATGAAGGAGAAGGAGATACCAGTTATAAATGTTACTCTTGGAACGATCCAAAAAGGCTTGTGAAAGGGTCTGGAAAAGTTCAAAATCAGTGATCGAGCCGAGATTATTCAAATTAATATATATGTAATAGAGCCATAATACGAATACGTAAAATATAAGGCAACGTAAAATGTTCATATGCATAGGAATCCCGAAACACTGACGACTTCCTTTAGTTCAGGTACGAAACGTTTATTAACTTTTTTTGACTTTTAGTTTTTCGACACGAGGAGAGAGAGACTCACAATTTTCACTACGCTGACTGTTCCTACATCGTCCTTCAGTCAACTCCCCAGCTGAACTGCCCGACCCAGAGTCCAATCTCAACTCTGACCCAACAAACGCGCTGGACTGTCCTCGGCCAGGTTCAAATCTCAACTAACTCCTTTTTTTAAAATCACCCAGAATCCCAGCCCATCGCTTCCGGGCATGACGTCATTCACACCCCAGTCTCATTTCTCATCTGGGGTTTTTATTATGACATCTGTGATTGTCATATCCTCCGCGCACGAGCGTGAACATCTCCACTAATAGCCGAACAGTTCTAAGCCTAACCAAACCGAATGATAAGATAAAACCAACGAAAAATGATAATATAAAAACAATCCTTCCGCAATTATATAACAGATATATATATATATATATATATATATCATCATCATCATCATCATCATAATGTTGTGTCTCTTGCACGGATTTCCCTGACATTCCGTTGCCATTCGTCTCTATCGTCCATCGCTTTCGGCCGGTCTTCTCAGCTAAATTCTGTCAAAACTTGCACGTCCGTTTGAAGGGGTATAGTGGAGCACGTCGCTTATGAGTTCGTACTTAATTCACAGTAGTGTCCAGCATGTCTTGTTCGTTGGACTTGGATGGTTTAAGAGATGGGAGGTGGCCGAACAGCCGCTGCATTGTGAGATGTTACTTCTAGGATTAGTTGATTACCACTAGCAGAATTCTGGTGCAAATGCTTTTTCTCTATACGCTTAGTCAGCATCCATGTAGTGCATCTATATAGTAGTATGGATATGACTGCTGCCAGGAAAAACTTGCACTTAATTTTATCGAACAGGTCTGATCTCAGTATGGTCGAAAGCCTATCAATAGCTGTTCATGCCTTTGCTAGTCAGGTATTGCTGTCGTTTTCGATGAGACGCTGCTTCCGAAATAGGTGAACTTGTCCACTAGTTTCAGACACCTACCTTTTCAGTGTGGAGATGCCTCCTTTTTGATTTTGATGAAAGCACATGTATTCCGTTTTGTCCGTATTGAAATGGAGGCCTATTCTGTCTGCTGCCTTCTCCAGACTATGCTGTTTGGATTCGGCCAGGGCGGGTGTATTTACCAGAAGCGGTATATCATTAGCGTGGTCCACGTCCATATCTAAATCGTGTAAAGAACAAATCGTTATAAAAACATTTTTTTCTAAAATCGAAAACGTTCTTATTTATTAGTCAGTAAAACTGGATAAAAAAAATTCATGTCAGTCTCCTGGCTATAAGTTTTATGTATTTGTAAATATATATATATATATATATATATATATATATAATCTTCAGATTAAACATGTGAATGAAACGGACGAAGAAGCATTAATAAATACTAAGTATTCTTTGCAAAAGCCTCTTTCATCTCCTCAATTGTCTCATAATGACAGCCTCTGAGCTTAGGGAATAACCAAAAGTCACAGGGAGCAAGGTCTGGACTATAGGGAGGATGACGAACTGTCTTGATGCACATCTTGGTCAAATAGTCTATGACAAGGATGGAGTTATGGACTGGTGCATTGTCCTGCTGGAAATGCCACTCACCCGATTTGAAGAGTGCTGGCCTCTTCCCAAGGAATCTCTTCCTGAACTCTCTTAAAACCTCAACATAGTAACCCTAAGCCTAACCCTTTTGCCAATCAACTCTGGTGTATTGACTTCCTTACTCCTCCCACACCTCTCATCATCACTCGCAGACTCCCTGCCTTCCTTGAATCTCTTATGCCACTCAAAAACTGATGCTCGATTCATGCAAGATGGTCGAAAAGCAGTCTGAAGCATTCCATACGTTTCTGTGGCATTTTTTCCAAGTTGAAAACAGAATTTATTGCATATCGTTCTTCTAAAGTGTCCTCACATCCAGATTGCATTTTTGAAATTCACCAACTGTGACAATCAGGCTTTAGTAGGGTGTAATCCAATTCCTACTGTAGCTGTTGATTTGAACCTGAAATCATAAAAATTAGTCAGTCATCTCATAAGATGTATAGCAATAACATAGTGAATTTTCAAGAGTCTACGATAATTTTAAATGCCTGTACGAAAAAGTCAGTAAACTTATTGAATTCACCACGTATATAAAACCCAAAATACTAATAAATTGGTCATACGATATAAAGACCTATTGACTGTAGTAAATTGCAGCTTTGCCTAGTCTACCGGGGCAGTAGAATACACCGACTGCGTCTCTGCAGAGGGGTGAGACCCTCACCAACGAGGGTCCTGCATATGACACTAAACAAGAGGTTTCAGTAATGCCGGGGCTTTGGGGAATGCAGTGTACCCCTTCATTGCCATTGCTCCCTGGTCAACCCAGGTCTGGAGTGGTAACACCTGATTGGGTCTTATATATGGGTAAAATAGAACTAAACCGTGGTTTCGAGAGTTTACGGTTTTTGCATTCAAACTGCGTATTTTTACTAAACTGCATTGTTTAAAATAGAACTGTTTGACATTTAAACTGCGTACTTACGATAAACTGAATTGCTCGAAATAGAACTCTTTTCACATTTAAACTGTGTACTTATGCTAAACTGAATTATCTGAAATAAAACTGTTTTCACATTTAACTCTGTATTGCCCAGTCGGCTGGGGCTGTAGAATACACCGATTGAACCTC
The DNA here is from genome assembly GCA_963585895.1 of Sepioteuthis lessoniana. Classification (NCBI taxonomy): domain Eukaryota; kingdom Metazoa; phylum Mollusca; class Cephalopoda; order Myopsida; family Loliginidae; genus Sepioteuthis; species Sepioteuthis lessoniana. The sequence goes on from OY757915.1 coordinate 35,677,130, forward strand.
TGTAGAGAGGTAAGACCCCAAACAAACGAGTGCCCTGCATATGACACTAAACAATCTGATGGTGAGGTTCAAGTAATGCCGGAGCTTTGGGGAATTCGGAATACCCCTTCACTGCCATCGCCCCTAGGTCCACTCTGGACCGAAGTGGTGGCACCTGATAGGGTCTTATCTATGGGTAAAATAGAACTAAACTGTGTACATATGCTCAATTAAATTGCTTGAAATAGGACGATTTTGTCACTTAAACTGCATACTTATGCTAAACTGAATTGTTTGAAATGTAACTGTTTTTGATATTAAAACTGTACTTACACTTAACTGAATTGTTTGAAATAGAACTGTTTTAACATTTAACAGTGTGTAAACAAAAGAAACTAAACTTATACTAAACTGAATTGTTTGAAATAGAACTGTTTATATGTATAAAAATGGTCTTGGCTTTAAAAACCTACAATGGTTCATGTGTCATAAAACCAAATCAAATCAAGCCTAAATTGCCGCAATACAACAAAAATGATAATATTGATGGAATTTTCTTAAAGAAAACAATTCTTCCCATTATAGCAAAGGGAAAAAATCAAAGGAAAAACAATTGAGATAGGTTTTAAAGCAGAAGAGAGAGAGAGAGAGAGAGAGAGAGAGAGAGAGAGAGAGAGAGAGTGTGTGTGTGTGTGTGTGTGTGTGTGTGTGTGTGTGAGAGAGAGAGAGAGAGAGAGAGAGAGAGAGAGAGATATTCCTATATTGCAAAATGTAATTTAAAGATGTAATATCAAAAATTTCGAAAGTAAAAGCGTTTTAAAAATCACAAACTTCACTAAAAATGAAGATGAACGTACAATGTAATTTCTCCTTTTAATTGATCTAGCACACACACACACACACACACACACACACACACACACACATATATATATATATATATATATATATATATATATATATATATATATACCCTATCCAGTGGCCAAAACTGTGTTTTCACTCTTGGTTGGCGGCTGATGAGGGCAGGGTATCGCACGTTTTATGATTAAAAAAAAAAAAAAGAAAAGAAAAGTTAAATTCAGAAATAGTGATAGCTTGTCAATAAGACAGTACTAAATCAAAGTCGTATTTATGAACAATTTCGAGATTTCAGAAATTAGGATGACAGAAACGCGTTAATGAAATCCAATTTAGAGATCAAACATGATTTTAATTCAAAAAAAATTTTAAATGTTAGTTTATATACATAACACAAAGAGATTATTGAATTTACCATTATTCTTATAATATTATCAAATTTTTTTAAAAACTTATCTTCTTTTTTTTTGTTGAATTAGCTATAAATAATGACAATATTCCTTATTTAAATTAGTTTTTAGTAATTATCTATGAATCATATCTAATTTCAATTTTTTCCATTGGATTTCAGTCAAAACATTTTCTAAATTCGATTTGTATTGTCAACAGCAACCAGAGTGTTATTTTATTTCAATTGATATGAAAATCAAAATTTTAAAAAAAGTTTCAAAAATACTCACATATAGACATCATATTTAAAAAAAAAAATTTAACTTATCTCATTTAGTTTAATTAGTTCTAAATAGTTACAATATACCTTGCTTAAATTAATCTATATTAATATGAATCAATATCAATTTTAATAGGTTCGATCAGATTTCTAATTAAGATTTCTTCTAGATTTGATTTTGATTGCTAACTAATCATTCTTTTGAATAGGAAAATAAAACAAATATTTTTTTGTTAGATTTGAAAATTAAAAATGATTTTTTTTCTAAACTTCATTCGTAAACATTATTTTGGAAAAAAAATTATTACTGTTTTATATAAGGCTCAATTTTTTTTTTTAATTCAGCAAATTCGTCAAACTTTTTTAAGAAAAAATACAAACAATAAAGAATAAAACAAAAACAAACAAAAAAACCCCCAACAAACAAAGAAGCAAACAAAGAAACAAATAAATAAAGAAAGAAACAAGCAAAAACCCCAACAAAACCAATAAACAAACAAACGAAAAATAAAAATACAATAAAAAGAAGAATGTTTGAACATTAATTACGACACATACATTTGGAAACAGGACGCTACTAGCGATTTAATTTCTTTAAAAAATGTATACATATTAAAAAGTGGGCACAAGGCGATAACAAAACACTAAGAACTTTCTTTGTTTTTTCGTTTCATTTTTTAATTTGAAACAAAGTTTTTGATGTGACAACATCGCATGAAAACATCACACTAAATAATTTAAAAAAATCTCAAACTTTGAACATTGGCATATTATCTATTCACAAATGTAAACATTATTTTAAAATATATTGCTTTTTCACACACACACACACACATATATATATATATGTATGTGTGTGTGTGTGTGTGTGTGTGTGTGTGTGTGTGTGTGTGTGTGTAATTGGGGAGCAGTCCTTTATTTAAGCATGTTTGATTAAATGATAAAGACACATTTTGTCTATATAATTTTATAAGAAAATTTTCAAGTTTTTTGACGAGTGTTTTGATTTTAGATTTGAATTGGTGGATGTATTTACCGAAATTGTCCTGAGTGCTTTCACACCTTGCATAGGCCATCATCAGGGGTTGTTTGCAAGTGTAAAGATTGTTTGTTTTTTTTAATGTTTTTAGGTTTTTTATTACATTGCAAAAATTACGTAAACTGAATTAAACTGAGATGCTGATGACATCGAACGAATTCAAAACAGAACGCTATCAACGGAAATAGAATATTATCATAAGAAATAGAATATTTTTTTAAAAAAAGACAGAAGGTATTTCAAAAGTTGTCGCTATTTTCAAAGTTAATTTATCAATTCTAGGTATTTTGTTTTTATATGTTGGGTTTCTAGGATTTGTAGTCATAGCTTATTAATTTTGTAGTGTTTTCAACAAGAATGTTTTGAAATGTGGAATTGGGCATTTAAGATGTTGGGCTATGGAGCTAGAATCATTAAGGTGCAAAGTAAGACATCTTGAAAGAGTCGTACTGGTACAACCAACGTACGTATTATTTTCGTTGGAGACACAGTCTCCCAAGGGACGTTTAAATATACATACGACGTTTGTCCGATCAAGAAGTTCAGTGGAGGGGAAAGAGAGGAAATAATGTTGGAAATTTTAAATTTGTTGTAGTAAATGATAAGTCTAATTTTGGGGGTATCTATATAAACGCACGAACTCAAGCATATGGTGATTTCTTGACGCCTGGACAGTAGCATAGATGACTAGACTTGGTCTTGACGATTCAATACGAATTTGAAAAAAATCATGAAGCTAGTTTTATTAGTTCTGAAATAAATGTTTTTAGCGAAACACAGGTGTACGTAAGTGCAACCCTCTTCATTTCCACCTGACCCAGATCCTTATTATTTTTTCTTGTTTCCTAAACTGAAGTTATCTCAAGATGAAGATTTGATTTAACAAAATACAACCCGACAACTCATAACATACCAAAAGATGAGTTTCAGAGGTGCTCCGACCAGTGGAAAACTCGCTGCAACAAGAGTAATATTGTGAAGACTGCTTTTTGAGAGGATGATGATGATCTATACCTTTCCCAGTTCAAAATGGGAATAGTTCATTTCATTTTGAACTGAACTATTCCCATTTATAACTGAACTACTCCCATTTTGAACTGGAAAAGGTATATACTATTCTTTATTATTAATAACCAACTTCACTTTTTATATCTCTGGATTTTACAATGCAAGCAATCTTTCTGACAGATGTTCAACCATCCAAAACAGCCTTGCATTTTGCAAATTATAATTCTTGAGATCTTTCTTATCAGCTGCTGGAAAATGTACTAAAAACAGTGCCTCTAAAATCTACAATACCCAATCACATTTCTTTGTTTAATGGCTTAACAACCTTCGTGGGTTATCAATGCCAAAGCCATCCTTGTAAAAGAGCAAGAGTGCTAATATTTGACACATAACTAAGAGGGCTACGAGAGTTCATGCCTTTCCCTTGAGTATTAGTCCGAAAGTGAACGTAATAGCGTGACTGGAGTTTGAACTCGCTGATTACGATGTCACAGGTCAGCACGTCTGCCAAAATGCCGTGGGTTTCATTGGCCTAGTGGATAGAGTTCTTGCCGATGGTCCGGGAGACCTGGTTTCAATCCCAGGTCGGGTCATACCAAAGACCTTAAAAATGGTACTTGATACCTACTCGCTTAACACTGAGCATTATAAGGTACATATCAAGGGTAAAGTGGAGAAATCCAGGGAAAGGAGTAGCGCCCTCCCCTACACCTCGGCGTAGTAGCTATTGAAAAGGGAGCCTTCCTGTTGCCCTCGATTATGATCGCAACTTTACTACATAAGACAGGGACTATTTTGAAGAAAATTAAGGTTTTATTCCTTGTTCATTTCTGTCTTTGGAACTACATCTTTGGTCACGATATCACACACACACACACACACACACACACACACATGATGTTATATACCATATATTATACATTATACACTAGGCCCATTTAGTAAGACGGTTATTGTCCTTGGAAATGGAATCGGACACAAACCTTCAAATTCCTGTACAAGAATGTTTGTGTTTCACTTCACGCTAATACCTTTAGGACAGGCACGAATCAACCTGTTCTCCCCTAGCAGCTAACCCAACTAGGAGAAGGAAAAATTAAATTAACTTCGCTTAAAAATAGACCATGGGTCAGATCCGGCCCGTGGCAGAGGGTTTGCGTAAATGCATACACACAAGTACAACAAAATAAACACAAACACACGCACACACACATATATATATGTATTGGTTTGGTTTGGTTTGGTTTTATGTTTTATGGCATACCAACCATTATAGGTTATTTAATGTCAAAGCTTCTTTATACATATATATTGAATATATGATTTGCAAACACATTTTCTCAATAACATTCTGATCTCGTTTTATTTGCACACAATGGTTTCAAGTATTGCTATGTAACAATCACAATTTAACATTAGTCATTTGTCTGCACACAGTTTGTTCAATTTGACTCATAGAGAAGACCCAATTGGGTGCTACCTCTTCGGGTCAGAGAGGACCTGAGAGCAATGACAATGAAGGGGTGCACCAAATTCCCCAAATCTCTAAAACAGGAGATTCGCCATTTGATGGTTTAATGTCATATCCAGGACACTCGTTGGTGTATTTCATAGCCCCAGACGACTGGTCTATATATATATATATATATATATATATATATATATATATATATATAATGCAGTTTTCTATATTCATAAATAGTGTTCAATATCGGTGATAGAGTAAATGTAAATATAAGTTTGGATAGTGTAGACCAGGAGTCTACGCTATCCTGACTTAGATCTATCTATCTATATATATATATATATATATATAAGTACATATGTGTCTTCATCAAGAACTAAAAGACAGCACATGATTTTTTTTCAGTAAGTACAAACTGTTTGACGGCAACGTAAAGTGGAGACAGTGTTTGGCAAACTGACGAAAGCCGCCATATTGATGACGTCAACAAGATGTCTACTTCTGATCTCGTCTTCCTGGACATTCAGTCAACACTAAGACCTAATATAACCTGGGCCGTCATTAAATCTGTCAGGTGTCAATATTTCACAGCTATGCTCCTAACTTAGCGGCCATTTTTTTTTCTATAACTCCCCTGGGGTTTCATTTCATCTCTTCTAAACCCATCTTCCCACGGAGGGAGTGGGATCTTCAAATTTAAAACGGCCAAAGATAACACATTCTCATTGCAAAAATAACAATATAAGCGAGCCCACCATAATCTGCCATGCTGTATTTTATAGGTACAAGTGTTTATGTAGACACAAAGACGTCCAATATATATATATATATATATATATATATATATATATTATTACACTAACGGTACAAGGGAATTATATATATATGTATATATATATATATGTGTATGTATGTATGTATGTTAAGATATATATATATATATATATATATATATGTATGTATGTATGTACATAGTTTTATGCTATGCCTACAAAAATGCGTATGTATAAATATTTAACATACATATGCCAAAACGTATTTATTTAAGTAAATAACTTTGGCCCAGCGGTTAGAGTGTTCGCCAATGGCCCGGGAGACCTGGGTTCAATCCCAGGTCGAGTCATACCAAAGACTTTAAAAATGGTACTTAATACCACCTTGCTTAACACTCAGCATTATAAGGTATGGTTCAAGGGTAAAGTGGAGCAATCCTGGGAATGGAGTAGCGCCCTCCCCTACACCTTGGTGTAGTAGCTATCGAAAAGGGAGCCTTCGGGTCACCCTCGACTATGGTCGCTAACTTTACTTTACTTATATATATATATATATATATATATAAATAAATATATAAATAAATATATATATATATATATATATATATATTTATATATATATATATATTTATATATATATATATATATTTATATATATATATATATATATATATATATATATATATATAAATATATATATATATATAAATATATATATATATATATATATATATATATATATTTATATATATATATATTTATATATATATTTATATATATATATATATATATATATATATATATATATGCACAGTCACACACCCACACACATATATATACCTTTATTCATTTAGCAAGACATAGAGGAACAATATAGGTTTCTGTGTGAGAGAGTGTGTCTATGTTTGTCTCTATTTGCCGGTGTATCTGTACGTTTATCTGCATGTCTGTATGTTTTTGTGCGTCTCTGTATGTCTGTGTCTGTGTCGTCGGTGTTTGTCTGTGTGTCTTTGTGCATCTCTGAGTCAGACATCGTCTGTCTGAGCATTTTTTGTGCCTCTGTTTATTTTCCGCGTCCCTGTGTCTCTGTGCGTCTCTATTTGTGTCTGCGTTTGGTTCTCCGTGTGCTTGTATTTGTCGGCGTGTGTGTCTTGAATATGTTTACTCGAATGTGTCTTTGTACCTCCGTGCGTCTCTGGATGCGTCAGTCTTCTATGCTTGTGTTGGTGCATCTGTGTGTGTCTCAGCGTCTCTTTGTGTGTCCATGTGTGTTGAAGATGATTTAAAAATGTGTCTATGGATTGTTCAGGTATTACCTTATACGGAAGCATTAGTATATATGTCTGCAATCGAACCAGCGGTAAAGCCTGTCAGCGTAAAAATACATGACTGCAGCAGCAGATATTCACATGCAAACAAATGCATATAAATGTCCATAGATATATTTTATTAACGTATTTCTTTTTAGCTAACAGAGAATAATTACAGCATTGTTCATGATTGTGGCATTTTCTAAAATCTGTCTTTAAAATGAGAATTATTTGGGAAAATTATTGAAACGCATCAGATCTTTCTCTTCAGGTATCTTCTCTACAGTTCTATCTATCTATCTATCTATGGCCCCTCAGGTTATGTAATGGTTAGCAAGCTAGACAAGCAAGTTCGAGTCTCATTGGATGTCCCATTAATATAGCATTATGCTACATTTAAGCAAAATCTTTTGTAAATTCTATCTATCTATCTATCTATCTATCTATCTATCTATCTATCTCAGTCTGTTCATTATCTATTACAGGTATATGGTGTGTTTAAACAGTATCAGGACTGAAGTCGTATTTACCATGCAAAACGAAAGGTTAATTTTCTTCAAAATGGTCTCCTTGGTATTGAATACAATTATTCCAGTAAATCTTCCATTTGTCAAAACTTGTCTGAAATTCATTTTTAGATGTAAAGCTGTGTGGTCAACATTCTCCTCCACGCCATCAAGTCTTTCATATGAAGCTTTTTTTTTATTTTAGGAAAGGAAAAAAAAAGACACAGGCGCCAACAAACACAAACACATAGAGAACAAAAAGAAAGTCGATGAAAGCTAGGTTTGGTGTGTATGGAAGGTTTTGCATTGGTAAAAACCTGTGTTCCAGCCCAAAACTGCAGAACTAAAAGACTGAAAATGGAAGCGAACTCGTTTTACACACACACACACACATACACACACACACGGATCTATCTATCTATCTATATATATATATATATATATATATATATATATTACATCAATAAATTCAACAGAAAGTTCTCCTTATTATCAACATTACCACAACCGCCACTACTATGACTATTAAAATGTTAGTATTTAAAAAGAAAAGTAAACAAAAAACAAAATTAAAAAATGTCAACTATATACATATAAAAAAAAAAGAAAAAAAAACAGATGGTGGAAATGAATGTTAGAATTCGAGACGGCTCTTCTACTGTTCAACTAAAGTAAATTAAAAAGAAAACAACGCCTGTAAAAATAAAAATAAAATATGATTAATATATATATATATATATGCAAATTTCATTAAACATAATAGACATTTTATGCCTACATATTTTCTTCTGGATCCGTTCGAATTCCCGTATTACTTTTATCGTATTCGGGGGGAATTGATTTAGGTATTGTCCATAGTTGTATGTATCCCTAGTACTTTCTGCCCGACTTTGGGCTATCATCAGGGGAGAATCTATTACAAAAGGGATGTAACTTTTGTTTTAGCAAATTACCTCTGTGTAAGGACGTCTTTGCCGCTGAAGATTATGGCGTTTGCTTTTAAATGTAATTCTGTAAATAGTGCCAGTAGCTAAAGACATTTAAGTACATTAGCACTGGTTTGAAAATTAATTCTATTAAGTGCTGGTTGCAGGTTTCTAATATATAGTGCTTCGATAATCTGAAGTTGTAATAGATTCTCCCCTGATGATGGCCCAAAGTCGGGCAGAAAGTACTAGGGATACATACAACTATGGACAATACCTAAATCAATTCCCGCCGAATACGATAAAAGTAATACGGGAATTCGAACGGATCCAGAAGAAAATATGTAGACATACAATGTCTATTATGTTTAATGAAATTTGCATTAACGAAGAAATGCTGCCTAAATATATATATATATATATATATATATATATATATATATATATATATAAGTGAAATAAATTTGTCGACCGTAGTCGAGAGCGTCCAGAAGGCTCCCTTTTCAATACATACTACACTGAGGTGTAGGGGAGGACGCTACTCCTTTCCCTGGATTGCTCCACTTTACCCTTGATTCGTACCTTGTTAAGCAAGGAGGTATCAAGTACCATTTTTTAAGTACTTTAGTATGACGTGACCTGGGACTGAACCCTGATCTCCCGGGCCATTGGCGAACACTCTACCCACAGGCCAATGAGCCGGTTATATATATATATATATAGACATTGATAATCTATCCATTTGCAAAAAAATAAAAATAGTATCACATATTTTCATATTTTGATGTACTGCAAAGACGTATATTTTAACAGTTGCGAAATAAATTCTTTGCCAATTTAAAAGATCAAAAGAAAACGCAGATAGTGACGTACAAAGTCTAAGTAACTTTTTTATATAATGTATAATATAGTAAGAAAAGTTGGCGACGGTAGTCGAGGGTGACCCAAAGGCTCCCTTTTCAATAGCTACTACTCCGACGTGTAGGGAAGAGCGCTACTCCTTCCCCCGGATTGTTCCCTTTTACCCTTGATACGTACCTTATAATGCTGAGTTTTAAGCAAGGAGGTATCAAGTACCATTTTTAAGTTATTGGTATGGCTCGACCAGGGACTGGTCTCCTGGGCCATTGGTGAACACTCTACCCACTGGGCCAATAAGTAAATAAATAATAAAACTAGACCATTTGCATTAAGTTTATGAATAAGTTAAATATTATATAGTTAATCATCATGAGATAAGGTTATTCAAGTTACATTTTAAAAATAAATCAATTTATATATCAAATTATTATCTTAAATAGATAGAAAATCATAAATTAAAATAATTTGGATAGCTACATTGCTCTCGATCATATGGAAATCAGACGTGACCGATAAAAGGAAACGCAGTTTCTTCCAAGCAGCGGTCGTGTCGATACTGCTGTATGGATGCACCACTTGGACGCTAACAAAACAGCTGGAGAAGAAGCTAGACGGCAATTACATAAGAATGTCGGGAACAATATTAAACAAGTCCTGGCGGAAACACCCCACAAAGTACCAACTATACGGTCACCTGCCTCCCATCACGAAAACTATCCAAGTTAGACGAACCATACACGCAGGACACTGCTGGAGAAGCCAGGACGAACTCATCAGTGATGAACTCCAATGGACCCCCGCATATGGCCAAGCAAAAGAAGGACGACCAGCTCGAACATACGTACAGTAGCTATGTGAGGATACGGGATGTAGCCCTGAAGACCTGCCAGAAGCGATGAAAGATAGGGAGAAGTGGCGAGAGAGGGTCAGGGATATCCGTGCTAGCGGCACGGCATGATGATGATGACATTTTTCTGTATATATTTTTTATAAATGATCGAAATAAAATCAGTCTTTCTGATATTAAAAAAATATTCTTAAAAATAGAATTTAAAAAAAACTTCCCGGAAGTCATATGGTCGAACTTATATGTCAACGTAATTAGCATTTCCTTAAATATGAATATATAAAATCTGTTTAGAAACTAGAAAGACGCTTAGCTAAACTATCAGTTGTTTTTCTTTTGAATCGATGGCGCTGGGATTTAAATCCAAAAGTGACTCGGGTAAACACTGTATAAAGACAGATAACAATAAGAAAAAGGAGCAGCAGATATATATGTAAAGAGGAAAGATTAAATCTCATGAACTCTGATTAATATAAAAAGGGACACAGTTTGAACTATACTAAATTAAAACTTAGAAATTCTAAAGGTGAAAATTGGTCTAATGAGTAGAGTGTTCGCCAATGGTCCGGGAGACCAGGGTTCAATCCCAGGTCGAGTCATACCAAAGATTCAAGAAAATGGTACTTGATGCCGCCTTACTTAACACTCAGCAATATAAGGTACGTATTATAAGGTTAAGATCAAGAGTAAAGTGGAGCAATCCAGGAAATGGAGTAGCACCCTCCCCTACAAATCGGTGTAGTAGCAATTGAAAAGGGAGCCTCCGGGTCACCCTCGACTAAGGTGGTCAAATTTAATTACTTTAGTTAATAAAATAAATTCACAAAGCTTGAATAAAATAAGAAGGCATTTTTGGACTTATACTCACTCTTAAAATCAGAAATCCTAATTCGCATTATGATAGTAAATTAAAAACAAAAATAATAATCTCGGGAATTTGATCCTGCGAGGGAAAAGCCAAAAAATTCAAAATACCAGCTCCACCCGAATATATATATATATATATATATATATATATATATATATATATATATATTAAAATAAATAGGTCCTCTATATTTTTAACAATCATTTTTTTCATTCTTACAGACGTGTATGTTTCAAGCTTGTTGCTTTCGTCAGAGAACATATTGTAATTTACAAGGCTTTTTCCTTAGATGTGACACAACGCCATATTAGCGGGGCACCCAATGCGGCTCGAACTCACGCGTGTAGGTTTGCTATGCGACTAGCAAACCTACACGAGCGAGTCACGAAAAAGTGTTGCCTCTTTTGAAGAACTATCTTCCGGTCACAGAATCGTGTTGGCAAAGATTCGCCTGACTCTACGGAGAAATAAGTTACAGCAGTTAAATATGCAGCAGAAACTGGCGTCTATTGATAAGAAAAAAAAAATTGGAAGATTACTATATATATATGTGTGTGTGTGTGTGTGTGCGTGTGTGTGTG
>OY757915.1:35691323-35828823 GCA_963585895.1 Sepioteuthis lessoniana
CAAATGATTGATTTTGGTTGGTTGGTTGGTTGGTTGATTGGTTGGGTTTGTAGGTAATTTTATGCCAAATCCATTTTTATGCAAAGAGTTCTATTTCAAACAATTCAGTTTAGCATAAGTACAAGTTTAATTGTCAAAACCATTTCTATTTCAAGCTATTCAGTTTAGTCAAACAGTTCTAATTCAGATAATTTAGTTTAGTATAAGTACAGATTTTCTTTACACAAAGTTAAATGTCAAAGCACTTCTATATTAAACAATTCAGTTTACTGTTAGTACAGTTTCAATGTCAAAAACAGTTCCATTCAAACAATTCAGTTTAGCATAAGCACGCAGTTTAAATGTAAGTACAGCTTAATCGTCAAAAACATTTCTATTTCAAGCTATTCAGTTTAGTCAAACAGTTCTAATTCAAACAATTCAGTTTAGCATTAGTATGCAGTTAGTTCTATTTGACCCATTGATAGGGCCTATCAGGTGCTACCACTCCGGGCCAGAGTAGACCTGGGAGCAATGGCAATGAAGGGGTACTCCGCATTTCCCAAAGCTCCAGTATCACTGGAACCTCACCATCAGATTGTTTAGTGCCATATCCAAGACACTTGTTGAGGTGATCTTACCCCTCTGCAGAAAAGCAGTCGGTGTATTCTACAGCCCCAGCCGACTGGGAAAACAAAGGATTGACGTAGAATAGAATAATTTGTGTTAAATTGCAATGATTGGAACCACTTCAATGTATGATAACAAATAATTAGTATTTAAAAGAATTTAAGAGTTAGATAGCAATAACTGAGACTATTTAACTGTGTAGAAACAATAGCAAACAAATTAGTTCCTACTCATTTAAAAATGACGAACTAATCTCGTACATATCATATGTATTTAAAAGTACGCCAACAAAATAACTGATGTTAAATTGTGACTGTTATATAGAAACACTTGAAACCATTGAACTATGTGCAAAAAATGAACTCAGGCTCGTTTAAAAATATAATCAACAAAATCTGTTTACAATTCATATATATTTAATGTATATGTATAAACTGGATTCGACATCAAATAATTCTTAATTGGAGATGTGCCATAAAACCAAACCAAACCACTAGTTATATGGTTTGTTCTAATGGGTAGAGTGTTCACCAATTATCCGGGAGACCGGGGTTTAATCGCAGGTCGAGTTATACGCAAGACTCAAAAAATAGTACTTGCTTAACACTCTATTAAAAAGTAAAGTGGAGGTGCCCGTGGTGTAATGGTTATCGTCGTAGGAAATGGAGACGGTGACTCGAGTTCAAATCCTGGACGAGAATGATTGCATTTCACATAGCACTAATACCCTTGGGAAAGGTATGAATCCAATTATTCTCCTTCCAGCTATGGGTAAATAGTAGGGCAGACTGATTTATTCAGCCTTGGTGAGGCAACTAGTCTAGGAGAAGGAAAACTCTGAATTCAAACCTGTTAAACTCCGCTTAAAAAGAATTGACCCTGTGTTATATCCTGCCCGATCAGAGGGGTTGGGTAAATATGATAAGACCCCCTTTCAACGAGTGTCCTAGATATGACACTAAGCAGTCTAATGGTGAGGTTCCAGTAATACTGGAGGTTTGGGGAATGCGAGTACCCCTTCATTGCTATTGTGTCATATCCTGTCCGAGCGGAGGGGTTGGTAAATAGGATTAAAAAGTAAAGTGGGTCAATCCAGGGAATAGTTGTAGTACCCTCCCCTACACCTCAGTGTGGTAGCTATTGAAAAGAGAACCTTCGGGTCACACTCGACTAACGTCGCCAACTTTACTTTATTTCTATTTTATGGGAATAATAAGAAATCAATTACATGATTTTAATTAGATGTTGTAACCTACCAAAAAGGTTACTAAATGAGTCATCACCAAAACTAATCCGCAGCGTGAAAAAGGTATCCACTGCTAGTGATGACTACTACAGCGAAATTGGTATATGGTATTTGTGGTACGTTCCACAAATATGACTAGTACGGCACAAAGCCTTTTTTAATGCGGGTCTGAGTGCAGTGCCGTTGCCCAGAAACGCTTGATGGCTCCAAAAATGGTTCAGGCTCCGTCGAGACAATACGCTGAACAGTCAGTGACAATAGCCAATATTTGTCTCTGCCTCCCACCAGACAGTACTTGACACAAGGTCAATGACCTGAGGGTCGATTATAGTGGGGATTTAGTGGAAGGGAAAGTTGGGCACGGGCCGAGGCTTGAGCCCTGCTTGACATTGTTGGTCATCGGCCCACTTAAGGCCTGATGAGCCAAACATGGTCCGGGCACGAATACCTATTTATAGCTTAAACTGGACAGCGATGTCCAGTGCTATACAAAAGTAACAAAAAGGTCAATGCTGCAGCTCGCTCATCCGAAGGTGGCCCAGCTGAAGCCGGGGGCTTTTTGGCCTCAGGTCTGCCGGGCATGGACTGCTTGTCAATGTTGCAGCTCACCCACCTGAGGGTGGCTCAGCCGAAATTGGTAGCCTTTCGGCCTCAAGTCTGCCAAAGCATGACCGCTTAAAATTAGGGGATTGAAAGGTCGTGGAAGGTCGGACCAAAGCGGAAGTTCGAGCCCTTCTGGTCATCGTCCCAGTTAGTGCAATGTGGGCCTGATGAACCTAGCTTGACTTGGACCCAAATCTGGGTCCAGGCATGTATGCTTGATTATAGCTTAAATTGGACAGCAAGGTCCAGTGCTATACAAGGGTGACAAAGGTGTCAATGTTGCAGCTCGCCCATCCGACGGTGGCCCAGCCGAAGCCTTTCGGCTTCAAGTCTGCCATGGAGCATTAACCGTCCGGCACGGATGCCAGAGAATCCGCTTAACAGTCAGAGAAAATGCCCGATATTTCTCTCTACCACCCACGAGATTGCTATCTATGGGTCAAATACTACTAAACTGTTTACTTATGATTATGTGTGTGGACAAAAACTATACTTATACTAAACTGAATTGTTTGAAATAGAAATGTTTTTGACAATTAAAGTGTGTAGTTATGCTAAACTGAATTGTTTAAAATAGAATTGTTTTTTATGTAAAAATGAATTTGGCAATAAATAAGCTACAAAGGTTGATATACCATAAAACACAAACAAACAAACGTTTGAGTGATTTTGGAAGATGTGTGAAATACTCGGCGAGACCCTGGGTGCAGAAACTCTTGATAATTTGACACTCTGTTTAAATTCTTCCAAAATTTGTAACCGAATTATAGAATAATGATTTACCCAGAAACATGTCTGAAACTGATTGTGTGGGAAAAGTGAGGAAAAAAGATTAACACTTATTCCCAGCTTTTTTTTTCTACATTTTCCGTTAAACAATTTAAGAATCGATTGGGTCACCGATGTTATTTCCTCCGACGATAACTGATCCACTAAGCCCGCCTTCATCTCAACATTTTTACACCATGCATGCATAATCTGGAATTACTGCCTGATTCACTGCCAAAATTTAGAGTCAAGCTTGCCCAGTAGGCTGGGACTATAGAATACATCGACTGCTTCTTTACAGAAGGGTAATGTTGTATTCTCATATACATGTTCATGCAAGATACATATTGACGCAATAAATAAACGACGCAGGAAGACGTCTTTACAAATATATACCTCTCACTTTATTGTAAGGGTTCGAAAAGGTTATTCAAGGTTTGCGTGTGAGAGGAAGCTGGAGACCGAACAGAACTGAAATATTTTGACCCCCACTCTTATGGCCGTCAACGTTGTGTCTTTCTCGTTCTCCTGATGCTCAACTGGAGGCCCTGGGGTCCACTCTGCTGGGTGCTGGCTTCCTTTACTGCATCTTATCAGCATCTTCTCTGGTCCCCAAACTCCATCGGGGTTCCCGAGGGCCCTTTCGGCCGGGTGTGGCTTTCCTTACCACACCTCGTCTATAACTCCGTCTCCAACGCTACTGGAGCTCCAACTCGAGCGGCCCCCATAGGGCGTACGTTAGCCTCGCGCCTGCGTGCTCCAAAAGTCGATCCTTCTCGTTTGGCGTCTAGTACCCGACTCTCTTTTCAAATTCTCACACAAACCTCCGCGCGCTTCCGGTGCGTGACGTCACCCGCACCCTGTCACCGCTTTTCGTCTCGGACTATTATGACACCTCCATCCGCCCGCGCGCGCCTGCGTTAACACCTACCTCAATGTTGCACCCAACTAACCCATGTGCTGAACCGAAAGCTTCTCAGCCTAACTAAACTCAAAGGCATGAACCGAAATCCCTCGGCTATTCCATAACAGTAAGACACCCCCGCCAACAAGTGTCCTAGATATGACACTAAGTAATCTGATGATGAGGTTCCAATAATGTGAGAGCTCTTGGGAATGCGGAGTACCCCTTCATTGCCATCATTCCAAGATCCACTCTGACCCGGAGTGGTAGCATCTCATAGGGTCCTATCTATGAGTTAAATAGAACTAAACTGTGTTGGTTGAGATGGGACTGTTTTTCCATTTAAAGTACGTATTTATGCTAAACTGAATTGTTTAAAATAGAACTGTTTTGAAATTTAAACAACGTACTAAAAGGATTTGCTCGAGATTGAACTGTTTTGACATTTAAACAGCGTGCTTGTGCTAAACTGAATTGTTTGAAATGGAACTGTTTTTGTATGCTAAATTGAATTGTTTGAAATGGAACTATTTTTGACCTTGAAACTGTACTTACACTGAACTGAATTATTTGAAATAGAACTGTTTTAACATTTAACTGTGTGTAAACAAAAACTACATTTATACTAAACTGAATTTTTTTAATTAGAACTATTTGACTAAACTTAATAGCTTGAAATAGAAATGTTTTTTTTTTCAATTAAATTGTGTAATTAACATAAACTGAATTGTTTGAAATAGAACTGTTTGTTGGTATAAAATAGATTTGGTATTAAATAAGCTACAAAGGTTGATATGCCATAAAACCCAAACAAACAAACAAACATGAGTCCAGCGACAAAGCAATATCTTGCAAGCCACTTCAGGACAAAATCTTCTTCCCCTGCTTTCTTCAAACACAAAGAAGATATTCCTTGCGAGGTATCACGTCAGCCGCGCAGTTTAAAAGCTAAGATGTCTCGTTCTCAAAATTGTTCGCATTTCCAAATGCTTACATTTGTTTTCGCAGGCAAATACACTTTGAATGCATGCATTTCTCAACAACATTAACTCTTTCACGATCTTGAGAGCCACAGGGGACTTTCAGTGTGTCTCTGTGACACATTTGAGAGCCCGTATATGACCCTCGAACCGCATCTGAAATAAAGGATTTGATCTTGTGAAAACGTGTGAGTAGACACCCCTAATTTGCCTTCGAAAGTGAAAGGGTTAAAGAGAGAGGGAAAGAGAGAGACCCTCCCCCTAAAAATCCCTTCTCCCCACCAAAAAAAAAAAAAAAGAACACAAAAATAAAACACCCACTGCAAAAAAACAAGACCAGTATACGACCTGAACCTAAGCTAATCAGTGGTTCGTCGACTGACATTGTTAAATTTCTTTGATCTCTCATGTTTCGGTGTTATATACTCACCACTGGGCTATAGTAATTTACAAAGCTCTTTGCTTCGATGTGGCACAAGGCCGAATGAATAGGGCGCCCAATGAGACTCGAACTCACTCGTGTAGGTTTGCTAGTCTAGCTTGCTAACCGTTACACCACCAGAGGTGCCCTCACCACTGGGCTATAGTAATTTACGAAGCTCTTTACTTCGATGTGGCACAAGGCCGAATGAATGGGGCACCCAATGAGACTCGAACTCACTCGTGTAGGTTTGCTAGTCAAGCTTGCTAACCGTTACACCACTAAAGGTGCCCTCACCACTGGGCTATAAATGCTACGATGAAGAGCAGGCATTATATATAGGTAAATACATAGGTGGATCGTAAAAAGTAGTGGCGCCAATTTTGTTGCCGCTGGCGGTGCGCCTCTAGCCATTAGAGAGGGTTCGGGTTACAGCCGACAGAGTGCATATTTGCATATGCAGGAGTTGTCTCCCTTGGGTCAACCGAGAGTGAGATCTCGACGGACGAGATTGAATGAGTGATGTTTGCACGAAACAGACACCGACTTAATAAAACACCCCCTGATGCGCATACACGTACCCCACCCAACACCTAACATCCAACAACAAACCAAGCATCATCATCATCATCATCATCATCAAGAAGAAGAAGAACAATAATAACTGATATATTCAAGTATATTCTATGATTTTAACCATATCTATCAGCGTTTAAAAAGAAGGTTTTTAATAGACTTGTAGTAAAATAAACAATAGATTAAAAAAAAAATAAATTGAAAAAAAAGGGGAGGAAATAAAGAAAAGAAAGAAAATAAAGAAATAAAATGTATTCAATAATAAAGGCACCTCAAAACTAAAGTGCTGGTTAACAAACCTGTCTCCCACGACCATTACAAATGAAGAGAGTTCGATCCTCGCAAGGTGCCCTATGTTTCATCCAGATGATTGAGTGATTGATTTTAATGACATGTCAACTCGAGGGTAATTTTATGCCTTGAGATTTTGAAAACCACGTTCCCGGTGCGTTTATATTGGCATTTTTTTATGTAGTTGCTTTTTTTTTCTTTTTTTTTTTTTCTTTTTTGCACACAGTCCTATCCGTGTCTGGTAAATTCATCGCGCTAAATTCATATGGATAAATTCATCGTATGGTAAATTTATCGCTGGTGAACTATTCTGTGGTAAATTCAGGATCTAATCATTATTTTTAAGAATTTAATAAAAAGCGCTAAAAAGTTAAGGTCACCGTTATTATAAGAGCAATTAATCTGATAGGATAAATTTACATATGATGAATTTACCTACAATCAGTCTTATCGAATACGTTTTGTTTGGTTTGGTTTCATGGCATAACAACCTTTATTGCTTATTTAATGCCAAATCCTTTTATTAATTGTCTAAATTTCTGAGACGAAGCTTGTTGATTTTTATCATTAAGGTTTTTCGGACTATTGTCTTCATCTTTATTGTTATTGTTATTTCCACAACGTTTCGGCCGATATGTCCTCCGGCCTTCTTCAGGTGTTTGTCGAACTCGGGAACCTTCACGGAACTTCGAACTACGTCCTTTATTGAAACCACGGGGGTCGCCTGTTCTGATTCCGTTTGTCATATCCGGGTACAAGTGTTAAGCATTCCTGTATATTACTCGCATACCTAATAGTAGTAATTCTAGCTAAAGTAAGAACATTAAGTTTATAATACCCAAAAATTAATTCTGAATTGTCCAGCAGGACACATGGCGTAACGGTTATAGGCGTTGGTTCCCTGAGCTTCTAAGGAGACAATCATCTGAAGGTTGCAGGTTCAATCCTCACTACAGGCGTGTAATATACAGGAATACTTAACACTTGTATCCGGTTATGGCAAACGGAGTCCAGACAGGTGACCCCCGTGGTTTCAATAAAGGACGTAGTTCGAAGTTCCCGAGTTCGACAAACACCCGAAGAAGGCCGGAGCACATATCGACCGAAACGTTGTGGAAATAACAATAAAGATGAAGACAATAGTCCGAAAAACCTTTAGTAATATATATTAAATATATGATTTTTAAACGATCCTGAGCTCATTGTTTTTTTTTTCTTTTTTACACGCAGTGAAATGCTTTCACTTATTTCTATCCAATACGAATAATTCTATTAACTATTATTCATTTGTTTGCACACAGTTCAATGTTTTCAAGTATTGCTATTAAACACTAACAATTCAATTAAACATCAGTCGCTTGTTTACACACAACGGTTCTATTTTAAGCAATTCATTTTAGCATAAGCACACAGTTTTAATGTTAAAGAATTCTATTTTACCCCTAGATAAGATCCTATCCGGTCCTACCACTCCAGCCCAAAATAAACCTGGGAGCGATGACAATAAAGAGGTACTCCGTATTCCCCAATGCTCAAGCATTAGAGGAGACTCATTACGTATGTATGTGAGGTTGGAAAGTGTGTAAATGATTTAATTAAACACAGATCTACAAATCTCATGAAGTTTTATTTCTTTAACTTCGGTAATAAGATTGTTGAAAAACAGAAGATACAAAGTCTTTTCTCGTCAGAAAAAGATCATATCAGTTAAAACGTAAATGTTCACCAATATTTATTTTACAAAAAAAAAAAGTCCACACATTCAGTGTGGCAGTTTGCAATGTCTAAAGCTAGTTAATATATTTTGTGTGAGTGTGTCACTATGGAAGAGAAAAACTATATGCTCAAATATGTTTGCAGATGAAGCACACAAAAAAATCAGCAATGTTGGTTGGTTGGTTTGGATTTTATGGCATATCAAACTTTTAACGCCAAATTCGTTTTTAAACAAATAATCAGTTCTGTTTCAAACAATTCAGTTGAGGATAAGTACACAGTTCAATCTTATTTTTAACAATTAAGTTTTTTCAAATAGTTCTTATTCAAACAATTCAGTTTAGTATAAGTATAGTTTTTGTTCATAAACAGTTAAATGTCAAAACAATTCTATTTCAATCAATTCATTTTAGCGGGAGTACAGTTTCAATGTCAAAAAAACTTATATTTCGTACAATTCAGTTTTGCATAAGTACGCAATTTAGTTCTATTTTACCCATTGACAGGACCCTATTAGGTGCTACCACTTCGGGTCAGAGTGGACCTGGGATCGATGGCAATGAAGGGGTACTCTTCATTCCCTTAAGCCCCAGCATTACTGGAACCTCACCACCAGATTGTTTAGTGTCATATCCGGGACACTCGTTGGGTTGGGGTCTTACCCCTCTACAGAGGTGTAGTCGGTGTATTCTACTGTCCCAGCCGACTGGGCCTTACACAGAGTTAAATGTAAAAACAGTTTTATTTCAGTTGATTCAGTTTAGCATAAGTACGTAGTTTAGATGCCAAAAGAGTTCTATTTCGAGCAATTCAGTTTATCATAAGTACGCAGTTTAAAAATCAAACAGTTCTATTTTAAACAATGCAGTTTAGCAAAAATACGCAGTTTAGATGCAAAAACCGTAAACTCTCGAAACCACGGTTTATTTCTATTTGACCCATCGATAAGACCTTACCAGGTGCTACCACTCTGGGCCAGAATTGACCTGGGAGCAGTGGCAGTGAAGGGGTACACCGCATTCCCCAAAGCTCCAGCATTACTGAAACCTCACCATCAGATTGTTTGGTGTCATATCCAGAACACTCGTTGGGGTGGAGTTTTACCCCTCTGCAGAGATGTAGTCGGTGTATTCTACAGCCCAAGCCGACTGGGCAATGGGAATAAAAAATGAATCTTTCCATTCCCCTTCGAGCTAGGTTCTTTAGCCTTGATAAGGCAACCAGACTAGGGTAAGGAAAACTCTGAATTCAAACGAGCTTAAATTCGTTAAAACGTTGTCCTCCTCGCGGCGGAGGGTTTGGGATTCATTTTTAAAAAGTTAACAAGCATTAGCGTTGAGTGAAATGCAAACAGTGTTTTGACCAGAATTTGAACTCGGCTCACTGAATACACTTTCAGCTGACGATAACCGTTACGCAACAACGGCTTCCGTTATATTAGTAAGGATTTGATTGATGCGCTTTTTAAAGTCGCTATCTTAATGTCAATCGCTTGCGGTAGGTCTTTGACTCGAGTCTTGTTAAATTTCACATGGAATCCTTTGAGCAGCAAAAACTGCCAGTGAGACCTTGTATATTCGATATGATTCCAGTGACGATTCTCGTTAAATTATGACTTTTTGGTTTCGCTTTTTTTTTCTAACACTTTTCAGGATATGAGAGATGAGAGTCAAAAAAAAAAAGGTGGGCAAATGATTGAATGAATGAATTGGGGAAATAAAGAACTTGAAAACGGACAAAGGAAGGTTAAATGTACGAAGATGGGAAGATATACACTTGTTTGGATAAACATATACATGACTATATATATACCGTCTCAAATAAGCACATTCATTCAAGGACACACACACACACACACACGCATTCAAAATCACACGCATACTCACACGCTCACACACATACACAAATACGCACACACACACACACACACACACACACACACACACACACACACACACACACACACTCTCTCTCTCTATCTCTCTCACACACACACATATACGCACTCAAAATCACACGCATACTCACACGCATACTCACACGCTCACACACATACACAAATACGCACACACTTAAACACAGAAATACATATACACAAACGCTCTCTCCCACATACACACACACTCAAACAAGCACACATACTCAGATGCACACACATACACACATACACACACACACACACAAGCACACTCAAACACGCACACACACACACACACACACACACAAATGTATATATATAAAAAACAATAAAAGAATCATATATATACATATACATATATATATATATATATATATATATATATATATATATATATATATATATATAAGTAAAAAGTAAGTAAATTTGGCGACCCGAAGGCTCCCCTTTCAATAGCTACCACACCGAGATGTTGGGGAGGCACTACTCCATTCCCTGGAGTTCTCTACTTTACCCTTGATCCTTACCTTATAATGTTGAGTGTTAAACAAGGCGGCATCAAGTACCATTTTTGAGTCTTTGGTATGATTCGACCTGGGATTGAACCCTGGTCTTCCTGACCATTGGTGAACACTCTACCCACTAGGCCAATAGCCTGATGCACTATTTTATACAATTACTTAAGTTACTGATTAAGCCAGGTAGGAAATAACCTTTTATTTTCATTTTCATTTAGGTAGGATGTTTCAGAAAAATTTTGAAATGGACGCCCCGTTCACGTGACCTGACAATATGCTATTTTTTTCTTTCCTGGCCTACGTGAATCGACTGATCTATGTTCGCTACCTCTTCTCTCATAACTTCAAATTTCTTATTCAAATTTTAATGAATAAATCTTTATTTTGTTCAAACCTGTTTAGTATCATCTGCTAGGACAATGTTAATATTCGGATATTTACATTTAAAATAATAACAGTCATTTTAAAAATGATATGTTTTGGTTTTTTGTGAAATACTCAATATATTCACTTGTTTATTTGGTTTGATTTTAAAGTACATCAACCATTGAAGGTTGTTAAAGCCAAATCCATTTTTATACATATAAACAGTTCTATTTCAGACAATTCTATTTAGCATAAGTATAGTTTTTGTTGACTCACTGTTAAATGTCTTACCCCACTGCAGAGATGCAGTTGGTGTATTCTACAGCCCCGGTTTATTTGTTTGTAATTTTTCGAGGTTAAAGAGACTTAAGGAATGATATGACAAATTTATTGAACTTTCTAGCGTCCATGAGATTATGTATGGATAACCTGCAGTTGCCAATGCTGCAGGTGCTCCCTCCTCATGACACTGATATTTTCGACGGAAAGGCACAATTAAATTTTGCATTGTTTTCCCTGGTGGAGTTAATGCCCATATGAGTTTTGTTCTAAACAATTATATGATTTTAAGTTATTAATGATACACATTTGTAACGAAAACATTGCCAGCTTTTCTGTGAAAAATCAAAGATGAGGCTGTCTCCGTTTCACTTCGTGCAAACACCCTTCAATTCATTTCTTTTCCCCATAGCTATCAGCAAATTGTGGCAAGTCATCATTGAACTTTAAGGATCGAAGTCCGTCTAAAAAAAAGGACTACAAGAAGGCTCCTTCCACCGAAGAAGACCTATTAACTGTTATTTAGGAAAGTTGGCAACACTTTGATAAAGAATCTTGCTTTAAATGATTGAAATCCTTGCCTGAAAGAATTAAGGCTCAATCCATCAAAGAAGATCTATTAACTGTCATTCTGGAAAGTTGGAACCACTTTGATAAAGAATATTGCTTTAAATGATTGAAATCCTTGCCTGAAAGAATTAAGGCTCAATCCATCAAAGAAGATCTATTAACTGTCATTCTGGAAAGTTGGAACCACTTTGATAAAGAATATTGCTTTAAATGATTGAAATCCTTGCCTGAAAGAATTAAGGCTCAATCCATCAAAGAAGATCTATTAACTGTCATTCTGGAAAGTTGGAACCACTTTGATAAAGAATATTGCTTTAAATGATTGAAATCCTTGCCTGAAAGAATTAAGGCTCAATCCATCAAAGAAGATCTATTAACTGTCATTCTGGAAAGTTGGAACCACTTTGATAAAGAATATTGCTTTAAATGATTGAAATCCTTGCCTGAAAGAATTAAGGCTCAATCCATCAAAGAAGATCTATTAACTGTCATTCTGGAAAGTTGGAACCACTTTGATAAAGAATATTGCTTTAAATGATTGAAATCCTTGCCTGAAAGAATTATAACTGTCATAAAAGTTTGAGGTGGTGCAATAAATTATTAATTCCTTTATTCTCTGTAAATTCTCTAATTTTTTTTTCTCAGTATTGGCTTATTCGCAAACATTTTCCTCGAGATATCTTGGAAAAAAGTAATCATATCATTAATTTAAATTATTCAATCTTGTTTGAATAATTTAAATTAATGATGTGATTACTTTTTTCTTGTTAATTTAAGGTATATTTTATAAAGCCAGAATTTTTGTCAATTTAAAAAGTGATTTGAGTCTCATCCGCTTTTTGTTTATTTTCTACTAGATAAAACTAAAATAAAGTGAGCTTTATGTAAGCGTGTTAATTTTACAATTTGGGCGAGGGTTAGTATCATGTGCCAAGATAATTTAATGTGATACGTTGTGATTAACAAAATATAACTCAGTTTTTCCCAATGCCAAGGAAATGGGGCACTTCGTGAGCAACGAGCTCGCTAACTTAGCCTAACTTGATAGTCTAATTACTGACCATTATGTACTTGCCTACCCTTTCGCACAATGAGTTTAACAGGTTTGATTTCAGAGTTTTCCTTCTCCTTAGCTGGTTACCATACAAAAGTTAAACAGATAACATCCCTACCATTTAGCCATAGATGAGTGAGCATAGATAGATTCATAACTTTCCCTAAGGTATTAGCGCAATGTGAAATGCAATCAGCCTCGTCCAGTACTTGAACTCGGTTCGCCATCTCCATTTCCAACGACGATAGCCTTTACACTATGAGCACTTCCTAAAAGCTAACTGACCATTATACCATGCGAAGCACGCAATATAAAGTTTTAGGTATTGTTAACATTTTTATTGTTCATACCTTGCGAAACCTTACGAATATTCCCTTATTTGTCAATCAAATATTGAATATAGCCTAATCGGCAAGGGCTGTAGAATACACTGCATCTTTGCAAAGGGATAAGACCCCCTTGTTGTAATGGTTATCGTTGCAGGAAATGGACACGGCGACACGAGTTCAAATCCTGGACGAGACTGATTGTATTTCACATAGCACTAATACCCTTGGAAAGGTATGAATCCAATTATTCTCCCTCCAGCAATGGGGAAATAGTAGGGCAGACTAGGTTTTTCAGCCTTGGTGAAGCAACTAGTCTAGGAGAAGGAAAACTCTGAATTCAAACCTGTTAAACTCCACTTAAAAAGAAATTGACCTTGTGTTATATCCTGCCAGAGCGGAGGGGTTGGGTAAATATGCTAAGACCCCCTTTCAACGAGTGTCCTAGATATGACATTAAGCAGTCTGATGGTGAGGTTCCAGTAATACTGGAGGTTTGGGGAATGCGAGTACCCCTTCATTGCCATTGCTCCCAGGTTCACTCTGGTCCAGAGTGGTTGCACCTGATAGGGTCCTCTATATGGGTCGAATATAAGAGTTTAACATTTAAACTGAATGCTAACAAATGACACGCTAAATTGAATTGTTAGGAATAGAACTGTTTGATCATTTAACTGTGTATCTGCAAAATGTGTTTACTAATCAGATATCTAATATATTTGACATTATTAACGAACATTGCTCGATATGCCATAAAACCAAACCAACCAACAACAAAAAATATTGATTACCTGAAAGTATGTTCATCGGGATCATTTTTATATGCTTATTTTATTTTAAGATTTTAGGTTGGCGTTTATTTCATTAGAGTATTTATTTTCCTTCTTGTCAGCATTGTATGTTTTGAGATTCTTATTTACTTTTATGTCTGCTTTGTCTGAGTAATTCTAATTTTTCAATCTCTCTCATTTCATGTTTCTCCATTTTCAACTCTGTGAAAAAACTCGTCATCTCATCTACATCCACTCGTCAGCCTGTCTTTCTCTTACCATTAATCATGTCGGCAAATCTCTCTCTCTCTCTCACTCCCTCTCTCTCTTACCCTCTCTCTCTCTCTCTCTCTCTCTCTCTCTCATTCATTCACACAAGCATTCCCTTTCTCACACATTCTCTCTCACGCCCACTCTCTCTCTTTGTCTCTCTTTCACCCTTTCCCAATTGCTCTCGTTTTCGCATACACGCACAGTGTATATGTTTGTGTGTGTGTGTTCGTGTTCGTGTGTGTGTGTGTGTGTATGAGAGAGAGAGCGAGAGAGAGAGAGAGAGAGAGAGAGGCATACTTATTGCAAGGGACATTGTCATAGGAAAATAGAATCGGCAACCCGTGTTCAAATCCTTGACAAGGCTGACTGCATTTCAGGTCGCGCCCAAGCTCTTAGGAAAAGCAAGAATCAATCTGTTCTTCCCATTAGCTATCGTGCAAAATACTACGGGGAACTGCATCATTTAACCTTGGTTAGGCAACAAGTCTAGGAGAAGGAAAACTCTGAATTCAAACCAGCTTTTCTTCGCTTAAAATTTAGACTGGTATCTATATATATATATATATATATATATATATATGAATGCCTACATGTATATATATATATATATATATAAGTAAAGTTGGCAACCATAGTCGAAGGCGACTAGAAGGCTCCCTTTTCAATAGCTACGACACCAAGGTATAGGGAAGGGCGCAACTCCTTTCCCTGGATTGCTCCACTTTACCCTCGATAGTACCTTATAATGCTGAGTGTTAAGTAAGGAGGCATCAAGTACCATGTTAAAAGTCTTTAGTATGATGCGACCTGGGATTGAACTCCAGACTTCCAGACCATTGACGAACACTCTATGCACTAGAACAATGAGTATATATATATATATATATATATATATATATATATATATATATATATATATATATATATATATATATATATATATATATATATATATATATATATATATATTATATATATATATATATATATATATATATATATATATATATATATATATATATATATATATATATATATATATATATATATATATATATATCCTTCCTGTTGAAATAAAACACTGCAATTGAAATGATATACCTCCCACCAGCTCAATTCTGCGAGCGTCTGTGCGATGGCAATTTTAAATCCGAGAGATCATTCTCCTGAACCCAATAGCGTAACGGATATCGTCATAGGAAATGGAATCGGCAATCCGGGTTCAAATCCTTGTCTTAATCAAAATAAACAAAAAAAAAACCTACATCAAGCATTCATGTCATTCCCAATAAGAACGGTAAAACTATAGGTTTTTTTAAGTCTTCCTCCTATAAGCTCATTCGGCTGGGGGTGTAAAATACACCGACTGAATCTCTGCCGAGGGATAAGACCCCACCTCAACGGGTGTTTTGGATATCCCACTAAACAGTCTGATGATGAGGCTTTGGGGAATGTGCAGTACCCTTTCATTGCCATCGCTTACAGGTCCACTCTGGCCTGGAGTAGTAGTTCTTGAAAGTTTCTTATTTGTAGGTAAAATAGAACTGCATGACATTTAAAAAGTGCAAACAAAGGACTGATGCTAAATTGGCAAAGTTAAAAATAGAACTGTTTGATCATTTAACTGTATAAACACACGACTGAACTTTTATCAAATTGTTTATGATACATAGCAATACTTGGAACCATTTAACTTTGTTGACTTATGCTAAATTGAATTGTTAAAAATAGAACTGTTTGATCATTTAACTGTATAAACACACGACTGAACTTTTATCAAATTGTTCATGATACATAGCAATACTTGGAACCATTTAACTTTGTTGACTTATGCTAAATTGAATTGTTAGAAATAGAACTGTTTGTTTATTTAACTGTATAAACACACGACTGAAGTTTTATCAAATTGTTCATGATACGTAGCAATACTTGGAACCATTTAACTTTGTTGACTTATGCTAAATTGAATTGTTAGAAATAGAACTGTTTGTTTATTTAACTGTATAAACACACGACTGAAGTTTTATCAAATTGTTCATGATACATAGCAATACTTGGAACCATTTAACTTTGTTGACTTATGCAAAATTGAATTGTTAGAAATAGAACTGTTTGATTATTTAACTGTATAAACACACGACTGAACTTTTATCAAATTGTTTATGATACATAGCAATACTTGGAACCATTTAACTTTGTTGACTTATGCTAAATTGAATTGTTAAAAATAGAACTGTTTAATCATTTAACTGTATAAACACACGACTGAAGTTTTATCAAATTGTTCATGATACATAGCAATACTTGGAACCATTTAACTTTGTTGACTTATGCTAAATTGAATTGTTAAAAATAGAACTGTTTGTTTATTTAACTGTATAAACACATGACTGAAGTTTTATCAAATTGTTTATGATATATAGCAATACTTGGAACCATTTAACTTTGTTGACTTATGCTAAATTGAATTGTTAGAAATAGAACTGTTTCTTTATTTAACTGTATAAACACATGACTGAAGTTTTATCAAATTGTTTATGATATATAGCAATACTTGGAACCATTTAACTTTGTTGACTTATGCTAAATTGAATTGTTAGAAATAGAACTGTTTCTTTATTTAACTGTATAAACACATGACTGAAGTTTTATCAAATTGTTTATGATACATAGCAATACTTGGAACCATTTAACTTTGTTGACTTACGCTAAATTGAATTGTTAGAAATAGAACTGTTTCTTTATTTAACTGTATAAACACACGACTGAAGTTTTATCAAATTGTTTATGATACATAGCAATACTTGGAACCATTTAACTTTGTTGACTTACGCTAAATTGAATTGTTAGAAATAGAACTGTTTGTTTATTTAACTGTATAAACACATGACTAAAGTTTTATCAAATTGTTTTTGATATATAGCAATACTTGGAACCATTTAACTTTGTTGACTTATGCTAAATTGAATTGTTAGAAATAGAACTGTTTGTTTATTTAACTGTATAAACACATGACTGAAGTTTTATCAAATTGTTTATGATACATAGCAATACTTGGAACCATTTAACTTTGTTGACTTATGCTAAATTGAATTGTTAGAAATAGAACTGTTTGTTTATTTAACTGTATAAACACATGACTGAAGTTTTATCAAATTGTTTATGATATATAGCAATACTTGGAACCATTTAACTTTATTGACAAATCCTAAATTGAATTGTTAGAAATAGAATTGTTTGATTATTTAACAGTGTGTAAGCAAATCACTGATGTTTAAATGAATTAATAGTGATATATAACCAATACTTCGAACGGTTTAACTGTGTGGAAAAGAATGAACTTTGGCTTGTTTAAAAACGTGATCAACAAAATGTGTTTACAAAACATATATAATTAATAAATATGCATAAACTTGATTTTACATAAAATAACCTAAAATTGTTGATATGCTATAAAATTCACCAAACCAAATCTTATATATTTAATATATATATATGAGAAGAATTTGGCATATATATCCAATATATGGTTGCCCAGTCAGCTGGGGCTGTAGAATACACCGACTGCTTCTCTGCAGAGGGTTAAGACCCCCCCCCCACCAACGAGTGTCCTGGGTATGACACTAAACAATCTGATGGTGAGGTTCCAGTAATGCTGGAGCTTTGGGGAATGCGGAGTACCCCTTCATTGCCATCGCTCCCAGGTCCACTCTGGCCCGGAATGGTAGCACATGATAGGGCCCTATCTATGGGTTAAATAGAACTAACAGCATACTTATGCTAAAATGAATTGAGTAAACTGAATAGCTTGAAATAGAAATGGTTTTGACAATTAAACCGTACTTACACTTAAACTCCGCGCTTATGCTTAACTGAATTATTTCAAGTAGAACTGTTTTTCGACATTAAAACTGTATTTACACTTAACTGAATTATTCCATATAACTGCTTGAATAGTTTGAAATGGAAATGTTTTTGACAATTAAACTGTGTACTTATGCTAAACTGAACTGTTTTCAATAGAACGGATTATTTACATAAAAATGGATTTGGCGTTAAATAACCGACAAAGGTTGATATGCCATAAAACCAAACAAACCATCCAATATATGTGTATGAAGATTCGATTCGATTTCGATTTCTTTGTTTAATGGCATACCAACCTTTGTAGGTTATTTAATGCCAAAGCAATTCTCTTAGAAGAACAGTATGGGGACTATTTAACCCATAGCTGGGAGGATAAGGGGGTTCAATACCTTTCTCAAGGGTTTTTGCCCAAAAGTGAACGTAATAGCGCGACTGGAGTACGAACTCGCTTACTACGATTCCGCTTTAACCATTACACCACGAGTATCCCCCCCCAGTGTATGAAGGGAATTTGGCTTTAAATAATCTTAAATATGCCATAAAACCAAATCAAACCAAATCATATATATTTTATATATGTATAAAGAGGATTTGGCATTATATAACCTACAGTGGTTGATATGCCATAAAACCCAACCAAACCAAATCATATATATTTAATAGAAATGTATAAATCCTTCCTCAAATGAGGTATTTCATTCTTCTAAAATTTCTTACTTTCTTCCATCTTTTTCCTTTGCAAAGTCTTTCCTTCTTTCAATCCTTCTTCAAATGAGGTTTTTTTATTCTTCTAACATTTCTTTCTTTCTTCCGTCGTTTTCTCTTACGAAGTCTATCGTTCTTCATTTCCTTCCTTGAATGAAGTATTTCATTCTTAAGATATTTCTAACTTTCTTCGTTTTCTCTCTTGCGTCTTTTTCCTTCACAAAGTCTTTTATTCTTCTTTTTCTTGAATCAGTTATTTCATTCTTCTAATTTTTCCTTCCTTCTAACATTCCTTTTTGTTTTTGTTCCTGTATTTATTATTCACTTGTACATTTCTTCATCTAAACTCTTTTACTTTTTTCTTTCTTCATTCATTTCTTTAATCTTAGGTATTTTTTCTATCTATCTATCTATCTATCTATCTATCTATCTATCTATCTATCTATCTATCTATCTGTCTATCTATCTATCTATCTCCCATGAATAAGTACACCTCTAATGATTTTATGAAAAGTTGATTTTTTTCTTAACCAAATATTCCAAGATTATAGTATTTCTAGTGGAACATTATACAATAAAAACGGGTATTATTAGGTATTATTTATCATCAAACAAACATTAAAACATCTGTAGCAGTAAAATATAAATGCATAATATTTTTTAAAAAATCAAGCATTATTTATATTTATGCAATTTTATTTTTTGGGAGTGATTGGTTGGGTTTTATAGCATATCAACCTTTGTAGGTTATTTAACACCAAATCCATTTTTATGTAAATAATCAGTTCTATTTCAAACAATTCAGTTTAGCATAAGCACGCAGTTTAAACTGTAAGTACAGTTTAATTGTGAAAATCCTTTCTATTTGAAGCTGTTCAATATAGTCAAGCAGTTCTAATTCAACTAATTCAGTTTAGTATAAGTACAGATTTTGTTTACACACAGTTAAATGTCAAAACAGTTATATAATAAATAATCCAGTTTAGCGTAAGTACAGTTCATAAGTCAAAAACAGTTCTATTTCAAATAATACAATTTAGCATAAACACGCAGTTAAATGTAAGAACGGTTTAATTGGCAAAATCATTTCTATTTCGAGCTATTCAGATTAATCAAACAATTCAGTTTAGCATAAGTACGTCGTTAGTTCTATTTAACCCATAGATAGGGCCCTATCAGGTGCTACCACTCCGGGCCAGAGTGGACCTGGGAGCGATGGCAGTAAAGGGGTACTCCGCATTCCCCAAGTTCCCAGCATTACTGGGACCTCACCATCAGACTGTTTAGTGTCAAATCCAGGACACTCGTGGGGGGGTCTTACCCCTCTGCAGAGGTGCATTCAATGTATTCTACAGCCCCAAATTTTATTTTTGACTAAAGAGTTTTATTTGTATAATTTACAATCGATATGCATTCATTGAGTGCCCGATTCATAGAGCCTTGTGTCACATCTCAGCAAAAAGCTTAGTAAATTACTACTACCAACAAGTATTATTTACTACCAGTATGCATTATTTATCCCAACATGGATTACTTATTACCAACATGGAGACTGGGGTTCAATCCCAGGTCGAGTCATACCAAAAACTCAAAAAATAGTACTTGATGCCACCTTGCTTGACACTCAGAATTATAAGGTACGTTTCAAGGGTAAAGTGGAGCAATCTAGGGAAAGGAGTAGCGCCCTCCTCTACACATCGATGTAGTAGTTATTGAAAAGGGAGTCTTCGGGTCACCCTCAACTAAGGTCACCAACTTTTCCTAACGACCCAAATGTATTATTTATCCCAATATGTATTATTACCAACATGTATTATTTACTATCAAAATATATTATATACAACCAATATCCGTTATTTATCCAAGTATGTATTATTAACTACCAATGTGTATTATTTATTACTAACATACTACGAATATACCGGGCCATTGGAATAATGTTTAGAGTGTTCGCCAATGTTGCTGGAGACCGGGGTTCAATCCCAGGTCGAGTCATACCAAAGTACTCAAAAATGGTACTTGATGCCGCCTTGCTTAACACTCAACGTTATTAGATACGAATCAAGCTTAAAGAAAAGGAATGGAGTAGCATCCTCCCCTACACCTAGGTGTAGTAGCTATTGAAAAGGCAACCTCCAGGTCGCCAACCTTACTACTAATACGTATTATTTACTACCAATATGTACTATCTATAACCAATGCTTCGTAGTAAATAATACCAAATAAAATCCACTTCGATTGTCTCTACTCTATATTTTTATCTGCTTTCCTGATTCTCAATTTCATTGCTTTATCTTCATTCTTTTTTATTGTTAGTTTCTTATTTTCTTTCTTGTTAAATTTCTTCTTCTTTTTTTGAATTTTTCCTTCCTTTCTTCTTTCTATATATACATTATCTACTTGATAGTCTGTTGGTTAGAGATTTTTCTTTTCTCTTCTTTTTTCTTTCTTTCTTTCTTTTTAATGTTATCTTTAACTTTTACATTTTCCTTTATTTTAATTCATTCTTTCTTTTTCTTTCTTCGATTTGATCATTAGTACTGTTATCTTTCTTTCTTTCTTTCTTTCTTTCTTTCTTTCTTTCTTTCTTTCTTTCTTAGATGTTGACAGTATCTATCTTATCATCAATACGGTTATGTGCTTTCTTTCTTTCTTTCTTTCTTTCTTTGATGTAGACATTTTCTATTTGATCATCAATACGGTTATGTTCTTTCTTTCTTTCTTTCTTTCTTTATTTATTTATTTCTTTCTTTGATGTAGACATTGTCTATTTGATCAACAATACGTTTATGTTCTTTCTTTCTTTCTTTCTTTCTTTGATGTAGACATTGTCTATTTGATCATCAATACGGTTATGTTCTTTCTTTCTTTCTTTCTTTGATGTAGACATTATCTATTTGATCATCAATACGGTTATGTTCTTTCTTTCTTTCTTTCTTTCTTTCTTTGATGTAGACATTTTCTATTTGATCATCAATACGGTTATGTTCTTTCTTTCTTTCTTTCTTTGATGTAGACATTTTCTATTTGATCATCAATACGGTTATGTTCTTTCTTTCTTTCTTTCTTTCTTTCTTTGATGTAGACATTATCTATTTGATCATCAATACGGTTATGTTCTTTCTTTCTTTCTTTCTTTCTTTCTTTCTTTCTTTGATGTAGACATTATCTATTTGATCATCAATACGGTTATGTTCTTTCTTTCTTTCTTTCTTTCTTTCTTTGATGTAGACATTTTCTATTTGATCATCAATACGGTTATGTTCTTTCTTTCTTTCTTTCTTTGATGTAGACATTTTCTATTTGATCATCAATACGGTTATGTTCTTTCTTTCTTTCTTTCTTTCTTTCTTTCTTTCTTTCTTTATTTATTTATTTCTTTCTTTCTTTGATGTAGACATTATCTATTTGATCATAAATACGGTTATGTTCTTTCTTTCTTTCTTTCTTTCTTTCTTTCTTTCTTTCTTTCTTTCTTTATTTCTTTCTTTATTTCTTTCTTTGATGTAGACATTATCTATTTGATCAACAATACGTTTATGTTCTTTATTTCTTTCTTTTTTTCTTTGATATTGTCACTATCCATTTGATCGTCTGTTAGGTACTGATTTTTTCGTTCTTCTAACATTCTTTTTCCTTCCTTTATAGCCCCCACTTTCTTTTCCTCTCTCTCTCTCTCTCTCTCTCTCTCTCTCTCTCTTTCTTTTTTCAATTTAATCATTATCTATTTGATCGTCTGTTAGATTATGATTTTGTTTGCTGTTTTTCTTTCTTTCGTTGATCGTCCATTCAGTTCTGATATTTTTCCTCCTCCTTATATTTCTTTCAGTATGTTTCTTCTTTCTTTACCTCCGCCAGCCAATGATTCTCCGAATTCCACACCTCATCAACGATTTTCAATCCACACCAACTCCCTTTCTCACCCTCCCACCGTCCATCTCTTTATCTCTCTCTCTCTCTCTCTCTCTCTCTCTCTCTCTCTCTCTTTCTCTCCGATATATATATATAAGGGGAGTTTCCATTGTGTAATGGTTAAATCTTTTGACTGTGGCCTTGAAATAAGCGAATTCGATTTAGAGTCGGGTATTACGTTCTTTAGTTCTCCTACAAGGATTGCTTCGGCATTAATTAACCCACGAAGATTGATATGCCATTAAACAAAGTAACCAAACCTACGTACCTGGCTTATTCTGTGGATCACCAGTTTACATCTGTTCTTTCTTTCTTTCTTTCTTTCTTTCTTTCTTTCACATTTATAGCCTAGTCGTTTTTCTTTTTTTCTTTTTTCTTCTTTCTTTCTTTCTTTCTTTCTTTGATAGATCCGTTATCTGTTTGTCTGTTCAGTTCTATTTTTCTTTTTTTTTCTTCTTATATTTCTTTCCATTAGTTCTTTCTCCCTCTACCCAACACCACCAACCTATCATCTCTCTAATTCCACACCTCATCAACCATTTTACATCCGTCAAACTCCATCTTAATTTAAACTATCTATCTATCTATCTATCTATCTATCTATCTATCTATCTATCTATCTCATCATCACTTCTTCGAGAAGACAGACACTACCAAAGCGCCTGCGTGTAAATAATAGCAAAGTATGCAAGTAATAGTATCTACTATTTGTTTCCGCCTCTAAAGACGTTTTTTGTCCCCTCTTTTTTTTTTTTTTTTTTTTTTTCTTTTAGCGAGGGCCAAGTCGATTGAGGGTAGCACACACGACAAGACTTGTAGTGACAAGTTATTAAAATTCCTTTCTTAATAAGCACGTTCTAACAAGAAACCTGACAGATATCTGCTATGATACGTAGAGTCTGACAACAGCTTTCTTTTTCTTTTTTTTTTCTTTTTTTTTTTTTTCAAGAGCTGGCGGGCTATGATTACTTCTTCTCATACAAATGGTGTACCGTTACCATTCGCGGACGCACACATCCACGGATACATGCGAACTCAAGTGCGTATACTTTAAAGTCAAAGCACAAACAATAATCGGATATCACCATCGTCAAGGTATACCAACAGCACGATTTACCTTGAAGCTCTCTCAGTCAACCTTCTTGGCAAGTCCTCTTGACGGTACCTAGTATCTGTGCAACGCTTAACAATGTAAATTATTAATCCTTACCCTAATTATACTCCACCGACACATATGTATCCATGTAAAGAAGTTCATGAGAGAACGTTGTTTATGATTACGTTTTTACTTTATTAGCAGTTCCTGGCATGTGTTGCTTGTCTTGGAAGGTTTGTGAGATGGGAGGTAAGTGGCCACACAGCAGCTGTTTTGTAGGGTTTGGTTTACAGGATTTGTTCAAAACAGTACGTAGCATTCTGGTTTAATTTCCATCTAGCTTTTTCTCCGGACATTTCGTAGTGCTGCTATGCAGTAGTACAGATATATTTACATCTTTGAAATTTCTCAGAAAGGAAATGTCAATCTTGGCAAGTATAACACTCTTCATGCTCATGGGACCTTGCATGGTGCAACTTTTCTTTTGCTTCCTAATTTGAAAATTAATCTCAAGGCTGAGATTTGAGGACGTGGAGGACAGTAAAAGAAATACGACACCACAGATTCACTCAATATTAAAAGTGAAGTTTCATCGGTGCTTCAACCAAAGCAAAAGTCGATGGAATTAGTACTTTGTATACGAAGGGAGTGCTTCTGGCGTCACACCAATCGTCGTAAGAAATGAACTCGTCTCTCAGAGTTCAAGTCCTGGTCAAGACTGCTTGCATTATGCTTTGGAAAGGAATTCGTACGGCAAACCAGATTCTTTAAATTAGATATGGCAACAGGTCTAGAAAAAAACTTAATTTAAACTAGTGTAACATATTGACCCTCGACCGAGCCGTCAATCAAAAGATGCACCTGTGTAAATAAGCGTAAGAAAGCGAAACAGGTGCATCCGGTCGAAGATATCGGAATATCACCTTGACCTGTGGACGTGGTTGATGCGTACGCCCACAGGAAGCAGGTGGATGTCAAACAATTATATAACCAGGTGCCACAGACGGCTTCAGTCAGTTCGAGTCTGTTCGAGTTCCAGTTGCAGTCGGAGTCTGTTGCGAACAAGATGCTAGCGTGAGAATTAGCTTGCGGCCCTCAGTGACCCACGGTTGAGCAGCCCAGCCAGAATAAGGAAGAAGTGCTGCTATGGTCAAAAGAACTTTGGGTCAATATGTAGCAATCTGTCCCCGTCTCCAATTCACCTCTCACACATAACCAACATCAACCCTTTCGCAACCCTTTCGAGAATAAAGTGTGAGAGGTATATTTTTATAAAGAAGTGTGTTCGTTTGTTCTTTGAAGTTCGTCATTATGTTTGATTATGTCTCTGCATATATAAGTATACGTGTAATTGTATAACGGCTATGCAACACTAGTTGTAGACCTGGTGAAGAATGGACTCTAATTTTAGCGCCTCTACGACCAAGCCAGGTCACGGGTTAGGTCTTCAAACACCGACTGCATCTCTGCAAAAGAGTAAGACCCCCACAAACAAATGTCCTGGATATGACACTAAACAATTTGATGATGAGGTTCCAGTAATGTTGGAGCTTTGGGAAATGCAGGAAGGCTCTTCATTGCAATCCTTCCCAGGTCCACTTTGGCTAGGAAAGGTAGCATCTGAAAGGTTCATATCTATGGGTCAAATAGAACTGTTTGATGTTTACACAGTGAGCGAACAAATGACTTATACTAAATTGAATTGTTAGAAATGGAACTGTTTGAGTATTCAATCGAGTGATGTTTAATCGAATTGTTAATGATACATTTTTAAGTGTGTGCAAACGAATAAGTAATGATGGTTAGTTGGTTGGTTTTTACGGCATATCAACCCTTGTAGTTTATTAATGCCAAATCCATTTTTATACAAATAATCAGTTCTATTTCAAACAATTCTGTTTAGCATGAATACAAAGATATTTCTATTTCAAGCTATTCGGTTTTGTCAAACAGTTCTGATTCAAACAATTCAGTTTAGTATAAGTATAGATTTTGTTTACACACAGTTAAATGTCAAAACTGATCTATATCAAACAATTCAGTTTAGCGTAAGTACGGTTTCAATTTCAAAAACAGTTCCATTTCAAACAACTCAGTTTAGCATAAGTATCAGTTTAAATGTAAGTACACACTTAAATTGTCAAAAACATTTCTATTTCAAGCTTTTCAGTTTAGTCAAACAGTTCTATTTC
This sequence comes from Sepioteuthis lessoniana, assembly GCA_963585895.1. NCBI lineage: Eukaryota > Metazoa > Mollusca > Cephalopoda > Myopsida > Loliginidae > Sepioteuthis > Sepioteuthis lessoniana. The sequence goes on from OY757915.1 coordinate 35,717,284, forward strand.
AAACAATTCAGTTTTGCATAAAGTACGCTGTTTATTTCTATTTGACCCATACATAGGACCCTATCTGGCGCTGCCACTGGGAGTGATGGCAATGAAAGGGTACTCCGCATTCCTCAAAGCTCCAGTATCACAGACCCTCACCATTAGATTGTTTAGTGTCATATCCTGAAGTCTTACAGTCGGAGTATTCTCCAGCCCCAGCCGACTGGACAAAAGAAATGGTGAATTGAATAATTAGAGTTATATTGGAATGATTAATATTGAATAGAATTATAAGTGCTAGATGGCCGTTATTAAAACAAGTAATCTGTGTTGAATCAACAGTAATATTAGTATTCAAAACAAGTTGTTCTTACTCATTTAAAAATGAAATTACCGATCAAATAATCCTTTGTATATCTAGTATATCTATTTAAATAAGTGTCAAATTGTTACTTTTAATATAAAGCAACACTTGAGAATATTTTACGGTGTGAAAAAATAAATGAGCTTAGGGTCGTTTAAAAATGTTATCAACAAAATGTAAACAAATATAAATTTAATGTATATGTATAAACGGGATTCAGCATTAAATAACCCACAAGGGTTGATATGCCATAAATCCAACTTAACGAAATCATATATAATTAATATATATGTAAAAATAGGATTTGGTATAATAACCTACAAAGGTCGATATGCTAGAAAATCCAACCCAACCAAATCTTATATATCTAATATAAATGTATAAAGAGGATTTGGCATTAAATAATCTACAATGGTTGATATGCCAAATAACCAAACCAAACCATTGAAGAAAACGTTTCAGTAATTCTTTTTTTTTTTTTCTCTCACTCTGAAATTTTTTTTTTTCTCTCTCTCTGAAATTTTCAGAAAAACTGTGTCAGTCAATGACTATCAGTTTTTGACTTGTTTTTCTTTTATATTGTTATATTTTTTGTTAGCTCTCAGATCGTTATTCTTCGATCGTTTAACAAAGTTCACCGGTCCAGAATCCATGATTTAATTCATATTTATAAATTAGTTATCAAACTGAAACAATAGAAAATCTTGAGCTTTTAAAAAATGTTGATTTTTATTGTCTCATTACAAGGCTGCTCGATTTTCACTACATTCTAACCGGAAATGGCGTGGATCCAACTGTTCTACTTACAGCTAAGGGTGAATACGAGGGCAGAGTAAATTGTTTAGCATTGGTGCAGCAATCGCTCTAGGAGAAGGAAAACTTTGAATTCAAACCAGCTTAACTCCGCTTAAAAAAGGACTTTGAGTCAAATCCTGTCCGTAGTGGAGCGGTTGGGTAAATACATATTCATGATGTGTCGAGTGATGGTTGTCAGCGAAGAAAATTGCTTGGTTGGTTGGTTGGTTTTGTTTTACGGCGTCATTTAATGTTTTTCTATTTACACAGTTAAACGTCGAAACAGTTCTATTTCAAACAATTCGGTTTAGCATAAGTACACGGTTTCAACACAAAGTTAAATGTAAAAAAAAGTTAGTTTCAAACTATTTAGTTTAGCGTAATTGCTCAGTTTAGTTATATTTGACCCATAGATGGGACCCTATCAGGTGCTACCACTCTGTGACAGAGTGGACTTGGGAGCGATGGCAATGAAAGGGTACTCCGCATTCCCCAAAGCTCCAGCATTATTGAAGCCTCGCCATCATTTTGTTTTGTGTCATATCCAGGACACTCGTTTGTGAAGTCTTACCCCTCTGCAGAGATGCAGTCAGTATATTCTGCAGCCCCAGCTGATTGAGCCATCAGTTATTTTTCAATGTAAAAACGGTTATATTTCAAACAATTCTGTTACGTATGAATACGCTGTTTAAATTTCATAACAGTTCTATTTCTAAGAATTCTATTGCGCATAAGTACACAGTTTAGTTCCATTTGACCCATCGATAGGACTCTATCAGGTGCTACCACTCCGGGGCAGAGTAGACCTGGCAATGGCAGGAGTACTCCGTATTCCCCACATCTTCAACATTACTGGAGCCTCACCATTTGATTATTTAGTGTCATATCCAGGACACTCGTTGGGGAAGTCTTACCCTTCTGCAGAGAAGCACTCGATGTATTCTACAGCCCCAGAAGAAAATAGGCTCAGCGACTCGAGTTCAAATCTTGAAAGAAGCAGTTTGTGTTTCACTTTGTACTATGGGAAAGGTAGGAGTCAATTTTTTTTCTTCCAACTTCAGGTAGGGGTATATAATAGGATAGAATGTGCTCTCAAGCCTTGGTATGGTAACTGCTTTAGAAGAAGGAAAATTTGAATTAGGAACAGCTGTACTTTGATTAAGAATACACCTTATGTTGCATCCGGCTTTGATGGAGGGTTTTGGAAAATTTCATCGTCGTCAAGCTGAAAATTACGGAAAACTCAATTGTCTCTTTCATTTAGATGATCATATTCAGCAAATTACTTTTTTCACTAAGTATTGCTTAATGGTAGCACCGAATGAGACACGAACTCACTATCAATGGCTTGCTAGTCTAGTTTGCTGTAAATTAGAATTTCTTGGTCAGAAAGCTACAAAAAGGAAATCTGATTTCTTAAAGTTAAGTCAATCTTGATGTGAATATCGGGTCGAACGTTACTATTATTTCTGGGTTTTTTTTTTTTCATTCTTTAATGTTTCATATTTGAAAGTTTTTCACACCAGCGTTAGCTGATGGTTTTCGACTAGAGTTTGAGAGACAGCAAGTCACTTCAAGTCTCCGGGACTCTTCTTAGTATTCTGGCCGATCTCAACCATGCTGTAGTTTGGATGGTCTCCACTCGTTAATATTATTATTATTATTATTATTTATATTATTATTATTATTAATTTGTTATACCTCCTTGGGTATCTCAGCATTTTTTACTACCTTCGCGTTGTTTAATTCCAGACCTTTAATTCAAGCCTAACTTTAAGTTAAGAAAAAAGATCGATTAGAAATGTTGCAAGCATAAAAAAGTACAACAACCAACCAACCATCCAACCAATAACCAACAACAATAATAATGATAATAATAATAATGATAATAATAATGACAACGCCAACAGCAACGGTATTTTTATCTAAGTGTGTTAATGTTTTTCCTTTCAAAGATTATCTTAAAACAGACTCTGAAAACAAACAAACAGACAAAAAAAAGAAAGAAAGAAAGAAAGAAAGAAAATAGACCTGTTTTACAGTCTCGCCTGATATCCTCAAGCGTACGACAAGACCTTGGCACGCCATTCCTCGAGCTTGCTATTCTGGGCCGGCTTGACAAGGATTAAATAAATATCTATTAATAAGAAACTTATTTCTTCAAAGACAGTTATTTTTTAAATTTTCAATTTAACAATGTTTTCCATATCAAAGTTTATCAAGGTATTACAGTCTCGCCTGATATCATTGTAATGCATCAGTCAGACTCCATCGGATGATCAACCTGTATGAAATAGCCCTTATGGAATTTTGAAAAGTCGATATCATTTGTGAAACTCTCTAGATTACAGAGTTCTTTTGAAGGATTTCGGTTCCTCTGGTGTATTAGCTAACATACTGAACATAGACATCCTAGTCAACCAAACAATTTATAAAAAATTAATTGTTCATTTTTATTTATATCATTGCCTTCATTGCTTCTGCAGAATTGTGCCGAGACACCATGACAAACATATTTAACTGCAACATTGTAGTAAGCGAATTCGAATTCCAGTCGCATAATTGCATCACAATTTCGGACTAATACCCTTGGAAAAGATAAAGAACCTCCTTATACACTCAGCTTCTGGTTAAATAGTACCACTGCTGTTCTTTTACAAGGATGCCTTTGACTTTACATAACCCACGATGGTTGATATAACATTAAACAAACTAACCAAACCGAAGAATTGTACCATTCTTGGGAAATGATTTGTTGCAAAGAATTATAGCACTGGAAACCCCGAATTTTTTGTACGATTTCTACACATACTCTCATTCCGTTATTCGTAAAAAAGAAAAAAAAAACGAGTTCGAACTCGCTTACTGTGATTTGACCCATATATGGGACGCTGACAGTCATTACCACTCTGGGTCAGAGTGGACCTGGGAGTAATGGCAACGAAGAGGTACCCCACATTCCCCAAGTCTCCAGGACTAGAGCCTTACCCCTCTGCCAATATGCAGTCAGTGTACTTTTTTTTTTATTGATCTGGTATCCCACAATACCAAAATATGGCACAAAGCGTTTTTAACGTGGGAGTCAGGCGCAGGACTCGTAGACCTGAACACCCGGCGGCTCCAAAAATGCCTTGGGTTCTGGAGGAATTACCCTAAAATGGTGGGCTTCAGGCACCAGGCGATAAACCACGTCTTGTCGGAGCAGGTGAGAACCCTGGGGACGGCCCCCTGAGGCCAGCCCCCTGAGGCCGAAGAAAAGTCAGTCTTAATCACGTAATTCCGATCTCTTGCATTTTATTTATCCGGTATCCCACTATACCGGAATACGACACAAAGCCTATATTCTACAGCCCCAGCCGTCTAAGCTATGCAAATTTGATTTTAAAAGGATTAACAAAGAATCAAGTAAAATGTTGAAAAATTTCTTTTTTCTTTTTTACGAGCAACGGAATGAGAGTATAAGGGGATCATACCCGTCTGCAGTCGATGTATTTTTAAAAATTTATCCTGTATCCCACAATACCAAAATACAGCACGAGAACCTTTTAACGTGGGAGCCAGGCGCAAGGCCCGGGCCCTGACTCACCCAGCGTCAATACTTGGAACCATTTAACTGAGTGCAAACGAATCAATAGTGTTGAATCGAATAATTAGTGTTAAATAGTGATGCTTGCTAGAAGCCATTAAACTTTGTGCGAGCAAATGATTTATAGTAAATAGAATTATTCGTATAAGATGAAATACTTCAAACAATTTCTGAAAAAAAAAAATGGCTGAAGCTCGTTTAAAAATATTCTCGAGAAAATGTGTTTACAAATCATATATATTTAATATATATATATATATATATAAACAGGATTTGGTATTGAATAACCGACAATGGTTGATATGCTATAAAACCCAATCAAGCCAAACCTATACGCCACAATTTACGGTATGTTGTTACTTGAAATAAGTATGCGTCGGATGATCCTCTCAGAGACGAGTCAAAGCCAATTTTTCAAGCATTTAAAACTGATCTTTATCACATTGTCTCTTTCCTATATGTGTGCTGTAAATAAACAAATCAACATAGATACGCTTTTTCCACATATTTAATAGATGCCCTATCACCTGTATCCTAGAATCATATATAAAGTTTCAACTTTTCCTCGCGAAAATATTGACGTTCAAAAATAAATAAATAAATAAATAAAGAAATGAAGTATTACCATTTAATAGAAAAAAGGAACGATTCTAAGAGTTCTCTTATAATTTCCTTTTTTTTTTTAAAGATTTTTCTAATAAGATTGATGACAAAATGCAATGGGGCGAAAAGAGTGTCATAGCGCAGATTACCCATAATCCTTCACGCCGTGTTTACACAGTCCATTTATAAATGTCGCCTACAATGAGCGGCCACTTATTGCTTGGAACATATGAGTCTGACGTAGGTATTTCTTTAGATCTATTATCATGATGAACGACCTTACAAGTCAAAGGTCAGAAGAAACACACACACATACGCATATATATATATATATATATATATATATATATATATATGTATTTTTGTGGGTATGAAAACTTAACGAAGAAAATTATAATAATTTTAAGCATTTGAATTTGGTTTGGTTTCGTTTCTTTGTTCAATGGCATGTCAAACTTCGTGGCTTATTTAACGCCAAATCCGTGCTTGTAGAATAAAGCAGTGATATTGTTTAAGCCATACTTGGTGAGGCTTTAAATTGGTTCATGCCTTCCCTAAGTGAACGCAATAAAGTTGTCTGGAGTATGAACTGGCTTACTTAGAGGTTGCAGTTCGGCACGTCAGCCATTAGGCTAAGAAGACTCCTCTGTTTAAGAATTTGAGCAAATCTGTGAATTTTTGTCAGAAAATATATATTTTTTTATGTCGACAGTTTAGAAATTTAAAAAAAATGCATGTATTTATATTTACATTTCAACCAATTCATATTTCTTAGTTACAGTGTTTAATGCTGTAGATTTTGGTAATGTATAATACCTAATCATATGGAAAACAGACCTGACCGATAAAATGAAACGCAGTTTCTTCCAGGCAGCTGTCGTATCGATACTGCTGTATGGACGCACTACTTGGACGCTAACTAAACGGCTGGAGAAGAAGCTAAACGGCAATTACACAAGAATGCTGCGAGCAATATTGAACAAGTCCTGGCGGCAACACCCCACAAGGCACCAACTATACGGCCAAGAAAAAAATTCTATAAAAAAAAATTGTTCAAGGTCTATTTATTTATGGGGGACTCTCTATATATTCAGCAGTTTAAGAGTAAATTTTACTGTGAATGCATTTTATTTTGCAAAGCGTCAGTGCACATGTCTCCTTCGACTTTGCTTCATCAACAGATATCTTGAGAAAAATGTTATCTCCCTGATATATTAATCTTGTTGATAAAGAAAAGGGTGTCAATGAATAATAAAGCGAACCACTTCTCAGCAATAGTAAGAAAAGGCTGTTACCTCTTTAGCCAACCTTGATAGAGGCCTGTATATAGCCACTCTCAAATACACCAGCCCAAGCAGAATCCCTGCTGTATAATCTGGAGTAAGCAGCATAGGCCATTGGCTTCTACGTAAACGCAAATAACACATATTGGTTTTGTAGTGTTTTATGGCATATCAACACTTGTGAGTTTTTTAATGCCAAATCCAGTCTCTCTCTCTGTATATATATATATATATATATGTGTGTGTGTGTGTGTGTGTGTGTGTGTGGTTTATAAGCGAATAATCTGTAGGTAACTTCAATTTCAAACGAGCCTGGGTTCATTTGTTTGCACACAGTTAAATGGTTCAAGTTTTACTATGTATTGTTTGCACACGGTTGAATGATTTCAGAATTTGTTATTTATTGATTGCATACAGTTAAACTGTTTCAAGTATTGGTATTTAATACGAATTATTCAATTCAATATTAATTATTTGTTTGAACACACTTAAATGATTTCAAGTATAGTAAATGATTAAACGGTTCTATTTGACCCATTAATAGGATCTTAACAACCACTACTTTTCCGGGCCTCAGCAGAATTTCGGAGAAATGTCAATAAAGGGGTACTCCACATTCCTCAAAGCCACAGTACTGAAGCCTCACCATTAGATTCAGTTTAGTGCAATACCCAGGATTCAAGTTCTATTTGACACTTAGATGGGACCCTAACACGTACGACCGATCTAAGTCAGAGTGGACCTGAGAATAAAGGCAGTGAAGGGGGACTCCACATTCCTCAAAGCTACAGTACTGAAGCCTCACCATCATATTCAGTTTAGTGTCATACCTAGGACTAGTTCTGTTTGACCCATAGATGGGACCCTAAGAGGTACTACTGATCTAGGCCAGAGTGGACCTGAGAGTAATGGCGGAGAATGGGTACTCCACATTCCCTAATGCTCCAAGACTGGAGCCTTACAGTTACTAAAGTGTCATATCTAGGACACTCATTAGGGAGAGGTTTATACTTCTGTAACGATGCAATCAGCGTATTCTACAGCTCCCGGGCTAACTGGGCTGCAATAAAACAGAGATCATATGTTTTAAATAAGTTGAGACAGGCCTCTAAAATTAGCAGACAAGTTCACATACCTCGGCAGCAATATTTCATCTACTGAAAGTGATGTCAACATATGCTTTGCGCAGGCGTGGACTGCTATCGACAGCTTATCGATCACATGGAAATCAGATCTTGCTGACAAAATAAAACGGGATTTCTTCCAGGCTGTGGTTGTGTCAGTACTACTCTATGGATGCACCACGGGGTTTTCAACGAAAAAAATGGAAAAAAGGCTTGATGGGTACGACACAAGAATGCCATGCGTTGTTTTGAACAAATCTGTGAAGAAACACAAGACGAAACAGCAGATGTACGGCTACTTACGTCCAATCTCAAAAACCATCCAAGTAAAACGAACACGACACTGCTAGAGATACAAGGACGAACTTATAATGTACGTTTTTTATTGACTCCTTCTCAGACCTACCAGAATTAGTCAATTAGCAAAGAATTACTGACGTCATCTCTGTGCTGATAATAGATGTATATTGGGGGACCAGCTGGGAGCGATAAATGATAGGAACGGATAGCGAGAGACAGAGAGAGAGAGAGAGAGAGAGAATTAGGGAATTCTAGGTTGTCAATATGACTTGATTATATATATATATATATATATATACGTAATGCAATCACATATATTGCGGGTCCAATCGGCTCGGGCTGCAGAATACACCGGCTGCTTCCCTGCAGAAGGGTAAGAACACTCCAACGAGTGCCCTGGATATGACACTAAACAATCAGATAATTCTGGAGCTTTGGGAATGCGGAGTATTACTTCGTTGCCATTGTTCCCATGTCCACTCTGGCCCAGAGTAGTAGCACTTGATAGGGTCCTTCCTATCTCTGGGTCAAATAGAACTAAACTGTATACTTATGCTAACATTAAAAAACAAAACAAAGCAAAATAAAACCAAAAGTCAACACACACACACACACACACACACACACAAAATACACATGTACACTAGGAAACAATATCAAGGTACCGCATCCTTTTTTGCACAAATCTTGGAAGCAGCTACCTATAAAATAGCAACTGTTTGGTCATTTACCTCCCATCAACTGTTTGGTCATTTACCTCCTATCAACTGTTTGGTCACTTACCTCCTATTAACTGTTTGGTCACTTACGTTCCATCAACTGTTTGGTCCCTTACCTCCTATCAACTGTTTTGTCACTTACCTTCCATCAACTGTTTGGTCACTTACCTCATATCAACTGTTTGGTCACTAAATTTCCATCAACTGTTTGGTCATTTATCTCCCACCAACTGTTTGGTCACTTACCTCCCATCAAATTAAGACGAGGAAGACATACTGGAGACTGTTGGAGAAGGAAGTAAGGACAAACTCATAAACGACGTTCTCCTATGGACTCCTTCACATGGACACACCAGTGTATGCCAGTCAGCAGATGTCTACATTCACCAGCTCTGTTCGGATACTGGGCGCCAAATAAAGGAATTATCAAGAGTAATGACAGAGACGGATAGCGATAGTGAGTCTGTGGAATCCTTCTAGTTGTTGATGATGATGATGATGATGTGATAATAGTGAGTGATATAGGCATGAAGCCTAAAATTGTGAAAAAGATGGAATGCTGGGGATTATTTTTTAAAGTTTGGATTGTACCGATTTCATTTCTTTGTTTTCATTTAACTTCAGGAATGCATCGATTTTTTCACTCTAAAAAAACTGTGTAAATATTTTTACTTACGGAAAAAAACTCATTGGTGTTGGCATCCGGGCAACTCCAGGTACCACTGCTTGTCCCCCAAATACATATTGCTCTGGAAAATTCTAAAATTAGATTAAGATCACTTGTACCTCTAGCAGAGTATTAAGATCTCTTCACACCAAAAAGAGTGTGTCTAGAGTATGGCACTAATAGTCTAGTCGGAATATCTGGGGAGAGTGGAGTATCCATTCATTACTCCTTAGGCCCACTCTGATCCGGAGTGGTAGCACCTGTCAGGGTTCCGAATTCGATATATATATATATACTTTCTTTAAAGAAAAAACCAAAGATCGGTTATTTTTGGATTATAAATTTATTTCCATCCTGTTTTGCGTTTCTGATGTTAACCAAAAACACGAAGAAAAATATAATAGGACTTTTTCAGATCTTATGGATAAAATAAAACAGAATAGACACAGGGGCTGGGAGACTGGACCGAATAATACCTATATATATATATATATATATCCATATGATGTATATATAAGATAAACACACACACACACACACACACACACACACACATATATATATATATATCAACATCATTATGTCATGGTGCGAGCACAAATTTCCATGAAATCTCTCACTCACCTTTCGTCCCTACCATCCATCTCTTCCCAGAGGTCTTCTAGGTCTTCTGCAGGTTAGAGTGGACCTGAGAGCAATTTGTCCGTACGGAGCTGTTGTAGATAAATTCTAGTTGGTCGTCCAATACTTGCCTGTCCGTATGAAGGGGTCCATAAGAGAACATCGGTTATGAGTTCTTCTTTACTCCTTCGGCAGTGTCCCGCATATCTTGTTCTTCTTATTAGGATGGTTTTAGAGATGGGAGGTAGGTGGCTGTTCAACTGTTGCTTTGTGGGATGTTGCTCCAGGATTTGTTCAATATAGCTCGTAGCTTTCTTGTGCAGTTCTCGTCTAGCATTTTTTTCATAAGCTAATTCAGCGTCCATGTGGTGCATCCATATAGTAGAACTCACACGACCGAGGCTGGGAAAAACAGCATTTTATTCTTCCATATAATCGATAACCTATCGATAGCAGTCCATGTCTTCAGTAGTTGTATATTGGTGTCATTTTCGGTCGATGAGACGCTGCCTCCAAGGTAGGTGAACTTGTCCACTCGTTTCAGAGAGCCACCGTTTAGTGTGGAGATCTCTCTTTTTTCTATTAAAACACATGTATTCCGTTTTGTCTGCATTGACATGTAGGCCAATACCACATGCTCTCTGCTCCAGACAATGCTGCAGGGATTCAGCTTGGGTTGGTGTATTTGCAAAAAGTCCTTTGTCATCTGCGCAGTCTGCGTCCGTAATAGCTTGTGTGGGGTATCGTGTGCTTCTTACCTTTCTTAGTAAAATGTATTAGGAGGTGGGAGGGATTGTCTGAAATATTTCCAGCAAGAATCAAATCTTCTTAATGGCAGTTGAACAACTATCAAAATAAATCAAAGAATATATGGGGGATTTTCCCTTTTTTTCCGTAAGTTGAACCTCAGAAGCCATGGGAAGCAGCATAGTGGATGTAAAGTAAGGTTGGTGAATCCAACAATGACACAACGGCGTGCTTCACCTGATGCTGGGCGGAAGAACCCCGCGGTTCAAAGGCTAGAATCAAATAGTTCAATCAGGAAACTACTGGTACTCATCTACAATAGTGGCGTCTATTGATGATGTAAAAATACAGCCATTGAAAGATTACCATGGCTGACTTCAATGTTATATATATATATATATATATATATATATATATATGAAGTAAAGTTGGTGACCTTAGTCGAGGGTGACCCGAAGGATCCCTCTTAAATATCTACCACACCGAGATGTAGGGGAGGTCGCTACCCCATTCCCTGGATTTCTCCACTTTACCCTTGATCCTTACCTTATAATGCTGAGTGCTAAGCAAGGCAGCATCAAGTACCATTTTTTTAGTCTTTTGTATGACTCCACTTGGAATTGAACCCCGTCTCAAGGCCCATTGGATAACACTCTACTCATTAAGCCAATGGTCCCACATGCCATATATATATATATATATATATATATATATATATATATATATATATATATATATATATATATATATATATATATATATATATATATATATATATATATATATATATATATATATATATAAGGTATTATATAAATCATATATATATAATATAAAAAAGAATGAAATGTCCAGAGAAGATGAGTTTGGAATTATTCAAATTGCAAATCTATGGGAGGATTGATATAAATCTCTAGGAGTGCTCGATATACGATTATTTATATGTAAATATGCAGATATCATCCAGAGAATATATATTCATTATACAATTAGAAGAAAGACTCAACAGTCCATCATTTTGCTATTATAAATTTATTTCAGCCAGCTGCTAAAAAGCAGTCGGCTTCATGAGATAGCGGTCACCTTCAATTTAGCATAAGTCATTTGTTTGGACACAGTTGAAATGTCAAACAGTTCTTTTGACCCAAGGATAGGACCCTACCAGGTGCTTCCACTGCAGGCTAGAATGGACCTGAGAGCGATTGCAATGAAGGGGTACTCTGAATTTTCTAAAGCTCCAGTGATATTGGAGCCGTACACTCAGATTATTTAGCGTCATATATTGGACATTTGTTAGGGAGGGTCTTACCCATCTGCAGAGATGCAATCGGTGTATCATATAACCCCAGACGACTGTGATTAATCCTTTTTAATAATTATAAGATCGAAACTATTTGAGAGTAATTAAAAATCAAATAATTGAAATTAGTAAAATTAATAAAATTAAAACTGATAAAAGTTGCTTTTTTTCCCCTTTGTAGATGCTTCAAAAAATACGAATTTTAAACTTGGTATGTCAATCGGTCTAGTTGAAGGAAAACTCTGAATGAAATACGAAGTGCATACGATAAGTTTCCAGACTTTTTTTTACAGGCATTTAAAATTGTCGTAGACTCTTGAAAATTCAGTATGTTATTGCTATACATCTTATGAGATGTCTGACCAAATTTTATGATTTCAGGTTCAAATGAACACCAACAGCAGGAATTAGAATACACCCTACTAAAGCCTGATTGTTACAGCTGGTGAATTTCAAAAATGAAATCTGGACGTCAGGACACTTTAAAAGAACGATATGCAATAAAATTCTGTTTTAAACTTGGAAAAAATACCACAAAAACGTATTCAAAGCTTCAGACTGCTTTTGAAGCATCTTGCATGAATCGATCATCAGTTTTTGAGTGGCATAAGAGATTCAAGGAAGCCAGGGAGTCTGTGAGGGATGATGATAGGTGTGCGTGTTGATTGGCCAAAGGGTTAGAGTTACTATGTTGAGGTTTTAAGGGAGTTCAGGTAGGGATTCCGTCCGAAGAGGCCAGCACTCTTCAAATTGGGTAAGTGACATTTCCACCAGGACAATGCACCAGTCCACAACTCCATCCTTGTCACAGACTATTTGACAAAGATGAGCATCAAGACAGTTCGTCACCCTCCCTATAGTCTAGACCTTGCTCCCGGTGACTTTTGGCTATTTCCTAAGCTCAGAGGCTGTCGTTATGAAACAATTTAGGAGATGAAAGAGGCTGTGATGAAGGTCATTGACATGCTCACACAAGAGGACTTCCATGGGGCCTTCCAGAAATTGTTTGAACGGTACAAGAAGTTCATTGCAGTTGGAGGAGATTGCTTCGAAGGGAACTAGAGTTTCATGTATGTACTATCAATAAAAGTGCCTATACCAAAAAAGTCTGGAAACTTATCGTATGCACCTCGTACCTATTAAACTCTACTTAAAATTGTATCGCATTCTGCTCGACGAGCGGAGGGTTTGTGTAAATATATGCTGAATACGAATAATTTTTAAGTGAGTCTGTTTACCCCTAGATTTGACCTTAACAAGTACTACCACTCCGGGTCAGGGTAGAGCTGGAAGTAATGGCAGTGAAGGAGTACTCTCCACTCCTCAGTTCTCCACAGCTAGAAACTCGCAATCAGATCTAGTTTAGTCTCATATTCAGCAGGACTCTCCTTTTGTAGGATTCTCACTCCCTCTGCTGGTGACACGGTCAGTGTATACAAAGCTCCGTCGACAAGACAGTGAATGTATTCTTGTTTCCATGGAAACTGTCTGGAGCATAACTTTCGGAACGTCGCTTAGTGAATATCTTAATTTTTCTTCCAATCATCTTCGCCATTTGCTCAATTAGGGGAACTAGCTCTGTCTCTCTCTTTCTCCCCCCTCTCTCTCTCACTCACTATCTCTCGCTCTCATTTTCCCTGTCTGTGTGTCTGTCTTTCTCATATGGGTGTGAACATCCAGTAAAGAACTGACCTTTGTGATGTGAAAGGACAGATGTGTTTTTACTCGCGAGGCAAAGGAAATGACAACTCGCTGAAAAACGCGCGTAGCATAAACTTTCCCCCTTGACCCAACCGTTTGCGAGGCGAAAGGAGAGCGATTTTTATTGGAAGAGGATATTATCGTCACACTCTGACACCCACAGGAGTCCATACGTACATAACATGTATACATAAATACATAGATGTATACGTACACACATCTATGTATATGTTCACACATTGTATACGTACAAGTAGCACAAACACCTCAAGAAATTCATTACGTTTTTATATTACGCATAGGTTTTTCATATAAGCGTCTTCATAGGACACGTGAGTACAGTCTTATTCCTTCAGCATGCATTATAACTGTGCTATGTCAAGGTTGAAAATGCGTGCAACAGTATTTCCAGACAGTAAGTTAATTGTGCGAGAGTTTACTGTATGTGTGAGTATATGTGCGTGTTGGAATGTGTGTGCGTGTGTATAGGTACACGTGCACATGCGTACATCGAGGCATTGGTGGTGGTGGTGTTAATTATGATATATATATATATATATATATATATACGAGGATCATTTAAAAAGTTTCCTGACCTTTTTCGTATGGGCACTTTTATTGATAGTACACACATGAAACTCTAGTCCCCTTCGAAGGAATCTCCTCCGACTGCAATGCACTTGTTGTACTGTTCCAAAAACTTCTGGAAGGCCCCATGGAAGTCCCCTTGTGTCAGCGTGTCAATGTCATTCGTCACAGCCTCTTTCATCTCTTCAATTGTTCCATAACGACAGCCTCTGAGCTTAGGGAATAACCAAAGGTCACAGGGAGCAAGGTCTGGACTATAGGGAGGGTGACGAACTGTCTTGATGCCCATTTTGGTCAAATAGTCTGTGACAAGGATGGAGTTGTGGACTGGTGCATTGTCCTCGTGGAAATGCCACTGACCCGATTTGAAGAGTGCTGGCCTCTTCCGACGGAATCCATTCCTTGACTCCCTTAAAACCTCAACATAGTAACTCTAACCCTTTGGCCAATCAACTCTGGTGTATTGACTTCCTTACTCCTCCCACACCTCTCATCATCCCTCACAGACTCCCTGGCTTCCTTGAATCTCTTATGTCACTCAAAAACTGATGATCGATTCATGCAAGATGGTCGAAAAGCAGTCTGACGCATTCCATACGTTTTTGTGGTATTTTTTCCAAGTTTAAAACAGAATTTTATTGCATATCGTTCTTCTAAAGTCTCCTCACGTCCAGATTGCATTTTTTTAATTCACCAGCTGTGACAATCAGGGTTTAGTTGGGTGTATTCCATTTGTTGCTGTAGCTGTTTGAACCTGAAATCGTAAAAATTGGTCAGTCATCTCATTAGATGTATAGCAATAACATACTGAATTTTCAAGAGTCTACGACAATTTTAAATGCCTGTACAGAAAAAGTCTGGAAACTTATTCAAGGCACCACGTATATATATATATATATATATATATATATATATATATATATATATATCATGTCATGCCACAGGCACGGATATCTCTGACCCTCTCTCGCCACTACTCCCTATCGTTCATAGCCTCTGGCAGGTCTTCAGGGCCCCATCCCGTATCCTCACATAGCTGCTGGATGTATGTTCGTCCAGCTTCTTCCCGGCCATATGTGGGGGTCCATAGGAGTACATCCCTTATGAGCTCGTCGCTGCTTCTACAAACCCAACTAAATCAAATCAAATCGTTTATTACTTTTGTTCACCTTATATATATATATATATATATATATATATATATATAAGGTGAACAAAAGTAATAAACGATTTGATTTATTTGGGTTGGGTTTTATGGCATATCAATCATTGTTCGTTATTTAATGCCAAACCCTCTTTATACATATATATTGAATATATTGAATTTGGTTTGGTTGGGTTTTATTGCATATCAACTATTGTAGCTTATTTAATGCCAAATCCTCTTCATATATATGTATTGAATATACATGATTTGGTTTGGTTGGGTTTTATGGCATATCAACCATTGTAGGTTAAAACGAAACTGACATCATTTTTTAAATATTTTTCACAGAGTTAAATGTTATCTGATATGAATAATTCTATTTACTATTAATTCTTCGTTTGCACCAAATTTAATGGTTTAAATTAATGCTGTGTAATACAAACAATTTAACATCAGTCATTTCTTCCCACACGTTTAAACAGATATACTTATGACTCAATTAGACATCAGTCATTTGTTTATATTCCTAAATGATGAAACAGCTCTATTTCTAACAATTCAATTTAATGTTAATCATTTATTTGCAGTCATTTAAATGTCAAACAGCTCTTTTTGAGCCATCTATAGGACCCTTTCAGGTGCTATCATTCCGAGACAGAGTGAACCTGAGAGCGATAGTCGTGAGTACCTGGCATCCATCAAAGCTCCGGTATTACTGAAGCCTTACCATCTGATTGTTTTGTGTCATAACCAGGAAACTCGTTTGTGGGGGGTGATTCTTACTCCTCCTCAGAGATGCAGACGGTGTATTGTACAGCACTAGCCAATTGGACTGTGTTTGAATGTTAGTGAACACAAATTAGAAAATGTTAAAATGAAAGATATCGTTAAAGTAGTAATTTTCTAAGCTATTTTGCTTAGATGTAGCACAAGGCCGAATGAATGAGGTACCCAATGAGACTCGAACCCACTCGTAAGGTTTTACAAGTCGATCTCACTAACCTGAGGCTTTTTGCCTTGATATTGCATAAGGCCGTACGAATAAGGCACCCAATCAGACTAGAACCGACTCGTGAAGTTTTGCTAGTCAATCTCACTAACCATTACATAACCTAAGGGTTTTTGCCTATATGTTGCCGAAGGCCGTACGAATGAGGCACCCAATGAGACTAGAACCCACAGGTAAAGTTTGGCTGGACGATTTCACTAACCATTACATAACCTGAGGCTTTTTCCTAGATATTGCAGAAGGCCGTACGAATGAGGCACCCAATGAGACTAGAACCCACAGGTAAAGTTTGGCTGGACGATTTCACTAACCATTACATAACCTGAGGCTTTTTCCTAGATATTGCAGAAGGCCGTACGAATGAGGCACCCAATGAGACTAGAACAGATATCATTAAAATAACCGAGATGCTGGTAGAATTTCCATTTATATACGAATAACAGACATCAAAATTAGCATTTATCGTTGTGATGAAAAGCTTAGAAAAGTCATGTACAAATTTGAATTGTCGCGGGCAACTCACCGTGGTGTTGTGTCTAACGTGTTGATCTGCTTCATCGGTGTAAGCGGGTTCGAGCTGCAGTCGCTCTGTTAAGTTTACCTTTGGATTAATAACCGTTGTTTTTTTTAACAACCTCTGTGGATTATTTAATGTCAAAGTGCAATTTAACTCATAGCTGATGCAGGGATAAGGGAGTTCATAAAGTGAAACCCACATACTACCATGTCGCAATTCCAGCATATTTGTCCCTACTCTGTGGCGACTACACCCATTTTTTACCCCTTCTACAACTGCTATTACTAAATGAATTATTAAGATGAAGGTGATACAAAAAAAAAAGATAGAAAGAAACACATTTATACAATGCAGTTATCTCCCTTGTTGTTATCGGTCGTTCAACTTGATGTTTGGCTTATGACTGAAAAGTTTTAGCCTATTTACACTCATAGGAACCTCTGATGCGAAACACGGGTATCTCAAGGAAAGAATTCAATCTTGACCTGAGAGAAATAGAATTATGGAATAATTAGAAAAAATTTGAGTATATATATATATGTATATATAAAGATAAATAGAAAGACAGAAAGAGAAAAAAGAAAGAGAGAAAAGAGAAAGAAAGAATCTCTGTGTGTGTGTGTGTGAAAGAGTGGGAGAGAGAGAGAGGGAGAGAGAGAGAGAGAAAGAAAGGGAGAGAACAAAAGAGTTAAGCAATAGAAAAAAAAGAAAAATGGAAAGAAATAAAAAGGAGTACAGCATGACAAAGAAATAAATAAAGAAAGAAAGAATAGAAAGAAAGAAAGAAAGAAAGAATAGAAGGAAAGAAAGAAAGAAAGAATAGAAGGAAAGAAAGAAAGAAAATGAAAAGAAAGAAAATGAAAAGAAACAAAAAATGAAAAGAAAGAAAATGAAAGAAAAAATGAAAAGAAAGAAAATAAAGGAAAAACAGAAAGGAAGAAAATGGGAAAAAAGAAAGAAAATCGAATATAAAAAAAAGAAAGCAAATTAAATGTAAGAAAAAAAAGAAAGAAAATGCAAATGATTGGTTGTTTGGGTTTTATGGCAGATCAACCTTTGCAAGTCATTTGATGCCAAATCCATTTTTATACAAATATTCAGTTCTATTTAACACAATTCAGTTTAGCATATGTACATCGTTAAAATGGAAGTACACAGTTTAATTGTCAAAAACATTTCTATTTCAAGCTATTCAATTTAGTCAAAAAGTTCTAATTCAAACAATTCAATTTAGCCTAAGTACGCAGTTTAGTTCTATTTAAACCATAAATAGGGCCCTATTAGGTGCTACAATTCCAAGCCAGAGTGAACCTGGGAGCGATGGCAATGAAGGAGTACTTCTTATTCCCTAAAGCTGCAGCAGTACTGGAACCTCATCATATAGATTATTTAGTGTCATAATCAGGACACTCGTTGGGGGGGGGGGCTTAACCCTCTGCAGAGAAGTAGTCAGTGTATTTTACTGTCCTGGCCGACTGGACAAGAAAATGCAAAGAAAGAAAGGAAAAAAAAAACTCTGAAAGTATTGAGGAATGAAAAAACACAAGTTCTTCGGGGGATGATTTTACTTTAGAAATATTTACTAACTTTAAACGTTTTTGGTTTTTAAACCTTAATCAGAATCTATGAGCCATTAAATGCCACTCAAAAGATAAAAAAGTTTTAAAACATTCCTATTTCGTTGGTAGCTTTTTATTTAAAATTTGTGTGGTATAATTAGTTTGGTTTAGTTTGGTTTTATGGCATATCAACCATTGTAGGTTATTTAATGCCAAATCAATTTTATATAAATGAACAGTTCTATTTCAAAAAATTCAGTTTAGCATAAGTATACAGTTTAGTTCTATTTGACCAATAGATAGGACTCTATCAGGTGCTACCACTCCGAGCTAGATTGGACCTGCGAGCGATGACTATAAAGGGGTACTCCACATTCCCTAAATCTCCTAACCATCAGATTGTTTAGTGACATATCCAGGACACTAGTTGAAGAGGTGGTCTTACACCTCTGCCGAGATGCAGTCGGTGTATTCTGTAGCTCCTGCCGACTGGGCCCGATGTAATTAGCGTTCCTAAATTTAATCTATTTGCACTCATAGGAACCTTTGCCGTTAAAATCTATCTATCTATCTATTATAGAACCAGATTATTTGAAATAAAGGTTTTTGTAAGAGATGAATTGAAAAAACCCGGGTCTTTGTTCGATTGTATTGTAGTTTGAAATAATTCTAGATTCAACAATTTTGCGGCGTAAGCTAAATACTTTTAAATCTTTGGAATAAAATTTGTGATTAGTTCTTAACTTATGTTTGACTGAGCCGTTATTCATATTTCATGTTTTTAAGTCGCTAGAGTGCTCGTAGATTTATTTACGAGCACTCTACGCGATGATTAACCCAGATATCACAGTTACAGTCCAATCATGGAATTTCATAAAACCAAGTTCTGTATTCAATGTGGGTATCGTTATTTATATTATCAATTAAATTCCAAACTATCTGTTTTAATTCCAAGGTTGTTTTTGGTTGTTTTTCTTTTTTTGATGATGTTTTATGGTTAAATGTTTGGTCTTTTTTTTTTCTTTTAATGGCATATCAACCTTCATGGGTTATTTAATGCCAAAGCCATTCTCCTAGAAGAACAGTGGTGGTGCTATTTAACCCATAGCAGGGAGGATAAGGGGGTTCATACCTTTTCCAACGGTATTTGTCCGAAAGTGAACGTAATAGCGCGACTGGAGTTCGAACTCGCGTGCTACGATTTCGCAGACCATCGCTTTAACCATTACACTACGGGATTGGCTGAAAAATTAATGATTTTTATTTTTTGACAAATTTCATCGACATTTCGCTATGCGCTGATCCTATGCGCAGAGACCCCTTTTTTTCCATTTTAAAGAAAGTCTCAGCACCGATAACATCCGGTGAATGCTCTCGTGGGCGCTAGTTGCAATCATTATTTTCTGTGTTCGATAAATTAGAAGAGATCTCTTTCTGTCATATAACAATATGTTGTCATTAACTAACATATTCCTTTGGATGGATATAATATTTACACCTTATACGACTACTTTTGGGGGCTGGAACGAATCACGCCAATTATAGAGTCACATAATACGAAATTTACAAGATATGAAGTCCCCTCAGGAACGAATTAATTTCTTATCTCGAGGTATCATTAAAATTCTATAAATCAAAACATCCTCATATATATATATATATATATATATATATATATATGTATATATATACATATATGTATATATATGTATATATATATATGTATATATATACATATATGTATATATATATATACATATATGTATGTATATACATATATATGTATATATATATATATCCTTATCAGCTCCTTAAAATCTATCTCCACTTTAAAACAAAAAATCTTTAATGAAACCTGATACATTTGGGTCTAAATCCCTCCCAGCTTTCCTGCTACAACTATACCCCTCTACCATTTTGTCATTTCTCCTCACATGCTTTTAAATAGAAAAATTCAGAAAACAGTCACTGTCTGAAGATGTTTGAGATGAAATAAAGCCAAACGAAATATCACACTTCTAAATTTAAGTTTATTGTTTGATTTATCCAACTTTCCACATATTTCTATTATACTGTCTAATTAACTACAAATTTATCTTTTCAACATATATATATATATATATATATATATACATTAGATCTATTGACGTTTGAGTAAGGTAATCTAAGTTTGAGTAGTAATAGCGCTAATGTATTCCCTTGCAAGATTCCAGCAACAATATCAAAGAAATCATCATCATTTTTAGGTAAGCGAACCGTTGTGTTCCTGTCTTTGTAGGGCATCATTATAGCAGTAACAGTTTCTTTTGGGAGACCATTTGCTAGAAGTATTTGCTCCATCTTTCCTCTGTGTAATATGGAATATGAAGTCTTGTAGAAATGTACGAACAAGAGTGTTGCCTCGAGATCTTTTGCACATACGCCTTCGCTGATTCGACAAATAGTCAGAATTTTGTGGAGCGATTTTTCTTAAATCTGTTTTAATTTTTCGTAAGAATTCTATTAACGTAAGATTGGATACGATTGAGAAGCTGGAAATAATAAACCTTATCAGCTATACTCATAATAGTTATGTCTCTGTAATTCTGATGTCACATTGCAAAAGGAAGGAGAGCAAAAAACCTTTTATCCATTTCTCTATTGTGTTTTGTTTATACATGGCGTTACACATTCGACGAAGTATGTCGTCAAATTATCGGGTGTCTCAATATACGTGGGACACATGTGATTGCTAATAACCCTACCAATAATAATGTTGGGTTCTTTTTTGTTTTAGATTTGAAAATTGCATTCTGTAAGAACAAATAATCCTTGATCACAATGCCTTGGAAGAGTAAAAACATTTTGCCTTACTAGTTATTTGGAGACAAAAATAATTCAAAACTATCTCAAAATAGATGCAACCTATGAATGTAACATACCCATAATATACGGATGTGTGTAATAGACATAGGAATCTAAAATCACGAAATTGGTTCAGGTACGAAATTTTTATTCACCTTTTTGAGTTTAAAGGTTTTTCGACATGGGGAGAGAGCGACACAATCTTTCTATGCTGACTGCTTTTACATCGTCAGCTCTCAACCCAACCAACGTGCGGCGTCCGTAGTGCACAAAGTCGTCTGGCCTCGCCCAGCTCTGAAAGTCAACCTTCTTCTTCCGAGGCAGGAATTCAACTGACTGCTTTTTCTCAAATCTCAGCCCACGCTTCCGGTGCGTGACGTCAGCCAAATACCCTGGTCTCAATTCCTATCTGGGATTTTTATTTTGACATCTCTGAATGACACATCCTCTCCGCACGCGCATGAACACCTGCGTTAATGTTGCACCTAACTAACCCATGCGCTAAGCGAAAGGTTCTCAGCCTAACTAAACCGAAAGGCAAGATGTATATAAAACGAAATCCCTCGGCAATTATATTACATGAATATGATAATGATTTATTACTGAGACAAGTCAATCTTGTCGAGAAAAATAAGAATTGTTTGTCCTGGGTATCCCTCTAAAGTTAAATCAGGTTGTGATGCTCTTATCTCGGAGTTTGGGGAATGTAGAGTATCCTTTTATTAACAAATAATTAATTTTAAATAGAATTAGTGTTAGCAATACATGAAAACTTCAAACTGTCTGCAAACAAATCATTAATATAAAGTGTCTAAATATACATGGGACCCATGTTGTAATATAATGGCCGTGGGATTTCGTTTAATGCCTTTGGGTTTAGTTAGGCTGAGAACCTTTCGGCTCAGTGCATGGGTTACTTAGGTGCAACATTAACGCAGGTGTTCGCACGCTCGCGCGGAGCGGACGTGTCACACAGAGATGTCACAATAGCCCAGATGGGAAACGGGGTTACAGAGTGCCGGTGACGTCACGCACCGGAAGCGCACGGAGGATTTTGGGAATTTTGAAGAAAGTTAGTTGAGTTGAAAACTAACACCAAACGAGAAGGGTCGACTTTCGGGGCTCGCAGAGGCGAGACGCATTTGCGCGCTACGGGCGCCGCAAGAGATGTGGTGGTGGTGGGGGAGCGGCAGATGGAAAAGCCAGAATAGAAAGAATGTGTATGTCTCTCCGTATGTCGAAGAAACTTTAAACTCAAAGGTAATAAAAAGTTTCGTACCTGAACTAAGAAGTCGTAAGTGTTTTTCGTGTTACGAGATTCCTATGTTCTGTGTATATATGTTATGAACATTATGAACGTTTTGCGTACCGGTATGAATATGTCGATTTCGCATATCCGTATCTGGGTACGGTACAATGTGACTGCCAATAACTCTATGAAAAATATTGATGTGATCTTTTTTGTTTCAGATTGGAAAATAGTATACAATCACAACTATTGATATTTTGCGTCGCTACTTATTTGGAGATAAAATCATTCAAAACTGTCTCAAAATAGATGCAACCCATTAATATGATAATGATTTATAACTATGACAAGAAACTAAAAAAAAAAAGATTGCATTTAAAAGAAGCTGATGGAATAGAAATTTAAAAAAAAACATTGATTTGATGTCTCTAGCTCAAAGGATGCATTTTTTACAGGACGTGTTCCAAATGACCTCCATTGCACTCGTTTCAGTAATAAAAATAGTTATTATATTAACGGGTGTTATCTATTTTAAGACTCGCTGAACTTTTTTGAACTTCAAGAGCTATATTCGGCTTTCATTTTTCGTAAAGTCTCCATTAATAATCTTTTCAATTAATTCATCTGAGATTTCTGGAGGTTTTCCAAGCAGATTCTTGAAATATTTTTTTTTTTCCACATTCTTAAGTCTTTCTACTCAGCTGACAGCTTTTAGTTTTCATCTCGAGGTGCTCTTCCTTTTGCTATCTTCACTTATTGTGTGCCGTGCTAATTTTGACTGTTTATCTTCTACAATATTTCTAATCTAATTATTCTTTTAGACATATTTTGGTCAATTCTTTTTTTAAAAAACTTTCTGTTCATTGGCGTTTGTTGGGTTTCTTTTATTAAATTTTTTACTACACTTAGCAAACTATTTAATAAAAACAATTTAAGAATGAATTATTGTTGCTGGAGGAATATCAGAAATATCATTAACAGATATAATTTTGAAGTCAGACCGGCTCATTGCCTAGTGTTTGGCAATGGCTCGGTACATCGGGGTTCAATCCCAGGTTAAGTCATACCAAAGACTCAAAAAATGGTAGCCGCCTTCTTAACACTCAGCATTTTAATGTACGTACCAAGGGTAAAGTGAGACAATCCTGGGAATGGAGTTGAACCCTCCCGTACACATTAGTGTAGTAGCTATTGAAAAGAGAGCCTTCAGGTCAATCTCGACTTAGGTCGCCAACTTTACTTACTTACTTATAATTTTGAAATATTGAATGAAAATGATAATAGTCAAAATCATAGATGCAATTTACAAACAACAATTTAAACAAATTGATGGAATCGTCGATGCCGGGTAAAAGTTGAAGATTTGGTTTCCTTGCTTTGGTTTTATAACATAACAACCACTGTAGTTTATTAAGTTCCAAATACTGTTTACACGTATATATCAAATATATATATATGATTTGTAAACACATTTTGTAGATAACATTCAGAAACGAGTTGAGCCCTTTTTTTGCACACAGTTAAATGGTTTCAAGTATTGCTATATAACAGTCACAATTTAACATCAGTAATTTCTTTTCACACAGTTTGTTCTATTTGACCGATAGATCGGACCTGCTTTTGAGATTCGGCTCGCCCGATTTACTATATCGAGTAAAATCTTATTCGGGCTATTAAAGTTATTCTTCTCGTCGCTCGGCGGTCGATCAAAAATCGCAATGAAACGTTTCTATTCAAACATAGAAATAGAAAAACTGATTCTTTTTACAGCCCAAAAGTATGCCTCAAGTTACTTAGAATGATGTACAATTACATTTGTAAATTCTTTGGTCTTGTGCAAGGCACCTAACGTCTGTCAGAATGTCGGGTTAAAGAAAAGGAAGTCGCATCCCAAAAATATACGGCAATCATCTGAAAAAGATCTGATAAATGGAATTTAGAATGACCAGCCTTTCTCTCTCACTCTCTCTTTCTCTCTCTCTCTCTCTCTCTTTATCTCTCTATTTCTCTCTCTCTCTCTCTCTCTTTCTCTCTCTCTCTCTCTCTCTACTCTCTCTTGGACGTTCGATCATTGTAAACATACGTATAATTAACCTTTCCACAGTGGAACCAAAATGTCTCTATTGTCCAAATTGAAGACGCTCACTGATTTTTAGAAATTCATTTGGAAAAAATTTCCTTGACTCAACATTTATATTCTCTCCCCGCTTACGAAAAAAAAAACCCCGAAAATTTCAAAGAAAGAAAAGAATGGATACTTCTGTTAACTACGCACGGAAAATTATACAAGTAAGTAATATTCATATTTTCTTCTAGAATGCCTTGACTTGAAAAGTTTTTGATTATTATTGAATAAAAATGGAGTCGGTCGAATAAAATGATTTTGGGGCGTATAAATTTTCCCTCGCTCTCGACCGCCGACTTTTTTAAATCTCAAAGGCTGGATTGGACCCTATCAGGTTCTACCACACCGGGTCAGATTGGACCTGGGAGCAATGGCTATGAAGGGTACTCCACATTCACCATGATGTCATATCTTGGACACTAGTTTGGGGAGGGGGTCTTACCCCTCCGCAGAGATGTAGTCAGTGTATTTTCTGCCCCAGCCGACTGAGATTATTTAAAGACTGAGATCAAAGTAGTTTTACTAGTCAGTTTAACAATTATGACATCACGTATAGAAAAAATATATCATTACTGTCCTTTTAAAACTGGTGTACACTTCATTGTTGCAATATAAAAATTTTCAGAACCAATATATTAATATTGTTCAAAATGATCTTAGATATCATCTCAAACATTGAAATATCAACTATTTGAGCCATTGCTGAGATTCTAAGAGGTATCAATTATCGCGGTCTGAACAAGCCTTTGAGCAATGACAATGAAGTTATGAGTCCACATTCTCTTGAAATGGTGTTATATATCTTAGAAGCCGCTGTATATTTATCTCTTTTAATGGTTTGGTATGCATTCTGCTGCCGCTTCAAAGTGTGGGGGGGTGACAGAGTTTTCATATTCGTCATTTGGAGTATGTTTTTCAGATGTCTCCTGAAGAATATCAAATTTATTTCTTACAGTTACCTATTAGTGGTTGCATGTTTCACTATTGACAAGTAAGGACCAATCATATTGTACCGGTCTACCTGTTTGCTTCTTATTTTGTATAGACTCCAACAAATCCTTACTGAGATGATTATGTGATCGGATTTGGTTAGGTTTCTTTGTTTAATGGTATATCAACCATTATAGGTTATTTAATGCCAAATCCATTCTCCTAGAAGAACAGTAGTGGTACTATTTAACCCATAAATAGTAGGATAAGGGGGTTCATACTTTTCCCAAGGGTTTTGTCCGAAAGTGAATGTAATAGCGCGACAGGAGTACGAACTCGCTTACTACGATTCCGCAGTCCGTCGCTATAACCATTACACAACGAGGACACCCCCTATGCGATCGGAAGAATGTCCTTCAATCGATAAGTACGCCTTGCAGTTCATTGCCCTGTTTATCAACTTCTTTTTCTGAAAATTTTAGTATTTAGGCATATAAGCCTGTTTTCGAGAGGACACTCGACAAGACGTTTATCATTTCTATTTGGAGAGATGCGTAAATAGAATGTAATATTTTCGTCTTTGCCTATTTGATCATTCATGTCTTCACTAATAATCAGAACGTTGTATTTGGGAATGTGTCGGACAGGGGAAGGTCACCCATTATTGATTGTGGTGATGTCTATTTCATCACTGACATTAGTCAGAATGTCGGAAAAGACGATTTTTTATACAGAGGTAAAATATACCTCACAAAAATGAATGAAATATAACCTTGAAATATCAACAAAAATATAAATTTTTAAAAAAATTAAATAAAAGAAAAGAAGAGAAAATATCAACCAGGACAGGAAAAAAGAAAATTCTGTTTTGTGAAGTGAGTAGCTGACTTTTGTATGTAAACATATCTGATTTATTTCCAAGAAAAAAATTAGTTAACCTTTTCCGCGGGTTGATTGATGTATTTAAGGTTATCGTTGCTAATTTATGAGATGATCAAGGGGGATAGCAACACCATCACAACCGAGAATAATCATATCAGCTATCAAAAAAACAAAACAAAAAAAAAAAACAATCGCTAATTAATAAAAAAAAAGTTAATTTATTATTAAAAAAGAAAACTTGTAAAAGAGGAATAAGATAATTATCCATTATTTTTTTTATCAGCTGGTATTTTTAGGGAGAGCATTTAAAAGCAATGTATGGAAATTAATTAATTCTATTAGGAAAAATCGCTACCTTTGTTTAGTCATATTACTTGTGTTGAAATTCGGGTAGCCATGTTGTTTTTAGTTGTGTCATGTAAAAAGTATGCCTTCTAAGTAACAAGGCTTGTAGGTTGCCGTTGTTCGTATATGCTTTAGTCATCTCTGATTGATCAATCTACTGCTGTTGCTGATGGGAAAGTCTATCAATATTTTCTAGTAATTTGTTAACGGCAAACAATCCAACAACTTGGCAAAAGCATAAATCTATCGCTTCTCCTTTTAAAAATAGTTGGTTAGACAGGGCTCCAAAGCCTTGATACAGCAGCTTGTCAAGAAGAAGGACAATTCTATGCTAAAACCAGGTGTTCTCTGGTTAAAAACTGATCTTGTGTCACTTACTGTCCATGATGGAAGGGTTGAGTTAATATATTTATTGAAAGTACAAGTCTTTGTTTGACCAGTAAAATTAAACAACGTCGAACTTGGTCTGTGCTCACTTGGGTGACGACTTAGGAATACCAGTTACTATAAGTAAACTACTGTCTTTGGATTTAGAATGTACTATTTAGTAAATGAATAAATACATTGGTTTACACATATTTAGTCTTATTACGTACGAAGCAAAGATTAGTAAATAAACATATTTTAGATAGAACTATTCGTAATAAGTACTTAATTATTCTATTATTACTGAAATCAGCTGGGCGTAACGGTTATCGTTTTAGAAATATGAATCGGTGGGGCGAGTATTTTTACATCCTTCTTCACTCTAATTATCTTGGGGAAAAACTTGAATTTTTCTCTTCTCATTCTGGATAGATTGTAGATGGAGAGACAGGGGTCTTTGGCCTTCGTAAGGCAACCAGTCAAGAAAAGGAAGTTGGGTAGACTGAGATCTTTGACCTTCGTAAGGCAACCAGTCAAGAAAGGCAATTGGGCAGAATGAGATCTTTGACCTTGAAAAGGCAACCAGTCAAGAAAGGCAGTTGGGCAGACTGAGATCTTTGACCTTCGTAAGGCAACCAGTCAAGAAAAGGAAGTTGGGTAGACTGAGATCTTTGACCTTCGTAAGGCAACCAGTCAAGAAAGGCAATTGGGCAGAATGAGATCTTTGACCTTGAAAAGGCAACCAGTCAAGAAAGGCAGTTGGGCAGAATGAGATCTTTGACCTTGAAAAGGCAACCAGTCAAGAAAGGCAGTTGGGCAGACTGAGATCTTTGACCTTCGTAAGGCAACCAGTCAAGAAAAGGAAGTTGGGTAGACTGAGATCTTTGACCTTCGTAAGGCAACCAGTCAAGAAAGGCAATTGGGCAGAATGAGATCTTTGACCTTGAAAAGGCAACCAGTCAAGAAAGGCAGTTGGGCAGAATGAGATCTTTGACCTTGAAAAGGCAACCAGTCAAGAAAGGCAGTTGGGCAGACTGAGATCTTTGACCTTGGTAAGGCAACCAGTCAAGAAAATAAGTTTGGAAGACTGAGGTCTTTGACTATAGTAAGGCAGCCAGTCAAGAAAGTAAGTTAGGAAGACAGTTCTTTGGCCTTGGTAAGGCAATCAGTCTTGAAGATAATTAGATAATTTCTGAATTCTAAAACCGGCTGAACACCGCTTAAAAATTCACCTTGTGATGCATCCTGCAATAGGTACTAGATTGGGTAAATCCATGCATTATGAGATTACCTATAGCGAATTACGCTTCAGCTATTATTGTTTATATTCATAATTATTAAAAATTAATATCAAATTATAATAAAATAAAATTACATTAAATTACTATCACGTGCTTTGAAAATAAAAATTCCTTTGTACCATTAAAAGTCAGGCTATATTGAATTAGTTGAACTTACATGATTTGATTTTTATTTATTTATCTATTTTTTTTTTTTTTTTTATCTATTTATTTATTTATGTTATCTTCTTTCTGAAGACACGCGAATAGCGTTCTGCACTTGAATAAGCGGAAATCATATCTAATTAGCTTGTTCAGCCCCATTATGGCAGGGTCTTTCTCTTTTTTTTTTATTACCAGGATGTTTCCTCTCCATTTCCCCTTTCTCTTCTTTTTCTGTGTGGTTCTGTCTGTCTATCAGTCAGTCTCTTTGCATTTCGCTCTTTTTCGCATCTGGTTCGGGAAATGTCCCAAAGAACACATGGTTAGCAAATTTTCTGTATTTACCGGTCATGTGATCTCGGTCACACAGAAATATATCTTTTCGTTGTTCGTTTGGCACGATATCTTCCCTTAAGTAATCGGGATTATCAGTATATATTTACTCAACCTCTCAGCATCAGAAGGATGTGACACAAAATTAATCAGATAGTAACGAATAAAACAGTGAGCGTATGACCTGTTAATTACTGGGTGTCTCAATATACATGGGGCCCATGTGACTGTTCATAACTCTACTAATAATAATGTTGTGCTCTTTTTTGTTTCAGATTGGAAAATAATATACTATAACAACTATAGGGTATCTCAATACATGGGACCCATGTGACTGTTCATAACTCTACTAATAATAATGTTGTGCTCTTTTTTGTTTCAGATTGGAAAATAATATACTATAACAACTATAGGGTATCTCAATACATGGGACCCATGTGACTGTTCATAACTCTACTAATAATAATGTTGTGCTCTTTTTTTTTTGTTTCAGATTTGAAAATAGTATACTATAACAGCAATAGGGTATCTCAATATACATGGGACCCATGTGACTATTCATAACTCTACTAATAATAATGTTGTGCTCTTTTTTTGTTTCAGATTTGAAAATAGTATACTATAACAACTATAGGGTATCTCAATACATGGGAACCATGTGACTGTTCATAACTCTACTAATAATAATGTTGTGCTCTTTTTTTTTGTTTCAGATTTGAAAATAGTATACTATAACAGCTATAGGGTATCTCAATATACATGGGAACCATGTGACTATTCATAACTCTACTAATAATAATGTTGCGCTCTTTTTTTTTTGTTTCAGATTTGAAAATAGTATACTATAACAGCAATAGGGTATCTCAATATACATGGGAACCATGTGACTGTTCATAACTCTACTAATAATAATGTTGCGCTCTTTTTTTTTTGTTTCAGATTTGAAAATAGTATACTATAACAGCTATAGGGTATCTCAATATACACGGGACCCATGTGACTATTCATAACTCTACTAATAATAATGTTGCGCTCTTTTTTTTTGTTTCAGATTTGAAAATAGTATACTATAACAGCTATAGGGTATCTCAATATCCACGGGACCCATGTGACTGCTAAAAACTCTACTACTAATAATGAGCTCTTTTTTTGTTTCGGATAAGAAAATTGTATACTATAACAACAATTAATCCTCAATCACAATGCCTTGGACAAGAAAGGAAAAATATTTTGCGTTATTACTTAATTGGAGACAAAGTCATTCAAAACTATGCAAGCAAAATTTCGCAGGAAGTTTAACTTTACCAATTATCCCCAGAAAAGTCAAATTAATCGTTGGAGAGACAAATTTCAAGCTACAGGGTCAGTAAAAAAAGCTTAACAAGAAGGTAGAAATCCCAGATGTTGCAGGAAGTTGATTGCAAGATGTCCTGATGATGTGGATGCAGTGGGAGATTCTCTCGGAAGTAATCCGAAAAAAGTCTCTCCCAAGACGTTCCCAAGAACTTGGTCTTTCACGTATACTGGGAGAAAGTCAATCAATACCTACCCTTGTCATCTTGTTTGACCATTCTGAAGTGATATGATTGCTTTTTAAGACTCATATAAAAGATGACTTCATGTAATATGAATTATCATATTAATCCTATTTACCCAACCCCTCCGCTCAGGCAGGATATGACATAAAGTCAATTCTTAAGCGGAGTTTAACAGGTATGAATTCAGAGTTTTCCTTCTCCTAGACTAGTTGCCTCACCAAGGCTGAAGAACCCAGTCTGTCCAACTATTTACCCATTGCTGGAGGGAGAATAATTGGATTCATACCTTTCCCAAGGGTATTAGTGCTACGTGAAATGCAATCAGTCTCGTCCAGGATTTGAACTCGTGTCGCCGTGTCCATTTCCTGCGACGATAACCATTACAGCATGAATTATCATATTAATGAGTTACATCTAGTTTGAGCCACACTGTCTTAGCCTTCCCAGCTCCGTGCTTTAGATGGCTAGTTTCGTAATTCAAGACCCGTGAGTTCAATATCACTGGTGGCATGAAAACTTAACAATTTCGTTTTAACTTTTGTTATCGATCCCTTTTCTCTTCTTTGCCCAGTCGGCTCGGGCTGTATAATACACCGACTGCACCTCTGCAGAGGGGTAAGACCCCCTCAGCGAGTGTCCCGGATATGACACTGAACAATCCGATGGTGAGGTTCCAGTAATGCTGGAGCTTTGGGGAGAGCTGAGTACCCCTTTATTACCATCGGTCCCAGGTCCACTCTGGTCCGGAGAGGTAGCACCTGGTAGGGCCCTATCTCTGGGTTAAATAGAACTAACGGCATACTTATGTTAAACTGAAACCGTACTTTCATTTAAACTGCGTGCTTATGCTGAGCTGAATTATTTGAAATAGAACAATTTTTTGACATTGAAACTCTATTTATACTAAACTGAATTGTCTATCATAGAACTGTTTTGACATTTAAGTGTGTCTAAATAAAATCTGTACTTATACTAAACTGAATTAGCCTAATTAGAACTGCTTGACTAAACTGAATAGCTTGAAATAGAAATGTTTTTCGCAATTAAACTGTATACTCATGCTAAACTGAATTGTTTGAAATAGAATTGATTATTTACATAAAAATGGATTTGGTGTTAAATAACCTACAAAGGTTGATATGCCTTAAAATCCAACAACCAACCAACCAACCAACCAATTTTTTGCTTCTATCAAAAAATAATTGAGTGGTTCTGTTTTCTAACATATCAACCTTTGTATGTAATTCAATATTAAATCCTATTTATACATACATATTAGATATATATGATTTGTAAACAAATAGGTCACATAATTTCTTGTCCAGTCGACTGTGGCTGTAGAATACACCGACTGCACGTCAGCAGAGGAGTAAGACCCCCCAACGAGTGTCCTGGATATGACACCAAACAATCTGATGGTGAGGTTCCAGTGATGCTGGAGCTTTGGGGAATGCGAAGTACCTCTTCATTGCCATTGTTCCCAGGTTCACTCTGGTCCGGAATGGTAGCACCTGATAGGGCCCTATTGACTAAACTGAATAGCTTAAATAGAAATGTTTTTTGCAATTAAACCTAACTTACATTTAAATAGCTTGCTTATGCTATATTGATCTGTTTGAAATAGAACAGTTTTTTTACATTGAAATTGTACTTACACTAAATTGAATTGCTTACTATAGAACTGTTTTGACATTTAAATGTGTGTAAACAAAATTTGTACTCATACTAAACTGAATTAGCTGAATTAGAACTGTTTTTATCAATTAAACTGTGTACTCATGCTAAACTGAATTGTTTGAAAGAGAGCTGACTATTTGCATAAAAATGGATTTGGCATTAAATAACCTACAAATGTTGATATGCCATAAAACCCAACCTAAAAAACAACCAACTACATAATTTTTAAATGAGCCAGAGCTCATTTGTTTGTACGCAGTTGCTGTCTGACATTAATAATTTTATTTTTACAGTCAACTTGTTTCAGGTATTGCAACTTAACTAATAATTTTAATTAACATTATTCATTCGCTCTTAAAGAGTTAAATTATCACAAGTATTGTAATGAAATACTAATAATTCAGTTCAACATCAATCATTTGTTAGCAGTTAAATGATTTAATATATAGAAAAAGAATTAACAGTTCTATTTGATCCATAGACGGGACCCTAACAGGTACTACCACGCTGGGTCAGAATTAACCCAGGAGAAGTTACAATGAAGTGGTTCTCCACATTTCTTAAAGGACGGGATCCTCACCATCAGTTGGCGAGGGACCTCGTTGCAGAATGGGTTTTACTTTTCTGCAGAGATGCAGTCGGCTTATTTTACAGTCCCAGCCGACTGGGTTAAAAAAAAGATGTTAAAACACTGACCATTAGATCTGCTAAAAATATTGTGTTTCAAAAAAAGAGTTAACATTTCTATGGGAGCTCCTCTATGATGTTATAATTCTAGAGTCTTCCCCTGTTCATCATCACTGTTAAGACATTATTAGGTGATCTCCGTAATATCAGTTCTGCTTTTCTAATAAAGATACTTCCACATTATCTACATTTGATATTTATTAACATTTTTAATCCCCTGTGGGAAATTCCAAGAATGTGTTGGTTGGGGTGATGAACGCATGGAGATTATTTGAAATTATATCATAAATGTGCTCCCATAAAGGTGTTAACATTTTTTTTAAATATCACTCTGTATTATGCGTATACTAATACTATTTTTTGTATACATTTGTGATATTTGGTTGTTCGGAAAATAATGTCTGATTTTAGAATAAACTTTGATTCTTGAATAAATCGACTTAAACAGTTTTTTAATCAGCCAAAATATGATTTCTGAATATCTATTACTTTCTGTCACTCAATCAGGTTATTCATTGACCCTTGACCGAGCCGTCAATCAGAAATTCTCTGCACAGGACGCACCAGTGAAAATAAGTGGAAGCATTTTCGTGGTTGAACGGAAATGTGTGGGTCTTATGAAATGATATATACAGATGCCCACTTGAGATACGGGCAGTCTCAGAC
This sequence comes from Sepioteuthis lessoniana, assembly GCA_963585895.1. Lineage (NCBI taxonomy): Eukaryota > Metazoa > Mollusca > Cephalopoda > Myopsida > Loliginidae > Sepioteuthis > Sepioteuthis lessoniana. Next base: position 35,750,980 of record OY757915.1, read on the forward strand.
TTGAGTCAGTCTCAGCTTGCGGGTAGAAAAGAGCGGTCAGTCACGGGAGCATCAACGAGTGGCTAAGCGTCCCACTGAGACGCAGCCTCCAATTGAGCACCCCATCCGAGAAGCAGAAGAAGTACTAAGTGAGGTCTTGAAAACACAGTGCGGTATGGTCAAGAGAAGAATTTATGGGTCAATATAACAGGTTGTTTTCGTTTCACTCTGTCTTTGACTGTTTCAGTCTCTCACAAACCAACGGAAGCTTTGAATCCTTTCGAGAGAAATAAAGACGTATATATTTTTATATGATTCCATCGTTCATCATTTTACCTCATCATGAGTATGTAACAATAACTAGAAAGTAAGTAGTTGAGGGTTACTCGAAGGCTCCTTTTTCAATAGCTACCACACCATGGTGTAGGAGAGGGCGCTACTCCTTCCCCTGGATTACTCCACTTTACCCTTCATCCTTTCCATTATAAAGCTGAGTGCTAAGCAAAGTGGCATCAAGTACCATTTTTTGAGTCTTTGGTATGACTCGACCTGGGATTGAACCCCGGTCCTCCGGTCTATTGGCGAACACTCAACTAATCAGGCCAATGACCCGATACGGTAAAATTTTAAAAGTTTTGATGCCAAGAAAACTTTAAATGCACTTTCTACTTTTACTTTAAAACGGAATGTTTTTGGACATAAAAAGGGTCCAGATGCTTGAAAATAAATGGAGGGCTGAGAGATCAGGAGAAAATGGTGGAGATAGCAAAATCTCATATCCTAAGTCAGTGACCTTCTGTAGCAAAAGTGGACCTCGCTTGCATTTTGCTTAACTAAACATGCGTTTCTACTCTCTTGATATTCAATGTTCGTATCCCCTCTAAGACACTTCTAAAACCAGCGCCCTTCTCCCTAATCACAAACGAATACATCACCCCATAATTTTGTGATAGAGGCATTAAGAGCAAGTTTGAACTCATCCAAAAAACAAAGTAATCGCATTACTTCTCTTTTTGTGTTCATTTTTAGAATTAAATTTTGAAAGAAGTGATAGAAATTTAACAAAAACGACGTTTGAATCATATGGAATGTGAATTTTTCATACAATTCCTATTAAAATGATACGTTGGAATAGAATTTGAACAGTTTATTCTAAAATCGGACGGAACCAAGTCAGCAGGGGGAGTAGAATACACCGTTTGCATCTTTACGGAGAGGTATGACCCACCCCTGATGAGTTTCTTGGATATGACACAAAACAATATGATGGTTTGGGGAATACAAAGAACCCCTTCATTGCTATTGCTCTCAGGTCCACTCTGGTCCGGAGTGATAGCACCTAACAGGAGGTGCCCGTGGTGTAATGGCTATCGTCGTGGGAAATGGACACGGCGTCAAGAGTTTAAATCCTGGACGAGATTGATTGCATTTCACATAGCACTAATACTCTCGGGAAAGGTATGAATCCATTTATTCTCCCTCCAGCTATGGGTAAATAGTAGGGCAGACTGGGTTCTTCAGCCTTGGCGAGGCAACTAGTCTAGGAGACGGAATACTCTGACTTCAAACCTGTTAAACTCCGCTTAAAAATTGACCTTGTGTCATATCCTGCTCGAGCAGAGGGGTTGGTAAATATGATAGCACCTAACAGGGTCCTATCTATGGGTCAAATAGAACTATTTGACATTTATACTGAGTGCAAACAAATAACTTAATTTAATTGTTTGAAAAAGAACTGTTTGATCATTTAACTGTGTGTATATAAATGACTGATATTTCATTGAATTGTTCGTAATACATAGCAACACTTGAAGCCCTTCAACTTGTGTTAAATTGAATTGTTTGAAATAGAACTGTTTGATCATTTAACTGCGTGTATATAAATGACTGATATTTAATTGAATTGTTCGTAATACATAGCAACTCTTGGAGCCCTTCAACTTGTGTTAAATTGAATTGTTTGAAATAGAACTGTTTGATCATTTAACTGTGTGTATATAAATGAATGATATTTAATTGAATTGCTCGTAATACATAGCAACTCTTGGAGCCCTTCAACTTGTGTTAAATTGAATTGTTTGAAATAGAACTGTTTTATCATTTAACTGCGTGTAAACAAATGACATATGTTTGTGATTCATAGCTATACTTGGAACTATTTAACTTTGTTGACATGTTTACAAATTGTATATATATCTAATACATATGAACAAACTGGATCTGGCATTAAATAAATCAGATGGTTAATATGCCATAAAACCAAACCCAACCCAAACCAAACCCCAAATCGGAATGTATTTCCCAAACAACCTAAAATCTCTCAGACTGAAGACACCAGGTCTAAAGAGGAGAGTCGGTAGCTTTTTCAGCAATCCTACTAGCCTTGTGCTCATTGATAGATTACACATTATATTAAGAACATTAGAGCCATTCGGGATTTCTTAGAAACAAAGAGAGAAAAATTCAATACTAATGCAGTAGTTATGAGTGAAAATGTGAACATATAATGCATCAGCCGTCAGCCTCCATAGCTCAGTGGTTTAGAGCACTGGTCTCGTAAACCAGGGGTCGTGAGTTCGAATCTCATTGGAGGCATGGTGATGTTTAATACTAAAAATATTTTTTGGAGGTGCAGAAGTACTAAACAAATATTAATATCAATGCGATTTGAAAAAAAAAAAAAAAAAAAAAAAAACGGACTTAAAGAAAGGTAAAAAAAATTCACATAGATTTAGTCTGCATCAAGTGTCAATTTTTCGAAATTTAGAGGTGCGTTTTTACATAGCAACTCTTGGAGCCCTTCAACTTGTATTTAATTGAATTGTTTGAAAAAGAACTGTTTGATCATTTAATTGTGTGTATATAAATGACTGATATTTAATTGAATTGTTCGTAATAGATAGCAACACTTGAAGCCCTTCAACTTGTGTTAAATTGAATTGTTTGAAATAGAACTGTTTGATCATTTAACTGCGTGTATATAAATGACTGATATTTAATTGAATTGTTCGTAATACATAGCAACTCTTGGAGCCCTTCAACTTGTGTTAAATTGGACATAAATTATAATGCTTGAAAGCATTTAACTTTGTACAAACAGATCATTTATAATAAATAGAATTATTAATGTTAGATAGCTGTACTTGAAACCGTTCAACTGACTGCAAAGAAAGGATTAATAATAAATAAAATTATTTAAGTTTGATAGCAATACTTGAAACGATTTAACTGTGTGCAAACAAATGTTTATTAACAAACAGAATTATAAGTGTTAGATAGCACTAAATGAAAACATTTAACTGCTCAAACAAATGAATAATATCAAATAGAATTATTAGTGTTAGATAGCAATACTTGAAACAATTTAACTGTGTGTAAACAAATGAGCCCTAACTCATTTAAAAATAAATGTACCAATAAACTATTCATTTACAAATCATAAACAGGATTTGGCATTAAATAACCATCAAATGTTGATATGCCATTAAACCAAATAACTTAACATAATATCTATAATTCATGGGTTATTATAAGCAGAAACTGAGCATTTCTTCCTTCAATGAAATATTTACGTCAATTTAGATTCAATCAAAAGGAGAAAAAGTAGTTACAGAGGTCAACAGTTGCACGCTTAGCGTAATGTTTATCGTCGCAAGAAATTAAATCAGCGACCAGAGTTCAAATCCTGGACTATGCCATTTGCCTTTCACTTCGCGCTAATTCCCTTTGTAGAGTCTTGAATCCTTCTGTTCTCTCTTCGGCTACGGGTAAATAGGAGTGCAGGCTGTGTTCTTTTGTCTTGGTTGGGCAGCAAGTCTATGAGAAGGAGAACCACCTGTACTCCGCTTAGAATTTGAGCTCGGCACCCATTATAGTGCATAAGATGTCAAGGTATTAGGCTATTGTTCCCGTGTTCAGTTCACACTGGGTGCCCCATACTTCTGATCTTGTGACCAACAAAATGACTAATCCATTTCCATAATGTCTATTTCTGTATACGTTATCCCAACCATATACAATTATATGTGGGTAATTCCCGAAATGTGGTGGCTTACGTACTGGACTACGACATCGTGGTAAGCAAGTTCGAACTCCAATCACGCTATTACTTTCACTTTCGTATTAATACCTTTTGGAAAGGCATGAACCCCCGTATTTCTCCATCGATTTGGGTTAAACAGTACTACTACTTTTCTTCTACAATGATGACTTCATCATTAAATAACCCACGATGGTTGATATGGCACTAAAAAAGAAATTGAAATTGATAAAATGTATGGAAACTGAATCAAGAATTCTTTTGAATTTAGAAATTTGAAATTCAAATAAAAATATGTGCGCGGCTGAACAACTTGTATAAAGAGATGGTGTCTTCCATTAGACTATCTTGGTCAGTCTATGAATTTTTCAGCTAGCCGTCACATAAACTTCACTTGGTTACATTCCATGAGAGTATTTTGGTCAGCCTATGAACTTTTGAGCCGACTCTTGTATAAACCTCATTTGGTCACCCTCTAAGAGAGCATCTTGGTCAGCCTATGAACTTTTCAGTCGACCCTCGGATAAATCACATTTGGTCACCCTCTAAGAGAGCATCTTGGTCAGCCTATGAACTTTTCAGTTGACCCTCGGATAAATCATATTTGGTCACACTCTAAGAGAGCAGCTTGGTCAGCCTATGAACTTTTCAGCTGACCCGCTGATAACCACATTCGGTCACATTCCATGTGAGTATCTTGGTCAGCCTATGAACTTTTCAGCCGGGTCTTGTACATTATCTTGCATCAATTTTTAAAAAAATCATTGAGTATATTTCGGGACTCTTTAAATGAAATGTTTTTTCTTTTTTTTTTTTGGCTAAACACCAGTTTATGCAAGTGCAGCTGCCTTCATACTCACCAGACGAAACTCCTTGCGACTTTTCCTCGTTTCCTAAATTGAAAATTCATCTTAGTATGAAACTTTGAAGACGCGGTGGATATTCAAAGTCGTAAGACGGCGCTTCGTAACAAAATAGGAGCTTTACAGGTTCGTCAACCCACGGAAAATTCAGTGGAATAAGGACTATTTTTTCTAGAAAAAAAATTAGCGTTTCTGTGATTGTTTGTTTACGTCCCGGTAAATACAGCTTCAGGCTCGATACTTTTTGAACACATTTTGTATATCGACACCTTCAAGAGAAATGCACACACACACACACACACACACACACACACACACATCCACACTAGTACGCTCAAACGTACATACATACGTAGTGTGTGTATGCGTATGTGTGTATGTGTATATATATGTATATATGTATGTGTACGTGTGTATGTCTGTGTGTATGTGTATGTACATGAAAGTACTCCTATATGTGTTTATATTTATGTGTATATGTGCATGTGTATGCATGTGTGTATATACGTGCATAATCAAACGGGGGACATCTCCATTCTAGAAGGAACCCCTCTTAAACTAGTAGACAAATTCACTTACCTAGGAAGCAGCGTCGAATCAACCGAAAAGGACATCGAAACGAGGTTAACGAAAGCATGGACAGCTATCAATAGGCTATCGATAATATGGAAATCAGACCTAACCGATAAAATGAAACGCAGTTTCTTCCAGGCAGCGGTCGCATCGATACTGCTATATGGGTGCACTACATGGACGCTAACAAAACGGCTGGAGAAGAAGCTAGACAGCAATTACACAAGAATGCTGCGTGCAATCTTGAACAAGTCCTGGCGGCAACACCCCACAAGACACCAACTGTACGGCCACCTGCCTCCTTTCACGAAAACTATTCAAGTTAGACGAACCAGACATGCACGCACTGCTGGAGAAGCAGGGACGAACTCATAAGAGATGTACTCCTATGGACCCCCACACATGGCCGTGCAAAAGCAGGACGACCAGCACGAACATACATTCAGCAGCTATGTGAGGATACGGGATGTTGTCCTGAAGGCCTACCTAGGGCGATGAACGATAGGGAGGAGTGACGAGAGAGGATCAGGGATATCCGTGCTACCAGCACATGATGATGATGTATGTCTCTGTGTGTATATGTCTGTACGTCCATGTGTAAATATATGTGTATATGTGTGTATGTATGTGTGTGAATGTGCATATATGTGTATATGTATATGTATGGACATATGTTTCTATGTGCGTGGATGAGTATATATATATATATGTGTGTGTGTGTGTGTGTGTGTGTGTATGCATGTGTATGTGTCTCTGTGCTTATGCCTATATATGTATATATGTGAGTATATGTAAGTGTATATGTGTATATGTTAGTGCGTGCACGTGTGTATATATGTGTATGTCTATCTGAATGTGTGTATGTCAATGTGTGTATGTGTATGTGCGTGCATATATGTGTATATAAGTGTGTATGTGTTTGTGAGTGTATATGTGTATGTACAAGTCTCTGTGTGTGTGTGTGTGTGTGTATGTTTGTGTAAATGTGTGTGTATGTATGTGTATGTGTGTGCACGCGTCTAAACGATGAGGAGATCCCGTGGGAGCCTCCCTCCCTCGTTTATGACATCTGCCAGGCGGCCAAGTGTCGTCCACCAGAAAATGTCAAGTCGCACTCATCCCATTGACAAAAAAAGTCGTGCCTGCCACTGAGGGTGCGTCCTGCCGCTGGGACAGTCACACACACACACACACACACACACACACACACACACACTGACCAATACGACAGCACAGACAGACAGACAGACAGAGAGAACAGAACAGACAATTGTCTTCCGTTTTCCACTTCTCTCAGAGAATCACTAGAGATCTGTGTGCTTTTCGTTTCGACCCTCGTCTCAACTTCCTTTCCATTTTTAGTTCTTTTTAATTAATCCATCCTCTTGCTGCCAACTCTTTTGCAATTCTTCTTCTTCTTCTTCTTCTTCTTCTTTGATTTATTACTCTTTCCTCTCTCTTCCTTTCCCTCTTCACCTGTCTACATCTTCTTCCTTGGTTTCAACTTTCTCATTCACTCTAACAATACCGTCAGCTTATAGAGGATTTAAAACTCCTTAAGTATGTGTATGTGTGTGTCTATGTGTGAAAATGCCTTTCATATATATGTATATATATATATATATAATTTTGATTTTTATACCTATTCTATCTTTTTAACGGTGTGAAAAAAACAGATGATACAATTTGTATATAAAGATAATCACACAAACTGATATCTAGGGAAAAAAATTGCTTACTTCGTAGGTAAAATACAATATCTTTTCTTTTCCTTTTTTTCCTTTATTTGATAACTAATATTTTATTGATATGCTCATGTTTTATTCCTCTGGCAGCCGAAAAATCAATAAAATGTAATATTGTCCAAGCCTCTTTTGTCAGAATTGTCTCGGTGAAACCTATGTAGTTTACTTCTGGCTCTGTAGGTATTTATATATATATCATCATCATGTCGTACCACTGGCACGGATATCCCTGATCCTCTCTCGCCACTTCTCCCTATCATTCATCGCCTCTGGCTGGTCTTCTGGGCAACATCCCGTATCCTCACATAGCTGCTGTATGTATGTTAGAGCTGGTCGTCCTGCTTTTGCCCGGCCATATGTGGGGGTCCATAGGAGTACATCATTTATGAGCTCGTCCCTGCTTCTCCAGCTGTGTCCTGCATGTCTGGTTCGTCTAACTTGGATAGTTTTCGTGATGGGAGGCAGATGGCCGTATAGTTGGTGCCTTATGGGGTGTTGCCGTCAGGACTTGTTCAATATTGCTCGCAACTTTCTTGTGTAATTGCCGATACACACATATAAGAAGTTTTATGCACACATACACATATATGTATATATATGTATATATCAATATATATGTGTGGGGAAGGCAAGCTTTAGAATTAAATCCAATGTTATAGAAAACGTAATTCAATATGTAAAATAAGATTGAGATGCTCTGCTATAGAATTAGCGTCAACAGAATTAAAGAAAAAGACTTACAATTAATTCATGATCAATAACAAGAACTGAACTCTTGATTCCATTGTTTTGTGTAATAACTGTTTCATTCTGCTGACGTTATTCATATAGTGAAACTAGTCAAACAGATATTTCACATTGTCTTTCTGTTTTCTCTATACATTGTCCGCTAGGGCTGCAGAATACACCGACTGTGTTTCTGTAGAAGGTTAAGACTACCCCAACGAATGTCCTGATATGACACTAAACATTCTAATAGAGAGGCTCTAGTAATGCTGACTCTTTGTGGAATGCAGAGTATCTCTTCATTGCCATCGCTCCCAGGTCCGTTCAGATCCGGAGTGGTAGCACCTGATAGGATCCTATCTATGGGTCAAATAGAAATGTTTGCCTTTCAAACTGTGTACTCATACTAAATTGAATTGTTTGAAGTAGAACTGTTTGATCATTTAACTGTATGTAAACAAATGACTGATGTTTAAATGAATTGTGAGAGATACATAGTAATACATCGAAACATTTAACTGTGTGCAAACAAATGATTATCAGTAAATAGAATTATTCGTATTAGATAGAAATAAGTGAAACCATTTCATCATCATCATCATGTCGTGCTGGTAGCACGGATATCCCTGACCCTCTCTCGCCACTTTTCCTTATCGTTCATCGCCTCAGGCAGGTCTTCTGGACAACATCCCGTATCCTCACATAGTTGCTGAATGTATGTTCTAGCTGGTCGTCCTGCTGGTACACGGCCATGTGTGGGGGTCCATAAGAGTACATCACTTATGAGTCCGTCCCTGCTTCTCCAGCAGTGCGTGCATGTCTGGTTCGTCTAACTTGAATAGTTTTAGTGATAGGAAACAGGTGGCCGTACAGTTGGTGTCTTTTGGGGTGTTGCCGCCAGGACTTGTTCAAGATTGCACACAACATTCTTGTGTAATTGCCATCTAGCTTCTTCTCCAGCCGTTTTGTTAGAGTCCATGTAGTGCATCCATATAGCAGTATCGATGCGACCGCTGCCTGGAAGAAACTGCGTTTCATTTTATCGGTTAAGTCTGATTTCCATATAATCGATAGCCTATTGATAGCTGTCTATGCTTTCGTTAACCTCGTGTCGATGTCCTTTTCGGTTGATTCGACGCTGCTTCCTAGGTAAGTGAGTTTGTCTACTAGCTTAAGAGGGGTTCCGTCTAGAGTGGAGATGTCACCCTGAAACCATTTAACTGTGCGAAAAAAATCAGGTCAGGCTCGTTTTAAAATGTTATCTTCAAAATGTGTTAAGAAATCATTTATTTGATATATATGCTTAAAAAGGATTTGACGTTAAATAGCCTACAATGGTTGATGTGCCATAAAACCAAAGCAAAGCTAAGCGAACCCAACTAAACCTGTTTTCTCATATCTATCTATCTATCTATCTTAGTCTTTTGATATCTATCTATCTATCTATCTGTGTGCTTTTGTGTGTATGGTTGTATGTGTGTGATTTGGAATTAAATTTAATCTTGCAAAAATCAAAAAGCAAAAGAAAAAAAGAGAATTTTTAGCTTTTGCTTTGACTTAGATAAATTAAGTTATATATTTTTCGTATGTAAAGAAATTTTTCTTAAAATTCTTTTCTTAATATCAAAACGTCCTTCGCCAAAGAACTTTACGCCAAATCTGATGAGTGCTAAATGCTCATACTACAACCAGTCGGCTTGGCCAAGAAGTCTCGGAGTCGTCCCCGAGGACTTGTGGCTTACGTATTGAACTGCAACATCGTTGGAAGTAAGTTCGAACTTCAGTCGGGCTATGGCGTTCAATTTCGGACCCTTGCAAAAAATATGACCCCCTTCATCCCCCGAGCATTGGGTTAAAGGATACCGCTACTGTTCTTCTACAAGGATGCCTTTGGCATCAAATGACCCACGAAGGCTGATATGCCATAAAACAAAGAAAATACCAGAAACTAAACTAAATCGTCCTATTCCGATACCAAATTCAACAGTTTCACCATAACTATAGTTGTTCTCAGTAACTTCTTAAACAGACAGACACACGCACGATAAAATAAAAAGTAGTTTTTTCCAAGCAGCGATCGTGTCAATATTATTATATGGAGGAACAACATGGACGCTGACTTAGCGTATAGAGAAAAAAGCTTGACAAGAATGCTGCGAGCTGTATTGAACAAATTCTGGAGGTAACATACCACAAAACGGCCGCTGTACGGCTACCTATCTCCCATCTCTAAAGCCATCCAAGTTAGACGAAGAAGACATGCAGGACACTGCTGGAGAAGTAAGGAAGAACTCATAAGCGATGTATTCCTGTGGAACCCTTCACACGGACGAGCAAGGGTTGGGCGACCAGTTAAAATCTATCGACAACAGCTCTGTACTGATACAGGATGTAGCATGGAAGACCGACCGGGAGCGATGAACGATAGAGACGGATGGCGAGTGAGGGTCAGGAAAATTCGTGCAAGTGGCATGACATGATGATTATAATAATATACATACATACATACATATATATATTCTAAAACAATCTGCGAATTAGTACACTCCAGCCCTCAACGTAACATATTTTCTGACGCCGGTGTTTATTGCATCCCTTGTAAGGATTGTAAACTTAAATACATCGGCGAAACATCTCGGAACCTTCACGTTCGTTTGAAAGAGCACAAAAGAGACATAAGAATTGGCAACTCAAGCAATGTATTATTCCTACACATTTCTCAACATAATCATAACTTTGACTTCAACTTTGCTGAGATGCTCACTTACATCCATAATAAAAATCTTTGACGAATTTTCGAAGCCACCGCTATCTCATTCCTTAATTCCCTAAATACTCGTCCTGGCTTTTATAATATTTCTCCTTACTTGAGCAAACACATTTTAAATAGCTACAATATATTCCATCCTTAGTTAATATTTTCCGTATATCTCATAATTTCCATGCTTTCTATTTTTCTTTTTGTTCTTTCTTTCTTTTCTTCCTTCTCACTCGAAATCTTTCTCGTTAAACAAACGTACATAAATTCTATACAATATTCCTAATAAGTAAAATGACGTAATTTAAAACATCAAACGCTGATTCGCCTGATAAACGGCCAACTTTTTTTTTTACGATACATATTTTCCCCTAAGTTTTTGTATTTCAAATTTCTAAACATCCATCGTTAAATTAAAATCGTTAATATCACCCCTCATGGTCCTGATGATGGTTCAGTAGAACCGAAACGCTATAGTGTCGACCTCTCAATAAATCTCTCCTTCCACTTGGATCGTTGTTATCAGTTTTTCAAGACATACATACATACATACATACATATATATATATATATATATAGCCACACTGAAGAGTTCTGATAGAACGAAACAGTCTGTCTGTGGATGACAATATATATATATATATATATATATATATATATATATATATATATATATATTTCTTTAAGAAAAAAACATTGTTTTTTCTTAAAGAAATTATTGCTCTGTATTATTGGTACATTGAGCTCTTTACCAGGAAAATTTAAATATTCATTCATGAATAATTTCTTGTCCTGATGGAATTACTCCCAACTCCAGTTTAACTGGACTAAGTATACCTATATATATATATTACATTTGATGTGGCAGTCTTTGTATATATATATATATATATATATATATATATATATATTTATATATACGTATAATGACAGCCACATCTTAGCAAATGATGGCCGTCTTTACAACCTAAATTACAACTCAAAGAAACTAGTTAATGACTAACTCAACTTAGGAAAAATATGCAAGATGCGTGAGATGATTAGTTAGTAAATGTCTGTACGTCGTTGGATTATTATGGTATAAGCAATAATGCCACTCTATGGGTCTACATATTTACAAACCACCAAGTATTCCAATGTAAGTGGTGACTAACCAAGCTGCATGTTTTATTTCAGAGTGTCTTTTCCAAAACTTTTCCATCAAAAGGATAGCCTTCACCAGGACTTTGTCTTTAGACTGGAGCGACATCTAACTAACATATATATATATATATATATATATATATACAAAGATTTTCTCTCTCAATATATATATATATATATATACTGATGTATAAATGTATATATCATATCATATTTACCAACCCCTCCGCTCGGGCAGGATATGACACAAGGTCAATTTTTAAGCGGAGTTTAACAGGTTTGAAGTCAGAGTTTTCCTTCTCTTAGACTAGTTGCCTCACTAAGGCTGAAGAAACCAGTCTGCCCAAACTATTTATCCATAGCTGGAGGGAGGATAATTGGATTCATACCTTTCCAAGGGTATTAGTGCTATGTGAAATGCAATCAGTCTCGTCCAAGATTTGAACTCGTGTCGCTGTGTCCATTTCCTACGACGATAACCATTACACCACAGGCACCTCCACAAAATGTATAAATGTATATATAATTTTGGTTTTATTTTTTTGCGTGTTATTATATAGCTTCAAGTGACGGGTGATAATCCTTTGTAAAAAGAATTATAGCTTCAAGTACCTATTAATACAATTTATTTGCTTTAAAACCTCCGAAATTAAAGTATTGATCTGTTTTGAAAGTCAAGTAATGATTTATTTTGAAAGTCAAGTAATGATCAATTTTGAAAGTCAAATAAGGACCTATTTTGAAAGTCAAATGACGATCTATTTTGAAAACAGGAATGACTTAATTTGCCTTTTTCAGAACGAATAACTGGACGACGGGTTACTCTTTGAAGCTATTTATTCATTTATTTATTCTTTGTGAATGAAATCATCGAGAAGAATTCCCAGGATCTCGCTCTTTTAGAAAAAACACCTGATTTCTGCAGCAACGTCTTGGTTTATGTTAGCCTGAAGAAACGGTAGCTTGTTCTTCCTTGATCAATATTGTTTTTGCTCATAGACTCGCAATGTGTTAACAGAAGCGTAAATCCTGAAAAACAGAAAAAGAAAGAAATACCTTTCATCCCTGAAGAAATCATAAGCAAAATGTATTGATAGACAATACAATATACAGACCAAATAAAAAAAGATCCTTTCTTTCTTTCTTCCTATCTTTCTTTCTTTCTTTCTTTCTTTCTTTCTTTTTCACTATATATATATATATATATAGATATGAGACAGACAGACAGATAGACAGAGATTGAGGCGTATTTAGTGTCACGGTTATCTCCGTCGGAAATGGAATGGTTGACCAGAGTTCAAATCCTGGATGAAGATATTTGCGTTTCACTTATTGCTAATGCTTTTGGGGAAAGGCATGAATCCATCAATTCTCGTCCCCTGCTAACTATGGGTAAACAGTAGGGCAGACTGTTCATTCTTATCTATTTGTCTATCTCCATTTGTTCTTCTCTATCTATCTATCTATTCTTTCTTTCTTTCTTTCTTTCTTTCTTTCTTTCTTTCTTTCTTTCTTTCAATCTATCTCTCTATTCTTTCTTTCTTTCTTTCTATCAATCTATCAATCTATCTATTCTTTCTTTCTTTCTTTCTTTCTAAAAACATTGTTATGCTGAAGTGCTAGTGGAAATCGCGATCTTAAATGTTTTAAAAAAAAAAGTTTGTTAAAAAAGATATTAATCATTGGGACAGGAAAAAAAAGGCATGAAAGTTGAAGCTAAATGGATAGCAATGAAATTGGAGGTTGACAATAAAATAAGTAAAACAGCATAAATGAATAAATAAACAAAAAAACATCCTCTATTCATGACCATTTTATGATCCCTGAAGAAAACGTTTTTTTTAAAAAAAAGGCCTGAATGAGGTTTGAAATATTGTACGTTTGTTTGGAGGAAAAAGATGAGTTTTCCTGATTCAAAACTTCAAATTAAAAAAAAAAAAATCGAATTTCGTCGCTATATGTCGATATGAAAGTAAATATTTACTTTGTAATTCAATATCAGACTGAAGCACGAAAGAGTCACCTGACTGAAAGATTACATAGAATACTGATATTAATTCAGTTGAATCCAACATACTTTAGATGTATGTATATTGTCTTAGCTGATGATCGGCAACGTGAAACCCATCGTCATGAGTTTTTATCCTGTTTTTAATCTGTTTTTATAGGTTAGTTTATTACTATTATTACTATTATTATAGCTTTGCTTTGTTGTGCAAAGAGCACCGTAAAAATTTTACTGATTAAAATCGCTTTTTGCATTGAATCCTAATCCTAGTCCGAATTATATATATATATATATATATATATATATATATATATATATATATATATGTGTGTGTGTGTGTGTGTGCATATATGTCATCCATAAGCGGTTTTTTCTAATTTTTTGTAATTAGTTAATTTCTTCTAACCAAAACGTTGAAGGACTTTATTATTTATTGTGGATCATTATTTCATTATTTATGATGGAACATAAAAATCAAAATAGTTTTCAATATTACACACACACACACACACACACACACACATATATATATATATATATATATATATATATATATATATATATAAGTTGGGTGACCGTAGTTGAGAGCGACCCGAATGCTCCTTTTTTAATAGCTACTATACCGAGGAATAGGAGAGGGCGTTATTCTTTTCCCTGGATTGATGCCCTTACACTTTATTCGTTCCTTATAATGCTTTATATACATACATATATATATATATATATATATATATATATATATATATATATATATATATATATATATATATATGTAACTCTAGGTCATCAATGTTACTTGAGCTCAAATTTCTAACATAATTTACTATATGCATAATTTAGTATATAAAAAGAATTTTGACATTCATTTCCACTTTTTTCCAAATACATTTCATCAAATCTCTGGGCCAGTGCACATTTGCACAGCTAATACGTGTCACTTGACCATTCTACAAAAATAAGACGATCTTGTATTTTTTTCCAAACGAATGTCTTTGAGCAAGGTTAAGTGACTGCCTCAGTTTTCACTTGAAATTTTTATATCATTCAATGTCTCAGTCAGCGAGACAGATCATAGACAAATATACGGACACAGGCACAGATACACGAATTACATACAAGCACAAACAGAACTTATATGGAGTTCGAATATTTCGGTCCCAATGTCGTATTATTAAATTTCGCCCATGAAATATCATAATAAACAGAAAAATTTGGTTAAAGTCAAATATTTTTCTGTTAAGTTGAAAAAAAAAACTCGGTGTAAAATACATTTGAGATTATTCTCTTCATCCAAGTCGATTTTTTTTTTTGCTTTTGTTTTTTGATTATTTGTTTAATTTTTTTTATTCATTTTTTTTTTTTCTTTTTGAGTCTGAAATAATTCGTCTCATTATTTTTTCTACATTATTAACTCTATCTGCAAAATTTATTCAAATCAATATTTCAAGACTTGGGAAACCCCCCCCAAAGATATAGAATTCATCGAGTTGAAATGATTCTTGATTGCTTACATCAGGATACTGAATCCAAACAAAGTCAAAGACAAATGGCTTGTTCCGAAAGAGTTTTTATGGCTTCGAAATGGATAAACTTGAGAAAATAGTTAATCGGGCCGAGCCTGAAAAACCCAACCCCGGGAGTTACAGATGTTATATATATATATATATATATACTTATAACAGCGGTAACAAACTCATCTTCTTTAAGTATTATATATATATATATATGTACAGTGTAACTCGGATATAAGAGACCCGGATATAAAAGAAACCCTGATATAAAAGAGTTTTTCTCTGTGTCCAAATTAGAGCCTGTGGTAATGTATATAAAATAGACCAAACCCGGATATAAGATACTTCTTCTCCGATCCCGACAACTCTCTTATATCCGGGTTACACTGTGTGTTTTATATATATATATATATATATATATATATATAATACTTAAAGAATATGAGTTTGGAATGTTTGGTTTAGTTTGGTCTTGTTTTATAGCATATCAATCATTGTTGGTCATTAATGCCAAATCCACCTTTATTCAGTTCAATTTCAAACAATTCAGTTGAGCATAAGTACACAGTTTAGTTCAATTTAACCCATAGATAAAACCCATAGATAAAACCCTATCAGATGCTACCACTCCGGGCTAGAGTGGACCAAGGAGAGATGGCAGTGAAGGAGTACTCTGCGTTCCCCAAATCTCCAGCATTACTGGGGCCTCACCATCAGATTGTTTAGTGTCATATACAAGACACTCATTGGGCGGTCGTATCCCCCGGCAGAGAAGCAGTCGGTGTATAATACAGCTCCAGCCAACCAGGCAAGAGTTTGGAATTTATTCAATTCCAGAATATATAAGAGGATTCTTATAAATCTCCAGGAGTGCTCTATGTACGATAATTAATATATATATATATATATATATATATATATATATATATATACCAACCCCTCCGCTCGGGCAGGATATTACATAACACTAGCAGAGTTTTAACAGGTTTGAATTCAAAGTTTTCCTTCTCTTTGACTAGTTACCTCACCAAGGCTGAAGAACCAGTCTGCCCTACTATTTATCTATAGCTGGAGGGAGAATAATTGGATTCATACCTTTCCCAAGGGTATTAGTGCTATGTGAAATGCAACCAGTCTCGTCTTGAATTTGAACTCGTGTCACCATGTCCATTTTCTACGACGATTACCATTACATCAAATTTCGTATAATTGGAGAAAAAAAAATAAACAGACTATCATTTAGAGTAGGCAGCGGAAATAAATTTATAATAGCCAAATGATGGTCAGTTGAATTTTTTCCAATTATATATATACATATGTGTGTGTATATTTTGGCAGCATTTCTCCGTTAATACAAATTTCATTGCATATTACTACTATGTACGAGCGTCTTTACCGTTGAAGAGTATAGCGTTTGCTTTTAAATGGGTTTCTATAAATAGTGTCAGTAGCTAAAGACATTTAAGTACATTAGCACTGGTTTGAAAATTAATTCTATTAAGTGTCGGTTGCATGTTTCTAATATGTAGTACTTCGAGAATCTGTAGTTTTTGTTTATTATTTTGATGTTTTGATATTGATGTGTTGTCGGTGAGAATTTTCCGTAATTGTGTTGTTAGGCATAAATGTTTTTTTAAATGCTGAGCTATTGAACTTGTATCAGAAAGGTGCGTTGTTACTTAAGGGTAGTTACTTATATTTATTTCTATTATAGAAACCCATTTAAAAGAAAACGCTCTTACATTGTAGTAATATGCAAAAACAAAAGTTACATTACTTTTGTAATAGATCCTCCCCTGATGATGGCCCAAAGTCGGGCCGAAAGTACTTGGGATACATACGACTATGTACAATACATAAATCAATTCCCGCCGAATACGATAAAAGCAATACGGCAATACGAACGGATCCAGAAGAAAATATGTAGATAGAAAATGTCTATTATGTTCAATGAAATTGGTATATATATATATATATAGGCAGCATTTCTTTGTTAATGCAAATTCCATTCAACATAATAGACATTTTATGCCTACATATTTTCTTCTGGATCCGTTCGAATTCCCGTATTACTTTTATCGTATTCGGGGGGAATTGATTTACGTATTGTCCAGAGTTGTATGTATCCCTAGTACATATATATATATATATATATATATATATATATATATATATATATATGCCTTTTTAAGTGTGGATGGCTGTTTTTCTTTAAGAGTAGAATTTATTTAGAAAATATTGCTCCTCTGTAACAATATTCTATCATAACAAGACATGTTTTTCCTCAAATCTCTTTTGTGTGGGTATTTGTTTTGTTAACTAAGATAACAAAAATCAGATTGTCAGTTTAGCTTCATCAATATATTGTCGAATATAGAGAGTTTAAAAAATTCAAAGTTTACTTATGCCTAATAATCATTACTATTTAGCAGTAAGTTTGATTCTCCCTGGTATCTCTAAACTAATGGGTTTGCGTCCATCATTGTGACTTGTGAGTTGCGTCACATGGGATATGTCCTTTCTTTCTATTGTCCAGTCGGCTGGGTCTGTAGAATACACCGACTGCTTCGATGTTGCAGTCGAAAACGTTAACCACTACAACTCGGGGAACTCCCCCACGCAGTTACATAGTTTTAAATATTCTTATCTAGTAAAGTAAAGTTGTCTTTAATTGGATCATTTTGAGATAAGGCTTCTTAATCTGAGAATTAATTTTTTATTTATTGCTGACTTTTTGTCCTAATCTTGGTAGGTTTTTTTGTGTTGTTTCTTCTTTCACTACGTTTCGGCCAAATTTCTCCTCTGGCCTTCTTCAGGTGATTTTTTTCTACGGTTCCAGGTGAGCATTGTCAGAAGATAGCGGTTTCAAATCCTACCCAATCCGGCCAGAGGTTTACTTGGTAAAAAACGTGGTGCGATAGACAACAACTATGGAAGGCAGTAATTACTGGGAATACGGTTACAAGACTCATCATTCCTATCCGAGGTCGCGGTAAAAAAAAATAAAAAAAAAATACCAAGATGAGGACAAAAAGTCCGCAATAAATAAAAAATTAATTCTCAGATTAAAGTAAAGTTGATGACCGTAGTCGAGGACGACCAGAAGGCTCCCTTTTCAATAGCTACTGTACCGAGGTGTAGAGGAGGGCGTTACTCCTTTTCCTGGATTGCTCCTCTTTACCCTTGATACGTACCTTATATTGCTGAGTGTTAAGCAAGGATGCATCGAGTACCAAGTCTAAAGTCTTTGGTATGACGTGACCTGGGATTGAACCCAGGTCTCCCGGACCATTGGCGAACACTCTATCACTAGACCAGAATGTTAATAATTTTCAAACATATTTTACGTATAAATGAACCCCCTCTACTACCACTCCAGACCACATGGTGTAATGGTTAAAGCGTTCGACTGCGGAATCGTTGTAAGCGAGTTCGAACTCCAGTCGTACTGTTATGTTCACTTTCGGACGAATATCCTTGGGAAAAGTACGAGACCACTTAACCCCCCGGCTATGGGTTTTTCTTGAAGGATAGATGTGGCATTAAATAACCTACGAAGGTTGATATGTCATTAAACAAAGAAAGCAAGCCACTCTGCTGAACTTCATATGCAGTTTAGCGTCCCACACAGGAAGTACTTTTTTTGGATTGGAGTGGCGGCGGTGGGGGGGGGCTCGTCTTACCCCTATACAATCAGCATATTCTAAACCTTTTCAACAGAGGCGGTTCACTATTTAAAGTCCAAATTTACAACTCTATCTCTTTTCCATTTCCATCTTCAAGCCTAGCTGTTTTATTTCCGCCTATCCGCTACCTGCCAGCGATGTCATCGTCAGAGGAAATGTCAACTGGGTCGAAGGAAGGAACCATTTTACCACCCAAAATTAAAAGTTTACTGAGTACAGTATGGGGTTGAGCACGTGTCATGAACCCTCGTCGCCAGCAAACATCGGAAGGTAAGGTCCCTGTTTTTCTGTTGCCGTGTACTCAATTCCTTGTTTCTTTTCGTTTCAAGTCACCGTATTCAATTCCACGTTTTTTGATGTTTCTGCTTTGTCCATTAACGCGGGATGTTTGTGATATAATTATGTTGTCACGTCAACCGGTTTTAAATTACGAATATAGCTCTGAAAGCGTGTTTATTACAGAGGAAAATAAATAAATATTTAAGCAAACTCGACTACTTAGATAAATAAACAAATGAATAACGTGGAAAATATATAAATAATCATTCGCACTGGGTCGGTCATAAAGCAATTGTTTAAAACTGACTAAATATCCTATTAAATACTATGCAATGTCATCTGAATATCATTTTGTTAATATTTCGATGCTGATTTAGATCGTCATCAGTCACCTTTGATATTCTCCCAAGAATTATCAGTCCAGTCAGCTGGGGCTGTAGAATACACCGACTGTATCTCTGTAGAGAGGTAAGCCTCCCTCAACAAGTGTTCTGGATATGGCATTAAATAATCTGATGGTGAGCTACGGGGTACTCCATATTCCCCAAAGTTCCAACACTTTCAGTCTTGGAGCTTTGGGGAATATGGAGTACACCGTCATTGCCATCACTCCCTGGTCCACTCTGACCCAGATAGTATGCAAATAAATGACATATTAAATTGAATTGTTAGAAATTGAACTGTTTGACCATTTAAATGTGTGTAAACAAATGACTGATGTTAAATTGAACTGCTCGTGTTACATAGTAATACTTGGGACTATTAATGTTTGATAGTAATACTTAATTTAACTGTGTCTCGTTTGAGAATAATGTCACCGAAGATTTATTCGTTTACAAACCATATATTTTATAAAGATATATATATATATGTATAAAAAGGATTTGTCATTGAATAATCTACAAGGGTCGATACGCCAGAAAAATCAACCAACCAACCAACCATTACACCTTTTCAAAGTGTATTAGTCCGAAAGTAAACGTAATACCGTGACTGGAGTTCGAACTCGCTTTCGACGATGTAGCTGGTCAATACATTAGCAAATACAATTCGTTACAGGAACTCCCTCTCCAATGTTTATTTTTTACTTACTTAATCAGACACAAAGCCACAAGCTGCTTATCGTATCTGGAGCTCTTAAGCAGTTCACTCATTTAGTATAAACCAGGCTCAACTTTGCATAACTTCAAAGACAAAATGAATATAGATGATTTCAGCATAGCTGGTTATCTATTAAAGGGGGTTCTTTTTTATTTTTTTTTAATCTCATATTCATAAATGATAATGTTTCGAAAAATATTGTCTTTTTTTGGTTTAATGGCATACCAACTTTTATGGATTATTTAATGCTAAAGCCATCCTTGTTGAAGAACAGTAGTGGTATTATTTAACTCACAGTTGGTGGGGTAAGGAAGTTCAATACCTTTCCCATGGGTGTTGGTCCGAAAGTGAACATAATACTGCGACTGGAAATCGAACTCGCTTACTACGATGTCGCAGTCCAACACGTTACTACAATACCACAGTGACTACATGCTCCATATTTCTCTCCACGTCATTCTTTTTCTCCACTTGCTATTCTGTTGGTTTGTTCGTTTGTTATTTAATGGCAAATCAACTTTCTCGGGTTATTCAATGTCCAATCCATCCTTTTATAAGGGCAGTAGTGGTATTATTTCACCCATAGATGGGAAGATAAGGGGGTTCATACCTTTACCCCGGGCCATTTGTTTAATAAGTAGAGTGTTCGCAAGTGGTCCAGGAGAGTCATACTTAAGACTCAAAAAATGGTACTTGATGACACCTTGCTTAACACTCAATATTATAAGGTAAGGTAAAGTGGAGCAATCCAGGGACTGGAGAATCGCCCTCCTCTACACTTCGGTGTAGTTGCTATTGAAAAGGGAACTTTTGGGTCACCCTCGACTAGGGTCGCCAACTTTACTTATACCTTTCCCAAGGGTATTTGTCTGAAAATGAACGTAATGGCACGACTGAGTTTCGAACTCGCGTAATACGATTCCGCAGTCCAGCATTTTAACCATTACACCTCCTAGCTATTCTGTTGCGAGTGACCAATTTTAGCTTTAATATAATTGGTCCTTATGACATTGTTTTATGTTGCTATATAAAGAAATTCAATTTCTCTCTTGAGGTTTATTTTTCGTAGCCATGTCGAGGTTTTCTCGTATGCGATTTTATATCAATTTGTCGCTTGAAATCTCCATACATTTGTTTTTCTTCTCATTTTTGTTCCCTAGTTTTTGTTGTTTTTTGTTTTTTTATCCTGGCCTTATGTTGCTAATGCTTTTTCTGGCTGCGGTGATTAGTTATTTTTTGATTTTTCTTATGCTGCCCTCGAATCCTTCTACAGATGCGTTTTTGTTGTCCTCAATGCTCATCCTCCTTCTTAATACATACAGTCTGTTTTTGTAAAATCTCAGATGTAAGGCCTTGAGCATCATGATCGAATTTCTTGTCTTTGGGTCCATTTGTTTGAATTCCGCCCTTGTCCAATTTAAGAATGAACCTCAGTATCTTTGAAGGTGAACTGCTCTTGTGTTTGTCTTTGTGGTAAGATATCGGCTGAAAAGCTTGGTTTCGAGAAGTTTCTTTCTTGTTTGTATTTTTTTTAAATTTTTGCTTGTTTGACGGTGTCCGCTTCTAATATTCCCAAGTAATTGTAGTATTTATTCTGTCCATGCGTTTTTATTCTTTCCGGATTTGGCAGATTATTATAAATTTACAAAGCTTTTTGCTTAGATGTAATACAAGGCAATATGAATGGGGCACCTAATGAGACTCGAACTCACTCGTGTGATAATATATTTGTTTCTTATTTTCTCTTATGTTTTAAATTTTAGTTACTTTTATTCTTTTTTTTTTAGTTTAGTTATATATGCCACATCAATAAATAGGAGGTAGTTTATTAATTATAACACCAAAGAGCAGGCGTAGTCCTGCAAACAACTTAAAAAGATAAAAATAGCACTGATCTCCTACTAAAAAAATTGGGTTCACTCTCTCTGTGGATTTTATCAACTGCAAGTTGTGCTAGTTTGAGATCTATCAATTTTTTTTTTTTGAAGAAGTCTTTTAAAAGCTATTGTTTTAACTATAGTTTTCAAAAATCTCATAAAAATGCTATTTTTTTAAAATCAAGATATGAAACCCATAAAAAAACAAAAAACAAAACCTAACAACAACAACAACAGCAGAAAACTTCGTATCATTACTTCTTTTATGAAGATGTTGATCTTTTAAGTAAAAATTGCTGATATTCCTCGATGATATAAACATGGCTCTTCAAATCGATGCGATAACATTGCTGCGAGAAAAAAGCCTTACGAACTTGCCAGTCACTTCCCACACTTTTCCGTTCTTCTTCTTTTTTTTTTTCTTTTCTTTTCGCTACACGGGGCCTTTTCCGAAATAAAATTCCTCGATTTATTTTCCAGGAAAACTGAGATAGATAAAAGTAGGTAAGATCACTGTTGGATAGAACAAGTTTTCAGCTACTTAGTAAAGTTGGCGACCGTAGTCGAGGGCGACCCGAGGCCACCTTTATCAATAGCTACTACACCGAAGTGTAGGGAAGGGCGCTACTCCTTTATCTGAATTGCTCCACTTTACCCTTGATCCGTACCTTATAATGCGGAATGTTAAGCTAGGCAGCATCAAGCACGATTTTGGTATGACTTGACCTGGGATTGAACCCCGGTCTCCGGGACCATTGGCGAATACTCTACTCATTAGGCCAATAAGTCACTATTACTGGCTGTATATTTTTGTCGGCGACGAATAAGATCTTAGGACATTGTTGTACGTTCAGTTTGTGTTGCTTGAAAAAAATTGCAGCATCCGATAAAACAGCAGTTGTAGGGCCACTTACCAATCTTTCAAACGATCTGAGTAAAACAAGCAAGACATGTTGGGCATAAACAACGTTCTACTATTGACTCTAACGCATGAACACATTAGAGTTGACCGACCAACAAAAAGTTTACATCTATCAGCTCTGTGCAGATACTTGATGCCGTCTAAAGGACTTACCGAAACCGATGGGTGATAGGAACGGATGGTGAGAGAGAGTCGAAGGAACCAGTTATGTCAGCACACCCTTGCGTTGATGAAGAATGAAACTAGAGATAGGAGCTTTCTCCCAGGTTAAATATCTAAAGGGGGCCCGTGGGGGAGGAGTGCCCGTAGTGTAATGGATAAGGTTATCGTCTGCGGGATCGTAGTAAGCGAGTCCGAATTACATCGCTTTAGAACGTTCACTTTTGGACAAATACCCTTGGGAAAGGTATGAACTTCCTAATCACTCCCCTCTTCTCATGGGATGAATAGTACCAATACTGTTCTTCTTCAAGGATGGCTTTGGCATTAAACAACCCAGAAAGGTTGATATGCCATTAAAACAAAAACATCTAAAGAATGTACACAAATTCATTATCACACTAAAAAGTCTGAACAGGGCTTCTCGAATTTCTCACAAGATGTACCCCTTGTAACCAAATTTAATTTTCATTCATTCCCAAATAAATTCATTTAATATGGCCGATATTTTTTCTTAACAAGTACAACTACTCCGGGTCTCCAACTATGGTTGAATAGTCGGGCAGACTTTGTTCTTTAGCCTTGGTTTGGCAACCTGTCTAGGGGAGGTAAAACACTGAATTAAAACCTGTCAAACATCGTTTAAAATTGACCTTGTGTCACATCCTGCCCGTGCCTGGGTGTCTGTGTGGGGATAAATACACATACAAATGCACATATGTATACCTAAACAGAGAGAGAGAGAGAGAGAGAGAGAGACAGAGACAGAGACAGAGAGAGAGTCCTCAAACACACAGAGGCTCGGCTATTACAATGCTTTTTGTCGTATGAAATGAAATCTTCGGTCATGGTTCAAATCCTAGATGAGGCTGACAACCTTCGACTTTGCGCTGATGCCCTGAAAAAGGCACAAATCCATCTGTTTCCCAAAGCAACCAGTCTGGGAGAAGGAAAACTCTGAGTTCAAATCTGTTGACCTCTGCTTAAAAAGTGACCTAGTGTCATATCCTGGCCCTGCGGTGGGTGGGGTAAATACGTATATCAGGCTTCAAGTATTCTCCCCACTCACCAGATCTTTAGAACTGGACCATCGCCAGATGCAATTTAAGGTTATAGCCAGGACACTCCTTTTGTTTGGTGTCTGTGTGTGTGTGTGTGGGGGGGCGAACTCTTTGCAGGCAATTCAGTCAACATATTCTAAGCCTCAACGACAAGTCGATAAATATAGACAAGTGAAATAGTCTGAATAAACAACAAAAAACGTAGATTATGTATAACTTTGGCTAAAGCTAAATTCCTCTAATACACAACGGCTTGCGAGTTTTGTATTCAACGAGAGCCAGTAAAATCAACTTCGGTTTGGTGGCTTAAAAGGGTACCATACTACTTTTGTCTGATTGTCAACGTATGCATGGTTTCAAGAAAGGGGGTTTATTTATCTTTGCCTCCTACCAGACAGGATTTGACACGTGGTCTTTTTTATAGTGGTGATTTAGGGCGAAGGTCGGTTTCGAGCCGAGACTCGAGCACTGCTGGACTATGCTGGCCATAGGATCACTAGGTGCAATGTGAACTAAGCTAGCCTTTGCTAAGTCTTCCGGCACGTATGCCATGTGAACTTGCTGGTCATAGCTTCAAACAGACCCGAAGGTCTAGTGCTATGCTTGTCATGGATCCTTTGCCGACCCAAAGGGGGACTGGCTAGAGCCGGAGGGCATTCGGCTTCGAAGTTATCCTTCACCCGGCATGAATGCCAGGTAGCCCAGCCAAAGCCAGGGAAGTATAGTCTTAAGAGGATAGGGCATAATTTTTGTTGGCTTCAAGGTGAAATTTTCTGTAAACTACAGCGCTATATTGAATCGTATAATATTACCCACACCAACAAATACCTGATATGAGATTTAAGGAGGTGCTAACTCGTAGATAACCCACTGTTTCTTATAATGTATTATGTTATTCAAAAGAGAGTATCCTAACACCGAATATTCGGTAGGAAGAAGTACAAACAACTGAATCAATACTATATGACATTTAATTTTACAACATACAACGAGGGCAACTAAGTTCCTGTCCCAAGCTATAAAAGAGTCACAATGCGTTCGAGAAAGATGGAGAAAAGTCCATACAACAAAAAGGTGAAAACCATTTCCTGCTTCTCAGGTCAGGTAAAATGAAGAGGCGCAACGTGCGTCGCTGCTGAGGAGTGAACGATCACATCTCCTGCTTCTAAAATCCTGTTTGTGAAAGACGTGGATTCCACGGTTTCGCCTTGTCACATAACCAGAAAGGATTCATGACGTGAGAGATTTCCTCATTCAGTCTGACAAGGAAGACAACTCTCCCAAGACTGGCAATACTAAAACTGATTAAACAAGTGATCGCTTTTGTCAGAGCGGGATTTTTAGTTAATAATCATTATTTGATTTTTGATTTGATTCATTGAAAATTTTTCATCATGGGAAAGAATTAAACTTTCTGCATTGTATTTCCTTTTTAGTCTTCTTTCTTTTCTTTCTTTTCTAAATTTATATTCTTAATCTCAAAACCTAATAAAAAAAAGGAATATCATAGAACCTTCATATCCTTCCAACTATGAGTTGAATAGTTTAACTGGTGGTCTTCCATAAAGATCGCTCCATTTGACAGTGTGCAAATGAATAAATAATTTTGGTTTAGTTTTGTTTTGTTTTGTTTGGTTTGGTTTTATGGCACATCAACCATTATAGGTTATTTAATTCCAATTCCATTCTTATTCATAAAAACAGTGCTATTTTTACCTTTTTTAAAACTACAGCTCCAGCCGACTGTAGTTTTAAAAAAGGTAAAAATGCAACTAATATACTCATCCCCAGTGGACCATGGGTAAGATTTTATTCACCCTCACCCCAAGGAACGTTATAAGCCACTTTCAGAATTGATTGATTGATTTTAATGGCATGTCAACCTGTCCAAGCTTATTTCATGTCTATGGTGTTGCATTTTTTTGTGCAGTTGTTTCTCGAAAGATATTTTTTGTTTTTATTTTCGCATACAGTCCTAGCACCCGTAGACAAGACTCTAGCTGGTACTATCATCCCAGTTCAGGGGAAATCCATGTAGCGTAGTGGTTAACGTGCTAGACAGCGACATCGTAGTCACTGAGTTCAAACATCAGTTATGGGTTTAATTGTATCCCTACTATCCTTCTTCAAGGATCAGATTGGTATTGAATACCCCACGAAGGTGGATAAGCCATTAAACAAAGAAGCAACTCCGGTTCAGGGTGAACATGGGAATAATGGCAATGAAGGAGCACTCCAGATCACCAGAAGTGGAACCTAGCCATCAGATGCTATTTAGTGTCGTACCCACGGCACCCTCTTTCGGGGGGAAGAGTTATATCCCACTGCAAAGGCTACAGTGTATTCTAAGAATAACGGATATGACGTTATGTTTTAAATGATGGTTGTTTATTTTTTTATGGCATATCAACCCTCGTAAGTTATCTAATGCCAGATTACTGTGCCATTGGCCTGATGAGTAGAGTGTTCACCAATGGTCCTGGAGACAGAGCTTCAATTCCAGGTCGAGTCATACTAAAGATTTAAAATGTGGTACTTGATGCCACCTTGTTTAGTACTCAGCACTATAAGGTGAGGATCAAGGGTAAAGTTGAGCAATCTTGGGATTGAAGTAACGCCCTCCCCTACACCTCAGTGTAGTAGATATGGAAAAGGGAGCTTTCGGGTCACCCACGACTAAGGTCGCCAATGTTACTTACTTAATATATATATATATATATATATTGGCAGCATTTCTTCATTAATACAAATTTCGTTGAACATAATAGACATTTTCTTTCTACATATTTTCTTGTTGATCCTTTCATATTGCCGTATTGATTTTATAATATTCGGCGAGAATTGATTGATGTATTTTCCATAATTGTTTATTTCCCAAGTACCTTCTCCCTACTTGTAATTGATCCACCACTGATGATGGCCCAAAGTCGGGCAGAAAGTACTTGGGAAATAAACAATTATGGAAAATACATCAATCAATTCCCGCCAAACATTATAAAATCAATACGGCAATATGAAAGGATCAACAAGAAAAATATGTAGACAGAAAATGTCCATTATGTTCAACGAAATATATACGAGCTGCATACGATAATTTTCCAGACTTTTTTCATATGGGCCTTTTATTGATAGTACACGCATGAAACTCTACTCCCCTTCGAAGTAATCTCCTCCGGCTGCAATGCAGTTGTTGTACCGTTCCAACAACTTATGGAAGGCCCCATGGAAGTCCTCTTGTGTGAGCGTGTCAATGACCTTCGTCACAGCCTCTTTCATCTCCTCAATTGTCTCATAACGACAGCCTCTGAGCTTAGGGAATAACCAAAAGTCACAGGGAGCAGGGTCTGGACTATAGAGAGGGTGAGCAACTGTCTTGATGCCCATCTTGGTCAAATAGTCTATGTCAAGGATGGAGTTGTGGACTGGTGTATTGTCCTGGTGGAAATGCCACTGACCCGATTCCGACGGAATCTCTTCTTGAACTCCCTTAAAACCTCAACATAGTAACCCTAATCCTAACCCAATCAACTCTAGTGTTCTGACTTCCTTACTCCTACACCTCTCATCATCCCTCACAGACTCCCTGGCTTCCTTGAATCTCTTATGCTACTCAAAAACTGATGTTCGATTCCTGCAAGATGGTCCATAAGCAGTCTGAAGCATTCCATACGTTTCTCTGGCATTTTTCCCAAGTTTGAAACAGAATTTTATTGCATATCGTTCTTCTAAAGTGTCAGATTGCATTTTTGAAATTCACCAGCTGTGACAATCAGGCTTTAGTAGGGTGTATTCCAATTGCTGCTGTAGCTGTTCATTTGAAGCTGAAATCATAAAAATTGGTCAGTCATCTCATAAGATGTATAGCGATAATATAGTTAATTTTCCAGAGACTACGAAAATTTTAAATGCCCATACGAAAAAAGTCTGGAAACTTATCGTATGCCCCACGTACATATATATATATATATATATATATATATATATATATAAGATTTGAAAAAGAATTGATTGTAAGAAGCATTTTAAACAAGCCAGGGCTCATTGGTTTGTACACAGTTAAATGATTTCAAGAAATGCTGTGTAACTCAAATGATTTTATTAGCAAACAGTTAAATCGTTTCATATATTTCGATGTAACAATAACAATTCAATTTAGCGCCCATCATCTGTTTGCATACAGCTAAAAGGTTGAATAGTTCTGCATGTCCCACAGATGGAACCCTAACAGGTTTTCCCACTCTGAGTCTGGGTGGACCTGGGAGTAATGGTAGTGCAGGAGTACTGCACATTTCCCACAGCTGTAGTACTGGAGCCTCGCCATCGGATGCAGTTTAGTGTCATATCCAAGACACTAGTTCTATTTAATCCATAGATTTGAAAACATTTCTCAAAACAAGTATTGAAATTTAAATCAAGGCTGGCTAGGTAAAAATGTATTTAATATTCCTTTAACTTTTTCCTTTCTTTTAAAAATTTCTTCGGAGGTGGTCTTCGAAATACCTATAGTCCAGGGGCCCCAATATAACCCTGATTCTTTTGCACGTTTTCTAATTTGTCAAAAATACCGTGGTGGGGATGATTTGGGCTGGAAGACAATAAGTCTCCATAAAACGAAGCAAACAAAAGTAAGGACTGGCGCCAAAGTTCAAGGTTCACTCAGTACATTGTGGTTTCGGGGTGCATATTATGAGCCCTCGTGCCGCATATCATCAGAGGGTAAGAAACTGATGATCTTGACATGTAGACTATTTAGCTGTGCTTGAGAGAGTAAGGGTTAAAACGAATTTGGAGCCCATCAGCCGTGAGGGTGATCCCTGAACAAGACTTTTAGAGTTTGAAGTGATGACACCTCCTTCCTCTACAGGCACTCACTTCCTTGTTTCTCCATCTTGTTTGTTGTTAGTTGTGTTTTTTCCCTCCTTTTGTTGATTGACTATCGTATCTAATACTAATGTCATTAAGCATTGGTTTTCTTTTTTGTTATAAAGTACTTTGTTTGTTGGAGTTTTTGCGACCACACTCTATTATTGAGCTGGTTAAAAAGTTGGTTCCATATTTAGACGCTAGATGGCATTAGCCGAGTGATCTTTGTTGAAAGAATGAAAATTAATCTAAGCAGCGAGGATTTATTGTCGACTCTCTATAACTCCATCACTGAAAAAAAAAACCCAACGAACGACCAATTTAGGAAAGAAAGAAAGAAAGAAAGAAAGAAAGAAAGAATGAAGAATTTGGCATAAAATTATTGTCTTCATTTTAGAAAAAAAGAAATTTGATTGTTTTTTTTAAATTTTAATTTAAACGTAAAAACAAACAAGAAGCATTTTAAACAAAAGACGTACAATATTAACTATCTACAGTAAAAGTAAGTAAAGTTGGCGACCTTAGTCTAGGGTGAACCAAAGGCTCCATTTTCAATAGCTACAACACCGAGGTTTAAGGAAGGATGCTACTCCATTCCCAGGATTGCTCCCCTTGATCCTTATCTTAAAATGCTGAGTCTTAAACAAGGAGGCATCAAGTACCATTTTTGAGTCTTTGGTATGACTTGACCTGGGATTGAACCCAGGTCTCCTGGGCCACACACACACACACACACACATATATATATATGATTTTGATGGCATGTCAACCTGTCCAAGCTTATAAGGTAGGGATCAACACACACATATATATATATATATATAATGAATAATCTTTTAAAAAAGACACTCCGAATACATAAGAAACTCACTGCAACAAACTATCTAACACGACCCCCGAAGACGACCAGTGAAATGGTCGAAAGCGCTTGGACATAAGAAGACTTGACCATCTTCACTTGAAGATTTTAAAAATGAAACAATCCACGGTATTCAATCAAAACTGTTTAGATTTGCATACAGATATATATATATATATATATATATATATATATATATAAAACACTCACAAGCACAGAAACATACACTCACTGATGGGTGGTAGGTGGCCGTATAGCTGCTGCTTTGTGGGGTGCTGTCTCCAGGACTTGTTCGATATTGCTCGCAGCATTCTTGTGTAATTGCCGTCAAGCTTTTTTTTCCATCCGTTTAGTCAGCGTCCATGTGGTGCATCCATATAGCAGTACTGACACGATCGCTGCTTGGAAGAAACTGCGCTTCATTTTAAAAATATATATAAATATAATTAATATAAATATCATAAAAATATCAATACAAATGTAATATATCAAAATTAATATGATTAATATAAATATGATATAAATATCAATATAATATATGAAAAATTATTAATATTTACTTAAAATATAATAATAAAATTTTAATTGAAATATAATTTCTTACAAATTATTGGCTTTTGGAATTCTTGAAACCTCACAACTGTGAACGAATTATTTTTATTTGAAGTGAGTACTTGATAGCCTAATGAGTAGAGTATTCGTGAATGGTCCGAGAGACTAGGGTTCAATCCCAGGTCGAGTCATAACAAAGTCTCAAAAAATGGTACTTGATGCCGCCTTGCTTAACACTCAAAATTATAAGGTACGTATCAAGGGTAAAGTGGAGCAATCCAGGGAATGGAGTTGCGTCCTCTCCTACACCTCGGTGTAGTTGCTATTGAAAAGGGAGCCTTTTGGTCGCCCTCGACTAAGGTCGCCAACTTTACTTAATTGATATCATATAAGTGTGCCAAAAAAAAAAAAGTCTTAAGAAACAGATACATGAAAAATTATGATGTTCTCGACAATCCTAGACAAATTAATCAATCAATCCATCGTTGAATATGAAAGAAAACACTTCTCTTTATTTCAAATAGGGTAGGGTAAGAGTGAAAACCACCCACGGAAGGCTATAAAAAACGTAAATGATAATGCAATGATAAAACTAGCTGTGAGCTTTAAGACAATGATCTCTGTAGATGTTAATATATCAATTGTGTTCTGTTATTACTGACTTATTACAAAGCATGCAGTCAGAAGTAAGAGGAGTAATAATTTTTTTTTTTTCCCCCCCCTGAGATTTTGTTGTCCTACATGTGTGGTGCTTAATAAGCTTCAACTTCTTACACTGGAAAATGAATGCATATTATGACCTTTCGTTTTCTCTATTGATTTACCCTTCACTATCATATTTCTGTTTTGCTTCACTCAACCATCCAAATGCCTCCTCATTTGTTGTGTTTAGTGCATGGATTGCTTCTTTTGCCTTCCTTTTGTTATTCTGCCTTTGTCTATATTTGCATCTTCACATTTTAATCAACTTGTAAATTTTTCCATTGAATTTATCCTTTTGTTTGTTTTTTTATTTTACTGTTGGATTTGGTTTTTCTATTATATATTTACTGTGAGGAAATTCAAGGTTTGTATTTAAAAATAACTCTATGACAAGAATAAATGTTTTGTCTTCTATTATATAAAAGTAATCATGTTTTAAAAAATGGTCTCTTTAAATTTCACTAGTTCAGTTAGTAGATTAGACTGTTTAAAAAAAAAAAATTTGTATTACACATAATCACTGACTCTGATATTATCATAGATAATCCGGGGATTGATAATGCAATGATAAAACTAGCTGTAAGTTTTAAGACAAGTATTGAGAATCTTCAAAATATTCTCTCCACTCTCTTACCCAATCTCTTTTGTTCTGTTCTTTGGTTATATATATTACTGAATCCTTAATGACTATTCACAAGATGAAACTTCATACAACCAATGATTTTTAAAAGCTATTTTTTATATTCACATTACTATCAGTAATTTCTAAAACAATGGAGGTTCTCTGAAATTTTACAAATTGATGACATCATAAGATACACTAATATTAATGGTTTCTGAACAAAAACCACCTTTTGTTTGTTTGTTGTTGTTTTTTTTTTTTTTGTTTTTTTTTAAAATAAAACTGCAAAATTGATGAAATTAAAAAATAAAAAATTATTCAAGCTTACATAATTTATATTTTTTTTGATGATAGATATTTTAATATTCTTTATATCACTGGAAAAATGTATTACACAAATAGGCTTATTTACACGTCTCTTAATTATAATCATGTCAGTATCTGTGTCAAAAACATCCACAGAAGATTATAAATAGATGAAAATGAATATATGTTATGGTATGGAAAAGCTGTTTAGTTGTATACATAAAAAGATTAATAATGAAAAATATATAAATATGTTCTGATATTTTAAAATTAACTTTTGTTTTGGGGGTTTTCTTTTTGAGTATCTGCCTAGACAACACGAAACAGGGTTAATAACAAATACGAAAGAAAAGAGTAAAATATTCAAGTCTAAGTCAACACTGAAAAAGAGGCTTTGTCATCTCTCTTTTTAGAGATAACAGATCAAGCCCAATGCAAGTGAATGGCGACATACTCCAGTATCTATCAACCATCTCTCAAGTCTAGGTCAGCAACACCGAAGAGAATAAGATTAGTCAGCTGGGGTTGTAGAGTATGCCAGTATGCCAACTTCTCTGTAGTGGGATAAGACCCTCCTGACGCGAGCTTAGATATGATGCGAAACCATCTGATGGTGAGGTTCCAGTCCTGAAACTTTGGGGAATGTAGAGTGTCTCTTCATTGGTATTTTGGTTTGGTTTGGTTTGGTTTTATGGCATATCAACCATTGTAGGTTACATAATATTAAATCTTCTTTATATATATATATATATATATATACATATATATATATATCAGGGGCGGAGATGGGACTAGTGCAAGTCGTGCCCGGCACGACCAATAACTCGGTCTATGTTATTCAAAATGGATTAAAAATCATCCATTAATTTCAAGCAAACATACTTAGTCTGATCTCAATTAAATTACGTATCTATTCAAGTTTCGATAACTCAGTAGCCAAAAGTTCATAAATATATCTGGGAATAATACAACGATGCTGTTTTGAACGGATGGTCTTTGTCCGGCCACCGTCAGATTCATTGAACATCCCATAAAATCGGCTATAATGTTGAACGCGCAATCCGTGCCTGGCACTAGACCCTTATAATAACAGTAATGTTAGAGGAATCAGCTTTTGGCTGTAGCCAATAGCTGTAGCCAATAGCAAGAGCAACTCAAAACACCGTGCTCAAAAATGTGGGCACTATGTGACTGCTGACAGCTGTCTTGGGAAGAGGGAGAAGGACCGAGAGAGAGAGAGAGGGGGGGATAGCAGATTATAGCCGTCACCGACGTCATCATCATCGCTATGGTAAATGTTGGTTAAACGGTGTGTTTTAATTCGTTTTTTCACTAACAGATCTCTATTTCTTTAATGAATGTTGCATATATTACATTCTATAACTAAAATTTGTTTATTTTAATACATTTTCAACAAATAATCTTTATTTTAAGCAAAATTGAAACTACTAGCTGTGTCTGTGTATATTGTCATCAGTTTCTTTATTCTAATAAACATATTTTTCTCGTCATAGTAATGAACATCTTCTCTTTTCTTCTATACTTTTGAAAGGATTAACAAGACTACAAATTATGTATTAACAAGACTACAAATTATATAGTATCTTGGTTGTTTACAAAAAAAAAACACCATGCAAGGTAGGTTTGTCAATCTGTGCTATACAATGGAGAATCATGCAATAGCAACTATGATGACTTACTTTGGGTCCACGGACCACGGGTTGGGAACTGAATTTGACAGAGGGCGTGGGGGGCACGAGTAGCAAAAATAGGCTAGAGTCGCCACTGATATATATATATATATATCGAGAGAGAGAGAGAAATAGATTTTAATGAATCTGATAAGATGATAAAAATAAGTGGAAAAGTGAATAAATCAAACACTTACATCGGGTTTAGTGGTAATATTTCGTTTTTTATTCACGGAAGAACATTTTCAGACTAAACAATTTCAGAGTTGCATTTTAGCAATATCTTATCTATTTCCTCATTGCTCAGTCAGCTGGGGCTTTAGAATATAGCAACTGCACCTCTGCAGAGGGGGTACCCCACCAAAAAAAGTGTGTCCTGCATATGACACTAAACAATCTGATGGTGAAGTTCCTGCAATGTTGGGGCTTTTGAGGAATATAGAATACCCCTTCAATACCATTGCTCCTAGGTCCATTCTGGCCTGGAATGGTAGCACCTGATAGGGCCCTATTAATACGTTAAATAGAACTAAACTGCATACTTATGCTAAAGTGAATTATTTGAAATGGAACTGTTTTTTGACTTTGAAACTGTACTTACGCTAAACTGAATTGTTTAATAGAGAACTGTTTTGATATTTAACAGTGTTTAAACAAAATCTTTACTTATACCTAGCTGAATTAGAACTGTTTGAATAAATAGAACAGCTTGAAATAGAAATGTTTTTGACAATTAAACTGCGTACTACTGCTAAATTCAATTACTCGAAATAGAACTGATTATTTGTATGAAAATGGATTTGGTATTAAATAACCTACAAAGGTTGATAC
The DNA here is from genome assembly GCA_963585895.1 of Sepioteuthis lessoniana. Taxonomy (NCBI): domain Eukaryota; kingdom Metazoa; phylum Mollusca; class Cephalopoda; order Myopsida; family Loliginidae; genus Sepioteuthis; species Sepioteuthis lessoniana. The sequence continues at coordinate 35,785,836 of OY757915.1, forward strand.
GCCATAAAACCCAAACAACCAACTAACCACCCAACCATCTATTTCTTCAATTGTTAACATGTAGAAAAACTAAAAAACTTCTCGGCTACAGAGCTGTTGTAGATAGGATCTAGCTGGTCGCCCTACCCTTGCACGTCTCTGTGAGTGAGTCCATAGGAAAACGTCGCTTATGAGTTTGCCCTTACTTCTCCAGCAGTGTCTCGTATGTCTTTCACGTCTAATTTGGATGCTTTTCATGATGGATGGTACTATTTACCAACCCCTCCGCTCGTGAATTGTTTGAAATAGAACTGATTATTTGTATAAAAATGGATTTGGCATTAAATAAACTGCAAAGTCTGATATGCCATAAAACCCTTTCAACCAACCAACCAACCAACCAACCAAACAAACCTTAAAACCATTTAACTGTGTCCAAACAAATGAGCTCTGGCTTGTTTAAAAATAATGTTACTTGCAAATTTTTTGTTTACAAATTCATTTAGTATATATGTATAAACAGGCTTTGGCATCAAGTAATCTACAAGGATTTATATGCCATAAAACACAACCAAGCAACCAAGAAAGCAGGCAACCAAAAGAATGTCTTACATCATTTACTACAGATAAGAGATCAAGCCTAATGCAATGAAATGGATACGCACACCAGTATCTATCAACCATCTCTTTGAAATGCTACCTCTGAGAAAATCATTAAATATACAAATCAGCTTCTTCAACGTTAAGATTATATATATATATATATAAAATTAACTTCGAGTCGAAGTTAGGCTTCCTGATGATCCGATAAGGTGAAACTTTAGTAGAAGGTTTTCGACTCGCGATTTAAGTTAATTTTATAATTGACTCCACTTGTGTTGAGCACTTTAGTAATTGTAGCATTGCAGGATTCGTGGAAGGTTTTTAGTTTTCTTTTGACCCCTGACTGCGTATCCCTTGATTTTTTTCAAGGGGTCGGATGAGGTTGGCCTTTTCTTTCTTTTTGACCTATAATTTTTTTCTTTTTCCCCTGGGCGGTGATTCGAAATACTTTTATCTCTTGTTCCTGGCAGGGTTTTTTTTTTTGTACCGTGAATGCTGGTAGATATTAGATTAGTATATATATATATATATATATATAATGTTAACGTTATATATATATATATATATATATATTCATCTCAGATATCATTAAGAGATTCGTTCAAAAACTTGTAAGTCTCACGCAGAAAAAAGAGCCACTGCTGAACATTTTCGTTGTGGCAATGCATTACAGCTTCTTAGAAAACAAGAAAAATCTGATTTAATATTTCTAGTTTTATAAGAAGTGGTTGTGCGTTGCCACAAGAAAAATGTTCAGCTATGGTTCTTCTTTCTTGGTGAGACATAGAACCCTTTTGAAATTATGCATACACAGAAGTTCCACATTAAAGAGTCTAAAGGTACTATTTTTAAATGGCATTAGGAAAATTTTAGTTTTAATCTCATTCAACAAGATCAGTTATGAAATCACCATATATCTAGCTATAAATTAGATAGTACTATTACAGTTTTTCAACAAGGATGGCTTTGGCATTAAGTAACCCATGAAAGTTTATATGCCATTAAACAAAGAAACTAAAAAAACCCATCGGCAGGGGTTGTAGATTAAACCGATTGCATCTCTACTGAGGGATAAGACCACACGAAGAATGTACAGTATAAGACACAAAACTGCATATGATAGTGAGGCTCCAGTCCTTGAGCTCGAGAGAATGAGGAATACCCTTTCATTGCCATTATCCCAGGTCCACACTGACTTGTTAAAGTCTCATGTAGGTCGAGTCATACCAAAGATTCAAAAAATGGTACTTGATGCCGCCTCGCTTAAGACTCAGCATTATAAGGTGAGGGTCAAGGGTAAAGTGGAGCAATCTAGGGAATGGAGTAGCGCCCTCCCTTACACTTCGGTGTGGTAGCTATTGAAAAGGGAGCCTTCGGATCACCCTCGACTAAAATCACCAACTTTACTTGTTAAATGCCAAATCCTCTTTATACATATAAAGAGGATTGGGCATTAAATAATCCCCAAGAGTTGATATGTCATAAAGCCAAACCAAACCAAACCAAACCAAATTAGACAATCTCTAGACCTCCAGAACTGGAGCCTCACCAACCAGACGTAGATTAGTGTCGTATCCAGGACACCCATTTTAGTTGAAGTCTTACAACTCTGCAAGGGATACTGTCGGCTTATTTCTAAGCCCTGTTGACAGGGGTGAAAGGAGCTGAAATTGATAGCGATCAAATGAAAGCATTACTTGAGAATTATCAACGTTATACGACGGAAAAAATTGCTTCCATATTAACCTATACAAATCAAGCGTTGAAAACCACTTGTATCAGTCTGTTTAGATTAGTTACTTTGATGTCTGACTTACCACACCAGTTGAAAGAAAAGCAAATACAAACTTACAGGACTTCATTTATTTTATTTATTTGTATAGCCGTTTCAATGTCTTAATGAATTTGCGATCATTTCTTTAGCCACAGAATTGATATACTGTAAATTGTAGTTCTAAAGTCGCCTGTTTAAGCCTGAAAAAAGGTCTACAAAATTTGGGGTCGACTTATACGATTCGACTAAAATCCAAACTTTTATCACAGAGTGATCAACTAGTGGAACAGTACTCCTAACAATCGATGCACAGCACTTACCATAACTCGAGGAGGTGTCCTCGTGGTGTAATGGTTAAAGCGATGGACTGCGAAATCGTAGTAAGCGAGTTCGAACTCCAGTCACGCTATTACGTTCACTTTCTGACATATACCCTTGGGAAAGGTATGTATCCCCTTATTCTCCTAGCTATGGGTTTAATAGTACCATTACTGTTCTTGTAGGAGAATAGCTTTGGCATTAAATAACCTACAAAGGTTGAGATGCCATTAAACAAAGAAACCTAACCTAACCATAACTCCAGCAGATACAAAAAACTTAAACTCATGACTGTTGAATATATTGATAGAAATTAACGCAGAGATAAATATGAAATTATAAAACTTTATAACAAATTAAATAATATGTCTACGCTACACCAAATATTTTCAATAGCTGGTGAACTGACTGTAAACACTAATCGGAACATTACTGCAACCAGGCGGCCATCCAGACGACTACGGTATGTTTATCTGTGTAATTTTATAATAGTTCAATAAATTGTACATTAATATGAATATATTATCTAATGTGTAAGATTTGCATGTTTCATATATTTTACTTGTAGCCTACTATATGTTTTTATTCGAGCTATACTGTTATATTGTCATCTACAGCATCACAACGACACAATAATAAAGACGCAGGAAGACTTCTTTATAAATATATGTACCTCCCACTTTATTGTAAGGGTTCGAAAAGGGTTACTCAAGCTTTGCGTGTGAGACAGAGTTGGAGACCGAACAGAAACTGCAATTTTTTGACCCCCACTCTTATGGCCATCAACTTTGTGTCTTTATCGTTCTCCAGATGCTCAACCGGAGGCTCTGGGTTCACTCTGCTGGGTGATGGCTTTCTTTACTGCATCTTATCAGCAACTTCTCTGGTCCCCAAACTCCATCGGGGTTCCCGAGGGCCCCTTCGGCCGGGTGTGGCTTTCCCTACCAGATCTCGTCTATAACTCTGACTCCAACTGTAACTGCAACTGTCACTTGACTTCTGTCTTGACTGAGTTATATAATAGTTCAACGTCCACTCGATCGCCCACTCGATCTTTGGAATGGCATGATTGATCGTCATCCAGCGGAAAAAACTGTCATGCAGTTCACAGGTCACTCTCTTCCGGTGCATCAGTCTATGAGTGTATCATGAGCTTTACCTTGTCCCATTTCATCAGCCAAATCCACCCACTCGATCTCTTTCGATTACTGGCCATTGGAATGTGTCACTTCCTTCCGGTGCATCACTTTGTAATGGCATGTTTGCTCGGGCCAAAGGTCAAAATACAACAATACAACTGATAGCAGTCAAACCAGGGCGTGTCCTTATGTAATGGTTAAAGTGATGGACTTCGGAACCGTAGTAAGCGAGTTCGTACTCCAGTCACGTTATTACGTTCACTTTCGGGCAAATACCCTTGGGAAAGGTATGAACCCCTTATCCTCCCAGCTATGGGTTAAATAGTACCACTACGGTTCTAGGAGAATAGCTTTGGCATTAAATAACCAACAAAGGTTGATATGCCGTTAAACAAAGAAACCAAACCGAAACCAAGAGGTCTAACCCAGAATTTTGAGCTAAGAATCTTGAGTATATATTAAAGGTTAAATGAAATTTCAAGAATCATTAATATAAGCAATATTTTAGTGGAATTTTTCTGACAAAAAGTGTACAAAATTCTTACAAAATTGTCATTATCTATGTACTCCCTATCAATTTAGCTCGTTCTCTATCTATGATAGAAATATGTAGAAAGTTGGATAAATCAAGCAGTTATTATCATTAAGGGTTTTTTGGACTATTGTCTTCATCTTTATTGCTATTTCTACAACGTTTCGGCCGATATGTCCTCTGGCCTTCTTCGGTTGTTTGTCGAACTCGAGAACCAACACGGAACTTCCAAATACGTCCTTTATTGAATCTACGGGGGTCGCCAGCTCTGATTCTGTTTGCCATAACTCGCTGCAGGCAAGTAAAAATACAGGAATACTTAACATATCGGCTGAAACGTCGTAGAAATAACAATTAAAGATGAAGAGAATTGTCCGAAAACCCTTAATGATAAGAATCATCAAGCTTCGTCTCAGAAATTTAGACAATCAAACACTTAACTCAGATTTAGACGTGTGATATTTCATTCTGACTTTATTTCATCTTCACGAACTTCTTCAAGATGAAATAAAGACCGAACTAAATATCACACATCTAAATCTAAGTTATGTGTTTGATTTATCCAACTTTCTCCATATTTCTATCATACTGTCTGATTCACTAAAAATCTATCTATCTATCTATCTATCTTAGATTACACATATGCCAAACTACCTCACCTACCTGACCTCATTTATATTCCCTTTCATAACTTTATTTCTTATCTATCAGCCGATCTATTAAAGTCTGATTATTTGTAGCCTAATTATTGAGAAATCGAGACAGCTTTGGTGTGTTGTCTGAATTTCTTAGATGAAGCTTGATGATTTTTAGCATTCATGGTTTTCGGACGATTGTCTTCATCTTTATTGTTATACTCACAAAGTTTCGGCCGATATGTTCTCCGGCCTTCTTTAGGTGTTTCTTTTCGAACTCGGGAGCCTACACGTAACTTTGAACCACGTCCTTTATTTAATCTCCTGGGGTCACTGGCTCTGATTCCATTAACCATAACTGGGTACTAGTGTTATGTATTCCTGTATTGTTACTCGCCTGGTAATTATAAACCTAATGTTTTTACAGCATTATAATTAATACTATTATGTATGATTTTTTCCAAAGTTGATATTACGATTTTTTTCGTTATATGAGCTCAGGTAAAAATTATGCATAATAGTCGTAATCATAGTGATGTAAGAACCTGAAGTTTAGAAGTACCAAAAATTCAGATGGAACTGTACAATAGGACACATAGCCTAAAGGTTATAGTCGGTGGTTTCCTAAGATTCTAAAGAAACAATCACAGGTTCAATCCTGACTGTAGCCGAGTAACAGTAAAGAAAAACGTAACACTTGTACTCAGTTATAGTAAACGGAATCAGAGCAAGTGACCCTCGTGAATTGAATAAAGGACGTGGTTTAAAGTTCCGTGTAGGCTCCAGAGTTCGATACGAAATACCTGAAGAAGGCCCGAGAACATATCGACCGAACGTTGTGAATATAAAGATGAAGGCAATAATCCGAAACCCCTGAATGATAAAATAGTTTTTCAACGTCTTTAGATTTGACGTATAAAATATAATCCTCTGCCTTTTCAATTATAATTCAACTCCACAAGTCCAGGAATAGCCTGCGGATTAAAGTTGGGCTCAATTTTTATCATTTAAAATTTTGGTTTTTGAAAAAACGTCTAAGTTTAATTACAATTTTTTGCAAAATCTGAAAAAGATAATACAAGTTCCAGGTTATTTTTCGAAAGCACCAATACTGCACTTTCTCCGTCAATGAAAACTTTTCAACTGAAATGGCATCTTAGTGATCAAAAATTGATTTTAAAGTGTGTCACTTTTGTAATATATTGCGACAAGGCATGCATTAATGACAAGAGTGATATTCTGTGTACATTTATGTTTATTTACATTGCTGTACAAAAAAGCGTGTTTACTTACTGAAGGCTTGAGAAGAAAGAACAAGAACCTTAGTTTCTATCTCCAGAGTAACGTTATTGAAGAGTTCCACTCAAGGGGAATAACTTGTTATGACTATATTACATCTCCTCACGGGAGTTTTTCTTTTACTTTTTTTTTTTTTTTTTTAAGTCTTTTAACTTCGTTTTTGTACGTTCACTACATATCCCAAATATACGGTCACGTATCATGCTGTCCTTTCGGCGGTCAAAACTACATTTTCAAGCCTGTGAGGTGATGTTTGTTAAGAAAGAGAGGAATGTTTCTACATTCTACATGGTCTTTATTTATGAAGACGTAACGTTAAGTTGTTGTTTTTTTTTTTTGTTCACAACAAATTCTTTAAATTTGGGAACTCAAGCATTATATTTACTTTCTTCAACTTCTGTGAATGTTAGTGCATTGTACACTTCGATTGCTTTTTCTCTGGCTATGTGCAGAAATAGAGCGCAATTTACATTGTCTGGCTTGGGTGTTTTTTAACAACGCTAAGAGGTACAATTCAAATTTCTGAAACCATGTCCAAAAGTTTTCTTCGATATTGCCAGTCCAGATCATTTGCGTTGGCGGTTGTAATATCTCCATGTTTGTTTTTCTCTTCTGACACCATGTAATATGTTGCGACAAGGCGTGCAATAAGGACCAGAGTAATATTCCGTCTACATTCACGTTTATTTACAAAGCTGTACAAAGAGGCGTGTTTACTTACTGAAGGCTTAAGAAGAAAGAGAGTAAACCTTAGCTTCTATCACTGGAGTGAAGTCATTGAAGAGTTCCATGAGTATATTACAATTTTCGAAAAATCACGTAACATTCTTTAATATTTGATGACCTCAGCATAACATCTTAATCAAGCTGAAAATGTTTTTTTCCACTAGCCTAAGACAGAATTTAATCGATATTCTAAAAGACCTCTGGTCGTAAGCGTCTGTATCGTTCATACTTTTTCCCAAATTCCTTTTTTCGATTTGACCAAACTTAGTCAAGAACCTCTGATAATAATGGTTTGTTACTTAGCATTTCTAACTTTTTTGAACATTTGTTGTGCGTTTTATAGCCTCGTATGGGATCGAATCGGCTCCGAAAAGCTTTGGACGCGAAAGTTCATGGTTGCTTGAAAAAGAGATATTTTTAATTGTAAATTTATTTTTACCTTTCAACCGGATGGATGCGCGGAGCGTTCCTGCGTAGCGACGTGTTTTATTCATTTTGGTCTCGGTCGTCGTCCAGACAACCGGTTAATTCAAATTTTTTTTTTCAAGTGAAACGTACACTCGCGGTGTTTTTTTATTTGTTTGTTTATTTATTCATTTTGCAAGTGAGTTAGTTTGGAATGTATTAGTAAAGCAAAAAAGATTTTTTTAAATATAAAATTATAAAGAAAACACCCTCCAAAAAACTCATAACAAATAGATAACACTAACATAAACATATAAAAAATACTAAAATCTTATAAATATATAATAATTAGAATTAATTAAGAATTATATCAATTCAAATTTACAAAAAAAGTTAATACAATACATTTTGAATGAATTACCAACAACATTCGCCATTGGTCCGGGAGACCTAGGTTCAATCCTAGGTCGCGTCATACCAAAAACTTTTAAAATAGTACTTGATATCTCCTTGCTTAACTCTCAGCAATATAAGGTACGTATCGAGGGTAAAATGGAGCAATCCAGGGAAAGGAGTAATGCCCTCTCCTACACCTCGGTGTCGTAGCTATTGAGAAAGGAGCCTTCTGGTCGCCCTCATCTACGGTCGCCAACTTTACTTACAACTTGTATATCGCTGGGATGCTTTTGGCTAGTGGTAATGATGCAATAACCCCGAAACTATATTTCGGTCCAGAGTCATCATCTGATGAAGACTTTGTAGAAAAAAAACTTCTAATCTACCCCTAATATAAAACACTCCAATTCCATTTACAAACTTCTAGAAGGCCACGATTGGAACCAAAATTATAAATGTATAGAACAGACTTTAGATATTAAAAATACTTTTACAAACATAAGATAAGCAAAACACATTTAAAAAATCTCCCCTAATAAAAAATACCCCAATTTCATTTTTTTAATGTCCAAGGAAGATACAAATAGAACTAATATTAAAAACATGTAATTGCTTGCCCATTCGGTTAGGGCTGAGGAATACACCGATTGCATTCTGCCGAGGGGTAAGACCCCCCCGCCAAACGAGTGTCCTAATATGACACTAACCAATCTCATGGTGAGGTTCCAGTAATGCTGGAACTTTGGAGAATGCAGAGCACCTTTTAATTGCCATTGTTCCCAGGTCCACTCTGACCCGGATTGGTGACACCTGATAGAGCCCTATCTATGGGTTAAATAGAACTAAACTGCTCTTATGCTAAACTGAACTGCTGGAAATAGAACTGTTTTGACATCGACACTGCGTACTTAAGCTGAACAGAATTGTTTGAAATTGAACTGTTTGACTAAACTGAATAGCTTGAAATAAAAATGATTTTGGCAATTAAACTGTGTATTCATGTTAAACTGAATTGTTTGAAATAGAACTGAATATTTGCATAAAAATGGATTTAGTGTTAAATAACCTAGAAAGGTTGATATTGTGACGCTGCATAAATAATTATTCCAGGATGGGAGTTCATTTTATGCACATGTGACGTTGAGGGCAGTCTAGTACTTGACCCTCCGCAAAATGTCCTAGTCAAGATTCCTATTTCAGGCATATGGTAAACTGGCAAATAATGTGGGGTTAATTTGGGGCTAGACTGATCTCCGACGCTGGCAGAGGGGGTTTCCAATTCCCTTTCACATACCCCACCAAGTCCCTCGTTTCACTACCCCCACTGGATAACGGAAAACATGGACTTCAAGGTTAAAGGTTATTCACTGTAGTCAAATTTCCAAAATTCCCTTGTGATGTTTTTAAGGCGAATAAGACATTTAGCGAGAATTAATGAAAGCGATACGAAGCTGAAACAGATATGTGCAAGAGATGGCGACTGGATAGATAAATCACACAACCAATAGATTTCATTACAAGGGTGCATTTAAAATATGACAAAGTTTTAATAGGCGACGACCAAACAAATAATAAGATTTAAGAAACAATTCCTTTTTCTTTTCTTTTCAAAATATCGGCTATATTAAGCCAGGAGGCAGTATCAAGTGTCTCTCAACAGTCCTTTTCTTCTTTCTCCCTTTTTCTTTCTTTCTTTTTTCTTTTACTTGAGAAAATGCTTAAGTCAACGGGCTGAAGCATATAACAAAGTCCATTCGCTAATTTACTGTTAATGAAACAGAATCCTTTCAGTTTCTTTCTTTCTTGTTTTGAATACATATAATTCCAATATTTAGGAAGGGTAGAAGGAAAAACCGTTTAAGTTGTGCTTATCTTTGACAAGGCTTAATTTTGAGGCTCCTTTCTTTTACGGGCGAGTGGCATCCCCAGAATCTGGCTGAATGTGCCTTTCTGCCGTCTTCTGTCCAAAGATTCTGTTCTGTTCTTTTTACGGGAGACTTTCCCGGAGCTTGGCTGGATTGGTGTCTATCTCTTGCGAATGTCTGTCCAGAACTGAAGATTCTTCTTGTGGGCGAGGGGACCTCCCGGAGTTTGGCTATAAGTCAGCATATCTTTCCACGCCGACTTCTGTCCTCAAACTAAAGATTCTTTTCCAAATTTCCTCTGACTCTATCATTTTGGCACTAAAGGGTCTATAGCCAATCATTTGACTTTTTCCTTCTCCCACTATTTCCTCCGGTTATGCTACTAGAGTGACCTGGATTCTTTTCTTTGTCCAACAGATTACAGGACATGGAGTGCGGTTAGCTTTGACCTTCATTCTGACTTCGTTACTTTGTTCAAAAGGCTGCAGATCATCTAGTGCGAGGAATTGACATTCGTTACTTTGTTCAACAGGCTGCAGATCATCTAGTGCGAGGAATTGACATTCCTCCTTTAACGGTCAAGCTTGGAGCCTGTTGATTCAAACACAGAAGGGTAGGGGAATTAACCCCCCCTTTCCCTCCCTCGGTAGCATACCACGTCACAATATGCCATAAAACCCAACCAATTAACTAACTTAGATATTGCACACATAATATACAGACAAATATAGAAAATAACAAATATCATTTATTATCTAGTATTAACTTACCTCGCCTCGCATATAGTTTTAGTGGTAGTCGTCGCTGTCTGTAAAAGAAAGGATATAAGTAACAAAAATATTGGAAGGTTGTAAGATCAACAGACTGGGAAATAAATGTGACATGAGATGATCAAAAGGTAGAGTAGGTTGAACAGATAAAAATGTATTCATCACCGCCTTTTTAAGATAATTTCTTACGATAATTTAATATAACATCAATACATAAATTGATTATCTCTGAATAAATTCATGGCAGGATTTAAAAGAAAATAATAAATGTAATTATTAGTTCAGGTGACCGTGATGTAATGATTATCGTCGCAGGAAATGGACACGGCGACACGAGTTCAGATCCTGGACGAGACTGATCGCATTTCACATAGCACTAATACCCTTGGGAAAGGTATGAATCCAATTATTCTCCCTCCATATATGGGTAAATAGTAGGACAGACTGTGTTCTTCATCCTTGGTGAGGCAACTAGTCTAGGAAAAGGAAAACTCTGAATTAAAACCTGTTAAACTCCGCTTGTGTCATATCCTACTCGAGCGGAGGGGTTGGTAAAGATAGTAATTATTAGTTATATAGTATTAATTTTCCAAAAAATTATTGGGTGTTTCACACCTCACATATGGTTGTGGTGTCTGTCTATCTGTAAGACAGAGGAAGTAGGGTAACAAAAAAGTCGGAAGGTAGTCGGATTAAAAGTCAGGAAAATAAAAGTGACACTTGACACTTCCTGGGGGGATCAAGGTAGGGTAGGTAAGGTAGACATGTACATAGAAAATCTTTAAAAATTACAAAAAGCAGGAGGCAAATAGCTTCTGCAGAGACATTTGCTAAATCTAATTTTAAAGAAATCTTCCGTCAGGGTATATTCACAAAAATGCTAAGGTTAATATACTGAATATATAATATTGATTTTCATGTTTCAAATATCCAGGGGAGGTGTCCTCGTTGTGTAATGGTTAAAGCGATGGACTGCGGAGTCGTAATAAGCCAGTTCGAACTCCAGTCACGTTATTACGTTCACTTTCGGACAAATACCCTTGGGAAAGGTATGCCCCCCTTATCCTCCCAGCTATGGGTTAAATAATACCACTACTATTCTTCTAGAAGAATAGCTTTGGCATTAAATAACCTACTAAGGTTGATGTGCCAAGAAACTAAATCATATATCCATTTTTTCTATACTATAATCTATCTATCTATCTATCTATCTATCTCCTGGAAGCAATGTATATATATATTATATATATACATTGCTTCCAGGACTTTTAAAATCATATTTACCGACCCCTCCGCTCGGGCAGGATATGACACAAGGTCGATTTTTAAGCGGAGTTTTATAGGTTTGGATTCAGAGTTTTCCTTCTCCTAAACTAGTTGCCTTACCAAGGCTGTTGAACCTAGTCTGGCCTACTATTTACCCATAGCTGGAGGGAGAATAATCGGATTCATACCTTTCCCAAGGGTATTAGTGCTATGTGAAATGCAATTAGCCTGGTCCAGGATTTGAACTCGTGTCGTCGTGTCCATATCCCGCGACGATAACCATTACACCACGGGCACCTACAGGATTTAAAAAAAAATATAGCTCGTTACATTCTCGTGCAAATGCCGTCTAGCTTTTTGTCTATACGCTTAGTCAGCGTCTACGTGCTGCATCCCATATTGTAGTATGGACACACCCGCTGTTTGGAAAAAATCCGTTTTATTTTATTGGATAGATCTAACTTCCATTTGACTCATAACCTATCGATAGCTGTTCATACCTTCGCTAGTCACGTCATGATGTCATTTTCCGTAGATAAGACGCTACTTCCAAAGTAAACGAACTTATTTAGTGTGATAACGTCTCTTCTTTTATTAAAGCACATGTACTCCGTTTTGTCTGCATCCACATTGAGCTCTATGCCACCTGCTTCCTGCTCCTGACTATATAGCAGAGATTTGGCCTGGATGGGTGTATTTGCCAGAAGCGCTATGTCATCAGCGTAGTCCGCGTCCGTAATAGTTTGTGCTGGGTATCGTCAGCTTCTTTCCTTTTGCCAATGTAAAGTCACTTTCTTTCAATAAATCTATCGACGATCGAGGTATGAACAGGTATGGGGCTAATGTACTCCACAAAACAACAGCTGTACAGCCACCTACCTCTCCTCTCCAAAACCATCCAAATCAGACGAACAAGACATGCGGGGAAGGGCTGGAGAAGTAAGGGCAAACGTATAGGCGATGTTCTTTTCTGGACCTTTTCGCACAGACGAGCAGGTGTTGGAAGACCAGCTAGAAATTATCTAAAGCAGCTATGTACGGACACAGGATGTAGTCTGTGGGACCTGCCGAAAGCGATGGAAGATAGAGACGGATGGCGATATAGAGTCAAGGAAATCCATGCTAGCGGCATGACATGATATATATATATATATATATATATATATATATATATATATATATAAGTCACGTTTGTTTTGGATGGTGTGTGGTGAATTCAGTAATTTTCCAGACTTTTTTGTACAGGCATCTAAAATTGTCGTAGACTCTTGAAAATTCAGTATGTTATTGCTATACATCTTATGAGATGACTGACCAATTTTTATGATTTCAGGATCAAATGAGATTCTACAGCAGGAATTGGAATACACACCCTACTAAAGCCTAATTGTCACAGCGGGTGAATTTCAAAATGCAACACTTTAGAAGAACGATATGCTATAAAATTCTGTTTTAAACTTGGAAAAAATTCCTCAGAAACGTATGGAATGCTTTAGACTGCTTTTCGACCATCTTGCATGAATTGAGCATCAGTTTTTGAGTGGCATAAAAGTTTCAAGGAATGCAGGGAGTCTGTGAGGGATGATGAGAGGTGTGGGAGGAGTAAGGAAGTCAATACATCAGAGTTGATTGGCCAAAGGGTTAGTGTTAGGGTTAGTATGTTGAGGTTTTAAGGGAGAGGCCAGCACTCTCGAAATCGGGTCAATGGCATTTCCACCAGGACTATGCACCAGTCCACAACTCCATCCTTGTCACATTATTTGACCAAGATGGGCATCAAGACAGTTCTCACCCTCCCTATTGTCAAGACCTTGCTCCCTATGACTTTTGCTTATTCCCTAAGCTCAGAAGCTGTCATTATGAGGAGATGAAAGAGGCTGTGACGATAACAATTACACCACGGGCACCTCCCGTGGTGTAATTGTTATCGTCGTAGGATATGGACACGGCGACACAAGTTCAAATCCTGGACGAGACTGATTGCATTTCACATAGCACGAATACCCTTGGGAAAGGTATGAATCCAATTATTCTTCTTCCAGCTATGGGTAAATAGTAGGACAGACTAGGTTCTTCAGCCTTGGTTAGGCAACTAGTCTAGGAGAAGGAAAACTCTGAATTCAAACCTGTTAAACTCCGCTTAAAAATTGACCTTGTGTCATATCCTGCCCGAGTGGAGGGGTTGGTAAATAGGAAGCTCATTGATACTCTTACACAAGAGGACTTCTGTGGGGTCTTCCAGAAGTTGTTGGAATTGTACAAGACCAATGCAGCCTGAGGAGATTACTTCGAAGTGGACTCGAGTTTCATGTGTGTACTATCAATAAAAGTGCCCATACGAAAAAAGTCTGGAAACTTATTTAATGATCCTCGATTATATATTAAAAAAATGAAAAATTTCACTTCTACAGTGTCATTATGAATATATTTCATGTCTATGATGACCCTCATCAGATGTTAAACAAAAAAATTATTTGGGTATTCTCATATTGCTTCCGGCAATATATATATATATATATATATATATATATATATATATATATATATATATATAAGGGCTATTCAAAAAATTTTAAGCCTCATCCAGAATTAAATTTCCACACACCTCTCATCTTTTGTATGGGCCTCACTTGTACAGAAATTAAGACAAATCTGATTTAGGTTTTTTAATTGTATTACTATGTTGAGGTTTTAAGAGAGTTCAGGAAGAGATTCCTAGGGAATGCTCACACAAGAGCGGACTAGAGTTTCATGTGTGTACTATCAATAAAAGTGCCCATACAAAAAAAGTCTGGAAACTTATTTATTGATCCTCGTACGTGTCGACTGATATTATTGAGCATGAAAATCGCAAATACATATTAATGTGTTTCTAATAAAGAAAAGTAGAAAATTTGGTTTTTGATTTTTATTGATTAAATGATATAATTCGATAATTAAAATTCACTTGAAACCTGGAACTTTTCACATTTCATAAGTAGGGGCAAAAAAAGAACCTTGGTGTTTAGATCTCAAACGGATTCCATTGGCGAAATTTGTATTTAATTCTTTTTCGAAAATCGTTGTTTTGTAATTCAGTTATTAATGTAAAAATAAATAAATAGATAAATAAATAAATAAATAAATAGATAAAATCTTAATTTTTTTGAGAATTACAAAAAGAAAAAAAGAAAAAAATCATAAAAATGTTTCAAGCAGGGAATTAAAAAAAAAATACTATTTAAAATGTAAATCATAAAAGAACATGTAACGGGAAATTTTACATTTTTAATTCTTTGCTTCTTTTTTATTGGAAGGACAAATTTTTATTTCTCATTTTTTTTTTAATTGTACCAACCTTTAATGTTTTAGAGAGCAAAAAGAAAAAAAAAAGAAAGAAAAAAGTACAAAAATTAGACAAAGACATTGTTTATAGGTAATTCAAAAACTGACTTTTTAGGCGACTACTTTTCATATTTTTTGAAACAAAATAGAATAATTTTTGAGCAGTGTAACTCCAAAACTTTTTTTTTTTTTTTAAGAAATAAACTATTTATAGAATAAACGAATACGTTTTATTTGAAATTGTCGATAATTCTTAGCTTTTTATACATTTATGGCAACAAAAAAAAAATGATTAAACGAATAAATTTTGTTATCACTGTGACTTCTTAATAGGCAATTAAGAACTGAATTCAATTTTTTTTATATTTAAAGAAAGTCTTCAGAAAAATAACACTATTATAAAAAAGTAAGTAAAGTTAGCGACCATAGTCGAGGGTGACCCGAAGGCTCCCTTTTCGATAGCTACTACACCAAGGTGTAGGGGAGGGCGCTACTCCATTCCCTGGATTGCTCCACTTTACCCTTGAACCGTACCTTATAATGCTGAGTGTTAAGCAAGGTGGTATCAAGTTCCATTTTTAAAGTCTTTGGTATGACTCCCGGGCCATTGGCGAACACTTTAACCGCTGGGCCAATGTCCCGGTTGTATTATAATGTTTCAAATCACTCACGAATTTAAAAAAGAAATATTTTAAATCTAAAAAAAAAAAAAAAAGAATAAATGAATAAGTAGATTTAATAAAAGAATATCGAAATAATTGGATTCTTTGATTTTTTTAAAAATTTTTCGGGGGTAAATAAAAATTTAAATCAAAACTACACTGTTTTTTCTGATATTATTAAACTATATAAAACTTATTAGCCATCAAATACGAAAAATATATAAATGAATGAATAAATATATAAAAGAAAGTAAGAGAAAAGATAACAACACATAGAGAAAAGGAAATTGTTTGAACTTTTCACTATATATAAGTAAAGTTGGCGACCGTTGTTGAAGGCAACCAAATGGATCCCTTTTCAATAGCTACAACACCGAGAAGGAAGTGGGGCTACTCCTTTCCCTGGATTGCTCCACTTTACCCTCGATACGTACCTTATATTGCTGAGTGTTAAGCAAGGAGGTATCAAGTACCATTTTTAAAATCTTTGGTATGACACGACCTGGGATTGAACCCAGGTCTCCCAGATCATTGGCGAACACTCTACACACAGGGCCAATGAGCCGGTTAAACAGAGGTTCATATTTTTATATATCATACCCTCACAAAAAAAAAATATCATAAAATAAAAGAATACTTTTCATTTGAATTAATTGGCAAGATCTTTCATATTTACCCAACCCCTCCGCTCGGACAGGATATGACACAAGGTCAATTCTTAAGCGGAGTTTAACAGGTTTGAATTCAGATTTTTCCTTCTCCTAGACTAGTTGCCTCACCAAGGCTGAAGAACTCGTCTTCCCTACTATTTACCCATAGCTGGCAAGATCTTTCAACTATAAATAAGGAGACATTTTTTTTTATTCTTAGCTTACTACTACTACTACTACTACTCTCTCTCTCTCTCTCTCACTGGGTGTTTATGCTAGTATATATATATATATATATATATATATATATATATATATATATATATATATATATTTAAGCATGTTTGATTGAATAATAAACAGACAAATTACCAAAATTAATTCGTGATTACAAACCTGGATGCATCAACGGAACAGTTAAGATACATAAACTTGGCTAACAACACCCACATATCAACTTACAAAAACCATTAACAATCTAACGTAATTTTGTAATGTTATAAAAAAACTAAAAAACTCTTTAAAAAAACTCTTAAAAAAAACTCTTTAAAAAACACTCAGCAAGCAACCCCTGATGATGGCTTATGAAGGGTCCTAAAGCGCTCGGGACAATTTTGGTAAATTCATCCAGCAATTTCAATTTGAAAACAAAACTTGAAAGGATCTTAATAAAACTATATGGACAAAATGTGTCTTTATTATTTAATCAAACATACTTAAATGAAAGACTGCTACCCAACTATACATACACACACACATATATATATATATATATATATATATATATATATATATATGTGTGTGTGTGTGTGTGTGTGTGTGCAGATGAAATTAAAAAATAAAAATAATAAATAAAATGCTAAACATTAGCAAATGAACCTTGATAGGAATCGTCCTTGTCTCACAACCCTTGGGAATAGAAATATCCCCCACCCTATCCCAATGGATTGGCGGCGTTAATTCTTTTCTTATGCCCTGGACAGGGATACAGGTTATGGGGTACTTGCGTACAAGCCACATCATGTCACCATCACCTCACAGTGATAAAATACAGTCCCACCAAAATATCTATCAGGATAGTGCACCCAACGACCCCTTAAAATGAAAGGGAATGGCATTTTTTTGGATAAAAGTTCAATGTCAGGCCGGTTTTTGTGTAACGTTCGAAATTCATCCGATCTGGTGAAGACATTAAACGTCATTCTGATTGCTTTTTATTCATTTATTTCTTTACTTTTTTCTTTTCATAAATTATTTGACAGACTTGGCGAATTTTGCACCCCAACAGCCCCCCCCCCGCCAAAAAACCCCAAAAATAAATAAAATAAGATAAAATAAACAAAATTAAATTTCTCGCCTTGTTGGTGGAGCTAGTCGACTTTATCTAAAGGAATAAGCTCCTCCCCCCCCATAAAAAGGGAGTATCCTCGATATGACATTAAACTAAATCTGATAGTGAGGCTCTAGTTTAGGAAATCTGGAAGAGGGAGAACTCCTTCATAACCATTTCTCTCAGGTGCAGTCTGGTACTGGTTAGGGTTTTAGCCTTAATTTTTGTTGTTATGCGGGGAAAATATTTGTTTGTGTTTAGCGAAGAATGGTTGTGACGTGTTTGTGTTTACGCTGTGTTGTTTCCTCGCTAAGTTTGTACGGTAATAAAGGAAGGATGAAGAAGTAAGATGCCGATAGTCGAAATGGTTTTAGCAATAATTTTTATTTGCAGCATGGAAAATGTAGTTTGCTTTTTGTGCTGCAAGTCTCGTAGTGAGTAAGGAGACGAAATGGAGTTATGAGAAAGTTGAGAAAGGCAGCGCATATCCTCGGACGTGCGAGGGATTGTGTTCGCCGTAGTTTAGCGAAAGTCTTGTTTGCCGTTGGAGGAAATGAACTTTGGTGTCACCTTGAGTTTTGTGTGTCTGGTGATTTTGTGTGTCTGGTGAAAATGAGAGCTAATTGCCGAGAGCGGAATAAAGGCATCGCATCGATATAGCCAATTTTGTGGGTGACATAAAGTTGTTCCTGTGGTAGCGTATTGAATGTATCTAATTCATATTCAACTGGGATTCCTTGGTCTGAGATAGGCGCAAGGAATCCATAAATTAGATCGGTTCCCTCATGTGTCCATGGTGTTGCTGCTATTGAAGAGCCGCCAGTGAGACGTCTGCACTGGGCGGTGTTGTTCAGCCAAATAGACTGTGTTTGGCAGCTTACCCAATTTCTGCTGCCGGAAAAGAAGTTAAGAATTTGAATAGGATAAGTCAACCTGATTGGGTGAAATTATGCGTCGAATTAAATTGCGCGCCAAACCAAAATAGTTTCTGCTACAGGGTCCAATCTATGGGTTGAATAGATGGGTTAGAAAATTATTCGTATTTGATACGGCCGGAAACAAAAAATAAACTCCTTAAAGAAAGAACGACACAGTAAAAATACATATAAATATGAACATACTATGGATGCGATTCCGTAACCCCTTGACACAAAATAACAGGAAACGTGCTGACATACTGTTAGAATCATTCAAAATAGGATTTTATCTATAATGCAGCCCAGTCAGCTCGGTCTGCATCTCTGCAAAAGAGTAAGAACTCCTCGCAGAGATAACACTAAATTTTATTTGATAGTAAGGTTCCAGTTCTGGACCTTTGGGGAATGTGGGGTACCCCTTCATTTCCCCAGCCTAATCAGCTGGGGTTGTAAAATACACCAACTGCATCTCTGCAGAGACCACCACTCCCATGAGTGCCCTGTACATGACATTAAACAATCTGATGGTGAGCCTCTAGTAATGCTGCAGCTTTGGGGAATGTGAAGTACCCGTCGATTACCTTCGCTCTCAGGTCCACTCCGGCTTGGAGTGGTAGGACCTGATAGTACCTGATAGAGTCCTATATATGGGTCAAATAGAACTACCTGACACTTAAACTGAGTGCAAACAAATGACTCATGCTAAATTGATTTGTTAGAAATAGAACTGTTTCATGATTTAACTGTGCAATGAAGGGGTAGCCAACATTCTCCGAAGCTCCAGGACTGAAGCCTCACCATCAGATGCAGTTTAGAGTCATAACCAAAACACTCGTTGCGGGGGCGTCTTATCCCTCGGCAGAGATGCAGTCGGTGTATTCTGCTGCTTAGCCGACTAAGCTATCAACCACCAGGATCCCGTCCTTAAGTATTACGAGTTACTTCCCACGGTGAACAGATGCCTTCGTTCGGGACGAGGGTCTTACCCCTGACTTACACTGACTGCACCTATACAGAGGAGTAAGACCCTCGTCCCAAACGAAGGCATCTGTTCACCGTGGGAAGTAACCCGTAATACTTAAGGACGGGATCCTGGTGGTTGATAGACCCCCGCCTAACGAGTGTCCTGATATGACAATAAACAATCTGATGGTGAGGTTCCAGCAATGCTGGAGCCTTGGGGAATGCAGAGTACCCCTTCATTGCCATTGCTCCCTGGTCCACTTTGGCCCAGAGTGGTAGCACCTGATAAGGGTCCTATCTATGGGTTAAATAAAATTAACAGCATACTTACGCTAAAATGAATTGTTTGAATAAAACTGAATAGTTTGAAATAGAAATGACTTTTACAATTAAACCGTACTTACATTTAAACTGCGTGCTTATGCTTAATTGAATTATTTGAAATAGAACTGTTTTTCGACATTAAAACTGTATTTACACTTAATCGAATTGTTACATACAACTGCTTGAATAGTTAGAAATGGAAATATTTTGACCATTAAACTGTGTACTTATGCTAAACTGAATTGTTTTAAATAGGACAGATTATTTACATAAAAATGGATTTGGCGTTAAATAACCTACAAAGGTTGATATGCCATAAAACCAAACAAACCAAACCAAACCAAACCATAATTCATTTGCACACAGACAAATGGTTCCAGTATAGCTATATAATACCAATAATCTAATTTTTGCATGCAGTTAAACGGTTTCAAGCATTTAAAACAAGAATAATTCTATTAGCATTAATCGTTTGTTTACACACAGATAAATTTTTTCAAGTATTGTTATCTAACACCAATAGTTTTATTTGCACACAGTAAAATTATTTCTAGCTATGCGAGACTAACAATTCAATTTATCCATCAATTATCCATCAGTCATTTTTTGCTCACTGTTAAATGCTTTAATTGTTCTACTTTACTGATAGATGGGTCAGAGTGGTCCTGGGAGTAATGGTAATGAAAGGGCACACCATATTTCTCAAATCTCCAGGACTGAAGCCTTCAAATTATATGCAGTTTAGTGTCATATCCAGGACACCCGTTGTAGGGTGGGGTTATCCCTCTGCATAGATGCAGTCCATATATTCTACAGCCCCTACCGACTGGGTTGTATATAATTGGTGATTGTAATTGTTAAACTGACTTTGACATAAATTAGCTTCACAGGGGTTGACATGCCGTTAAACCAGCCAACCAGCCAACCATTACTATCTTTTCCCTCGAGCTGACACACAAAATAGATAGTTTGTTAGAAAGATAAGAGGACAAGGGTTATTTATCCATTAAAGAAACATATGACTGAGTTCTTGAGTTTTATACGACAACCAACCAAAGAGACAGAAAGCTCTGGATTTCAACCAGCAGTACTCTGCTTAACCCTGTGTAATATCCTGCTCATGGATTAGAGGTTGGATATATAGAGACACTCAAAAGCATCTGGCGTGAAGCTCGAGTTCTGGATCTCAGGAAAGGGGTAGAGTCTGTCCTTTGTTGTGATTACCCTCAGGTCCACTCCGAACGGAATTAGGGTCTCATTTATAGGTCAGATAAATCTGTCTGAGATACTGGTGTGTTTATTTTACCATGTATCACTGGAAAGCATAATTGTTTAACTGACTTCGACATAAAATAGCCAAGTAAGAGTTAATAAGAAAAAACTACCAACCTACCAACCAACCGTCTTAGCCACCAAGCTGACACACAAAATAGATCGCTCGATAAAAAGATCGGAAGATGGAGCAATAAAACCGTTCGACATATGTTCATTTTTTTTCTTTTTCTTTTACTTTCCACCTCATTCTCTCTATGATATATATATATATATATATATAGGTATATATATATGCGTGTGTGTGTGAGTGTGTGAGTGTATATATATATGTATATATATTATTTTTTTACCCAGAGTAAGATATCAAATCATTTTGACATATGTTGTTAATTAACAGGTATTACGACGACACGGTTTCGTGGTAACCCAATCTGAAACCACGTGGTTATCCATACCTCATTACCTACGGGCAGCATACCAGATGCCTTGACGAGACGCTCCTTCTCGAAGATAGTGAAATACGACCCGTTGCTGTACGCTCATATGGCCAGGGTTATCTCCCTTGGACGCTTTTGACTCATATGATATATTACCATTGCACACCAAAAGATATGACATCTTTACTTGACTATTACGCCCCACTTATTCTTATAATTTTTTTGCCCCTTTACTACTACTACTACTACTACTACTACTACTAGTAGTAGTAGTAGTAGTACAACGACGACGAACAACAACAACAACAACCACAACAACAAAAATGATAGCAAATGAATATTTAAAAAAAAAAAACAAGGAATAGAACTACCCGATTAGGAAATCCTCACAATGCTTGTAAGTTTGGTCTAGTTTGACTTATTTAAAGGCATATCAACTCCTCAAGGGTTATTTAATGCTGAATGTTGATTCATTTTTAGATTTTTGATTATGATAATCATTACCATATTTTCAGTGTTCCATTGAAATCATTTTTTAATCAAACTTTTTTTAAATTTGTCTATCATAATCATTTATTCACATTCAGTAAAGTTGTTTTAAATTATTCCTATCAAATACATGCCCAGTCAGCTGGGGCTGTAGAATACACCGACTGAACCTCTGCAGAGGGGTACGACACCCCCTCCAACGAGTGTCCTGATATGACACTAAACAATCTGATGGTGAGGTTCCATTGATGTTGGAGCTTTGGGGAATGCAGAGTACCCCTTCATTACCATTGCTCTCAGGTCCACTCTGGCCCTGAGAGGGCAGCACCTGATAGGGCCCTATCTATGGGTTAAATAGAACTAAACCGTGGTTTAAGTTTACTGTTTTTTGTATTTAAACTGTGTATTCATGCAAAACTGAATTGTTTAAAATAGAACTGTGTAAATTGTGTACTTATGCTTAACGGAGTTATCTGAAATAAAACTGTTTTGACATTATTTCTGTGTATTGCCTAGTCGGCTGGGACTGTAAAATACACCGACTGGACCTCTGCATAGTGCTAAGACCCCCCACCATGAGTGTCCTGGATATAAAACTAAACAATCTCATGGTGAGATTCCAGTGATGCTGGAGCTTTGTGGAATGCGAAGCACCTCTTCATTGCCATTGCTCCCAGGTCCACTCTGGCCCGGAATGGTAGCACTTGATAGGGCCCTATCTATGGGTTAAATAGAACTAAACTGCATACTTATGCTAGGCTGAATTGTTGGAATTAGAACTGTTTGACTGAACTGAATTGCTCGAAATAGAATTGTTTTTGACAATTAAACTGTACTTACATTTAAACTGCGTGCTTATGCTGAACTGAATTGTTTGAAATGTAACTTTTTTTTACATTGAAACTGTACTTACACTAAACCGAATTGTTTAATATAGAACTGTTTTGACATTTAACTGTGTGTAAACAAAATTTGTACTAATGCTAAACTGAATTAGCTGAATTAGAACTCTTTGAATAAACTAAATAGCTTTAGATAAAAATATTTTTGACAATTAAATTGTGTACTCATGCTAAACGGAATTGTTCGAAATACAACTGATTATTTGTATAAAAATGGATTTGGCAAACCTACAAAGGTTGATATGCCATAAAACCCTTTCAACCAAACAACCAACCAAACAAACAAACCTTAAAACCATTTAACTGTGTCCAAACAAAGGAGCTCTGGCTCGTTTAAAAATAATGTTACCTGCAAACTTTTAGCTCAATTAGAACTGTTTGAATAAAGTGAATAGCTTAAAATAGAAATTTTTTGATAATCAAACTCTGTACTCCTGCTAAATTGAATTGTTTGAAATAGAACTGGCTATTTGCATAAAAATGGATTTGGCGTTAAAAAACTTACAAAGGTTGATATGCCATAAAATCCAACCAACCAACCAACCAACCAACCAATCTATCTATCAAATACTGATAATTTATATACAATTCAATGGTTTCAAGTATTTATTCCTGTATAATAATCATCGTTTGTTTGAAAACAGGTATATCATATTGTTGTAACCTAACAAAATGCTACTGAATAAGAAATATCCAAAACGAAGCTTGAGAACGAGATGGAAACCTTTATAACATTAAACAAATACTCGCCAACAGTATAAAGAATGTACCCACTGCTCGTAGTGACTACTTAGTCAGCAAATTACGCTATTTGTCGCGGACCTCACCAAACAGGTGAATACGAAACAAGGCCTTATTTAAGGTGCAGGGCCGTTGCCCAAACATGCCCGGCGTCTCCAAAAATGTCTCGGACCCTTAAAAAGTGGCGCCTCGGGAGCCAGCTGATAAACCTAGTCCACCCAAGGAGAGTTATAGCCTGGGGGGGGGGGACGGTTCCTGAAGCTCGAGGAGGGTCGGACGCTTGACGTGAATGCTAGGCTTCCCCGGCATCCACATCAGGCAGCCTCGACCGAGTGAAACACCACCCCAAAAGGCAGTCAGCGTATTACGCTATTTGTCACGCGCCCCACCAAATGGGCTAGTATGATACAAGGCCTTTTTTAAGGTGGGTCCGTGTGCAGGGCCGTAGCCCAGACACGCCCGGCGGCTCCAAAAATGCCTCGGGCCCAATCGGCAATCCTCTAAAAAAGGGCTCCTCATGTGCCAGATGAAAAATCTAGCCCCTCCGAGGTGGTTTAGAGCCTTGGGGACGGCCCCCTGAGGCTCAAGAAGGGTCGGCTGCATGACGTGAATGCTGAGTTTTCCCAGCACCCACGTCAGACAGCTTCGACCGAGTAACCGCCGCCGTCAGAGCATATTACCCGATATTTGTCTTTGCCTCCCACCAGACAGGACTTGACCAAAGGTCAATGACCCGAAGGTCGATTATAGTATGGATTAGAGGAAGGGAAGGTCTTCTGGCTCTTATAAGATAAAAAGGTTTGGGTGTTTGGTTTGGTTTGGTTTGGTTTGGTTTGGTTTTAAGGCATATTAACCATTGTACGCTCTTTAATGCCAAATTTTTTTTAAACATATATTTTAAATATATGAGTTCTAAACACATTTTGTTGCTAACGTTTTTAAATGAACCTAAGCTCATTTTTTACACACAGTTAAACGGTTTCACTTATTTCGATCTAATACGAATAATTATATTTACTATGAATCATTTGTTTGCATATATTTAAATTGTTCCAACTATTGCTATGTATCACGAACAATTCAATTAAACATCACTCATTTGTTTACACACAGATGAATGATCAAACAGTTCTATTTCAACCAATTTAGTTTAGCTAGTAACAAAGTTAAATGGTTCCAAATATTGCAATATATAATTAACAATTCAGTTATTTGTTTACACACTAATAAGGGATTGGTTTCGGTTTGGTTTCTTTGTTTAATGGCATACCAACCTTTGTAGGTTATTTAATGCCGAAGCTATTCTCCAAGAAGAACAGTACTGCTACTATTTAACCCATAGCTGGGAGGATAAGGGGACTCATACCTTTCCCAGGGGTATTTACCCGAAAATGAATGTAATAGCGCGAACGAACTCGCTTACTGCGATTCCGCAGTCCATCGCTTTAACCATTACACCACGAGGACACCTCCGACTATAAGTGAGTAAACAGTTCTATGTTAAGTGTGAACCTGGGAGCGATAGCAATGTAGGGGAACTCCGTATTCTCCAAAGCTCCAGCATTACTGGAGCTTCACCAACAGATTATTTAGTGTCATATCTAGGGCACTTGTTCGGGCAGAAATAAGGAACGTTTTTCATTTGTGATTTGACTAATCGTTATTTATTTGCAATAACTATTGCCTTTACTCACTTGACGCTTACAGAAACTTTTTCCTGCAGCATCACGGATATTAAGCAACACTGTTCCTCTTTGCTAGTTAGATGGGTGACATATGAAAAACTTTGTAAATTTTAAGTCTTTTTTAGATTCTATAGCGCCAATGTCTCTTGCGTTGCTAAAAACTAATTAGAAATTGTTGGTATTTTGCACTGGCGCTCTGTCCATATTTTCACAATTATTTTCGGTGAGCTTTGATCCCCGATGAGGGTTGACTCATGAGCGCATGTTTAGGCGTGAGTGACATGTGTCGATCAAGATGGAAGTCCCGAAGGTGACAAGTTATAGGAGGGTAGGAGCTGGGGTGTCCAGATTTAAGAGAGGCGGCAGAGGGTAGAGTAGAAGGCTTGTGTTGCAAAAAAATGTGAGGTCGCCTGTAAGGGGCTTTGGAGTTCGGTTGGGAATAAATGTCCGAAGAAACTGGGTAAGTTGGGTCGGAGGGCACAACAGAAACTTGAGACGGATGAACAGAGAGCCAAGAAATCGGTACGAAAAAGAAAAAAAAAAGAAAAGAAAAGGATAACGGGAGACGTGAAAGATGTAGCGTGTAGGTGTGTGTTTTAGGGGTTATGAATAAAATCAAAGATGAAAAGGGTAGTAGGGAAGGGCGAAATATTAGAAGCGAGGTCTAAGCTAGAGAGTTGGGAGTTTAATGAAGGACAGAAAAGGGAACCTGTTGCTGGGTGAAAAAGCATTGGTATATAAGGTGGCGGAGAAAAAGAAGAAAAAGGGGATCTGGAAGAATGTGTTGCTTGAATACTTTGTGTGACTGGTCCCCGTGGTCATAAATGGCAGTGTGAAGGGCATCTGCTCACTTGATAAAAACAATCTACCCCCAGAATAATTCTTTTGACACATGTGTTATTTGAACATTTTTCACCCTTTCCAATTCCATGTTGTCTTGTCGAGTGGCCTGGTTATGACACTAAACTGCATCTGATGGTGAGGTTCCAGTCCAGGAGCTTAGGGAAATGTAGAGTACACATTCATTGCCATTACCCTCAGGTCGACTCTTAATCCGATTGGTAGCACCTGTGAGGGAACCCATCTATTGATCAAATAGAGCTAGTGTCCTAGGCATGACACTAAACTGCATTTGATAGTGAGGCTCCAGGATGCGACATAAGGTCATTTTTAAAGCTAAATTTAACCGGTTTGAATTCAAATTTCCCTTCCCCTAGACTGGTTGCCATACCAAAGTTAAATAACTCAGTCTGCCCAACTGTCTACCCATAGTTGGTGGAGAATAGTCGGTTTCCTATTCGATATCGCCCAATCATGTGGTCTGGGTGTGATGCTAAACTGCATCTGATGGTGTGGTTCCAGTCCTGGAGATATGGGGAATGTGGAATACCCCTTCACCCCCCCGCAAAAAAACACCTCAGATTTTTGCTTAGGGTTTGGGAAACCCTATTTTAAAAGAGCAATTAATCTGATTCAATGAATTTACCTGTGATGAATTTACCAGGCGATAAATTTACGATACGATGAATTTACATAGAATCAGGCTTATCGAATAGAAATCATTTTTAAATATGCCTATTTGACCCAAAGAATGCGCCGACAGCTGAAAGTTAAGAACCCTCCTTTCAATGAGTGTCCTGGGTATGACATTGAACTGCACCTGATGGTGAGGTTCCAGTCCTAAAGCTTCAGGGAAAATGGAATACCTCTTTATTACAATTACTCTCGGGTTCACTCTTACCAGTTGAAGTAGTACCTGTTCAATTTTTATTATTTTTATCATTATTTTGGCCCAGCGGTTAGAGTGTTCGCCAATGACCCGGGAGACCTGGGTTCAATCCCAGGTCGAGTCATACCAAAGACTTTAAAAATGGAACTTGATACCACCTTGCTTAACACTCAGCATTATAAGGTACGGTTCAAGGGTAAAGTGGAGCAATCCAGGGAATGGAGTAGCGCCCTCCCCTACACCTTGGTGTAGTAGCTATCGAAAAGGGAGCCTTCGGGTCACCCTCGACTATGGTCGCTAACTTTACTTACTTATTATTATTATTATTATTCATTTGAGGGTTTTTCACACCAGCCTTAGCTGATGGCTTTCCACTGGAGTCTGAATGAGAGCAAAACGACTCTTCTCAGTCTTCTGACCAATCTAAATAATGCTGTAGTCTGGATGGTCACCGGTTGTCCTCTTATTTCCCCGTCATCCTGTCTCTTTATCAAGCTTCTGAGGATTGTTCCGAGTGTACCAATTATAATAGGTATCACAATCACCGTCATGTTCCATAGTATTTTAGTTCTTGGTATTATTATTATTATTGTAACTATTATTATTATCTTACTCTTTTGAGAGTTTTTCACACCAGCGTTAGCTGATGGTTTTCCAAAGGAGTCTGAGTGACAGGAAGACTACACATGTGTCTAGGACTCTCCTCAGTATTCTTGCCAATCTCAACAATGCTGTAGTTAGGATGGTCTCCACCCGTCCTCTTATTTACAAGTCCTTCAGTCCCTGTATCAAATCTTTGGAGACTGTACCGAGCGCACCAATAACAATTGGTATTTCAATCACTTTCAGGTTTTATAGTTTTTTAGTTCTTGGAATTATTATTATTATTATTATTATTATTTTTATTTTTATTTTTTATTTTTTTACTCTTTTGAGAGTTTTTCGCACTAGCATTAGCAGATGGTTTTTCACTGGCGTCTGAGTGACAGCAAGTTTCTGCCAATCTCCAGGACTCTCCTCAGTATCTTCCCGATCTCAACAATTCTATAGTTTGGATGATCTTTACTTGTACTCTTATTTCAATATTTAGATAATCTACGATGGCATGAACCAAACCAAACGTAAGCCACATAACCTTTTATTGTGTATTATCAATTTTCGCCTTGATATAATATGCCCTTATGACGATATTATTAGTAACTTAAAAATGATATAAAGTAAGTAAAGTTGGCGACCGTATTCGAGGGTGACTCCAAGGCTCCTTTTTCATTAGCTACTACACCAACGTGTTGGAGATGGCGCTACTCCTTTCCCTGGATTGCTCCACTTTACCTTTGATCCTTATCTTATAATCCTGAGTGTTAAGAAAGGTGGCATCAAGTATCATTTTTTGAGTCTTTGGTATGACTCAACTTGGGATTGAACCCCGGTCCTCCGGACTATTGGCGAACACTCAACTAATCAGGCCAATGACCCGGTACGATAAAATTTTTAAAGTTTTGATGCCAAGAAAACTTTAAATGCACTTTCTACTTTTACTTTAAAACGGAATGTTTTTGGACGTAAAAAGCGTCAAGATGCTTGAAAATAAATGGAGGGCAGAAAGATCAAGAGAAAATGGTGGAGATAGCAAAATCTCATATCCTAAGTCAGTGTTAAGCAAGGTAGCATCAAGTGCCATTTTTCGAGCCTTTGGTATGACTAGACTTGGCATTGAACCCAGGTCTCCCGGGCCATTGGCGAATAATTGTGTACAAATTATTAGTATTAGATAGGAATACATAAAACCCATAAGGGTTTTATAACTGAGTGAAAATAGCTTAGTTAGCATACTCATTTGTTGCTACAAACTGTTGCAAATTATTATTACACCTTTGAGAGTTTTTCATACCATCAAACAATAGTTTTTCATACCATACAAACAATAGAGTTTGAGAGACATCAAGTCTCCTCAAGTTTCCAAGACTCTTCTCAGTATTCTAATCCATCTTAATGATGCTGTCGTTTGGATGGTCTTCACTTCTCTTTTTTTCCCAACTCCTCCGGTATCGATCCTTTGTTGACTGTACCGGGCGCGCCAATTGCAATTGGTGTCACCGAAATTTCATGTTCCAGAGTTTTTCAGTTCTCTAGCAAGGTCCATATACTTATCTCTCTTTTTGCTTTACTTCAGTTTTTCCTTGTGCGCCGGAACGGCAAAGTCCACTATTCGGCAGGTTCACTAGTTTTTGTTAACTATCACTAGATGTAGCCGTCTGGCTAAGATTAGATAATCCGTTTATATCTTAAAATCTTAAAGAACTTAGTGCATCTAATTTTTTTGAAAAGATCATATTTACCTAACCCCTCCGCTCGGGCAGGATATGACATAAAGTCAATTTTTAAGCGGAGTTTAACAGGTTTGAATTCAGAGTTTTCCTTCTCCTAGACTAGTTGCCTCACCAAGGCTGAAGAACCTAGTCTGCCCTACTATTTACCCATAGCTGGAGCGAAAATATTTGGATTCATAACTTTCCCAATGTGAAATGCAATCCGTCATGTCCAGGATTTGAACTCGTGTCACCGTGTCCATATCCTGCGATGATAACCATTACACCATGGGCACCTCATTTTCTAGAACAGATTCTGGGTTGTGCACTTACCAATTGTTCATATGGAGGTGCCCGTGGTGTAATGGTTATCGTCACAGGATATGGACACGGCGATACGAGTTCAATTCCTGTACAAGACAGATTGCATTTCATATAGCACTAATACCCTTGGGAAAGGTATGAATCCAATTATTCTCCCTCCAGCTATGGGTAAATAGTAGGGCAGACTGGGCTCTTCAGCCCTTGGTAAGGCAACTAGTCTAGGAGAAGGAAAACTCTGAATTCAAACCTGTTAAACTCCGCTTAAAAAATTGACCTTGTGTCATATCCTGCCCGAGCGGAGGGGTTGGGTAAATAGGACCAATTGTTCATATGGTCAAATTTAAACTTCTTGCACCATTCCCAGTAGATCACCTTGCCCACTCTGTGGTGTCTATTATTATTATTATTATTATTTTTATTATTATTATTATAGTTTTTTCACATCAGCTTACGCTGATGGTCTTCCACTGGAGTGTGAGTGACAGCAAGTCTCCTCAAGTCTCCAGGACTCTTCTCAGTATTCTTGCTGTTCTCAGTAATGCTGTTGTTTGGATGGTCTCCACTCGTCCGCCAACTTCCAAGTCCTTCAGTCCCTTTAGTAATCCTTTAGTTACTGTTCCAAAAGCACCAATTACAATTGGTATAATTGTCACCTTCATGTTCCACAGTTTTTTCAATTCCCTAGCAAGGTCGAGGTACTTATCCTTCTTTTCACATTCTTTCAGTTTTATTCTGTGGTTAGCCGGAACAGCAAAGTCAACAATTTTGCAATTTCTCTTTATTTTGTTGATTATCATAAGGTCTGGTCTTCTGGCCGGGATTTGGTGATCCGTCTGTATGTCAAAGTCCCATAGGAGTTATTTTCTCGGACAGGTGCTGGGTTGTGCATATACCATTTGTTAGTATGGTCAAATTTAAATTTCTTGCACATCTCCCAGTGTATCACCTTGCCGACCCAGTCGCGTCTATTCTTATATTCCTTCTGCGCTAATTTGCTGCATTCGCTTATTATTATTATTATTATTATTATTCAACTCCTTTGAGAATTTTTCACTTCAGCATTAGCTGATGGTCTTTCTCTGGACTTTGAGTGACAGTAAGTTTCGCCAATGGTTCGAGAGACCAGAGTTCAATCCCAGGTCACGTCATACCAAACACTTTAAAAATAATATTTGATACCTCCTTGCTTAACACTCAGCAATATAAGGTACATATCAAGAGTAAAGTGGTGAAATCTAGGGAAAGGAGTAGCGCCCTCCCAAACACCTCGGTGTAGAAGTTAGTGAAAAAAAGAGCCTTCTGGTCGCCCTCGACTATGGTCGCCAACTTTATTTACTTTTTACTAAGTCTCTTCAAGTCTCCAGGAGTCTTCTCAGTATTCTGGCCGATCTCAGTAATACTGTATTTTGGCCGGTCTCCTCTCGTCCTCTTATTTTCAAATCCTCCAGTCCCTTTATCAATCATTTAGTGACTGTACTAAGAGCACCAATTACAACTGGGATAGATGTCACTTTCATGTTCCACAGTTTTCTCTATTTCCCAAGCAAGGTCCCGGTACTTATCCTTCTTTACATTTTCTTTCAATTTTACTCTGTGGTCAGCCGAGACAGCAAAGTCCACAATTTTTCAAGGCCTCTTTTTTTTGTTGATTATTATAAGGTCTGGTCGTCTGGCCGAGATTAGGTCATCCGTTTGTATGCTAAAATCCCATAGGAGTTTATGTGTCCCTCGTTCTCCAAGACAGATGTTGGGTTGTGCATATACCATTTGTTGGCATGGTCAAATTGAAATTTTTTGCGAAATTCCCAGTGGATCTTCTTCCCCTCCCAGTCGTGTCTAGTCTTATACTCGTTCTGTCCTAATTTGCTGTATTCGCTTATTAATAGTTTCGTCTCTATCACCACACAACCTAAATTTGCTGTTTTGTTGCGTCATATCTATTCTTGCTTTGATATGATTGGTTCTTATAGAATTTTATTATTATCATTATTATTATTAATTTGAAAGCATACAGCTATGTGCAAGTCGTTCATATTATATAGGAGTACTTGATAAAGAGAATAACTAATGTTAAATAGCAATACTTGAAACCATTTAACTGTGTGCAAACAAACGATTAATACTGCATAGTATTATTTGTGTTGGATAGGAATACTTGAAACCACTTAACTCTTATACAAATCAATGAACTTCGACAAATTATTTAAGAATAAAGTTACCTACAAACTATTCGCTTATATATACATACACATATAATTATAAAAGTATAAAAAGGATTTTGTATTAGATAACTCTCAAGGGTTGATATGCCATAAAGCTCTACAATCCAACCAACATTATCAATCCAGGTCAGAATGGACATAGGAGTAATGAAAAGCAAGAGTGACTCCATAATCTTCAGAGCCCCAGAAGTAGACCTTCACCACTGGATGTAGTTTAGTGCCCGACCCAGAACAACCCTTTCTTTTAGGGATCGGGGGTCTTTCCCCTCTGCCAAGGATGCAACAAAATTGCATCCTTACTACTGAGTTCCCTTTTACTCTCTTACCTGGGACTCATGACCTGGAATAAAGCTCTTAATAATTTTAAAGAAAAAGATTTATCTCAAAAGCAACAATAATAAAATGTGGTAAAACTAGCAATAAAATGAAGATTATCAAAATGTTTGATCCAAACCAATTCAAAATAAATAATCCATTCGTTATTTAAAAGAGTTATTGGCAACCTTATCTTAATCCTCCACACTGTATCTAATGAATAAAAAAATTGACATAAACAACGCTTGACTCTGAGGTGAGGATTAAATTGCTAAGGCGCATGCGTAACGTCACTTCTCAGATTAGAAAGAAATAATCTGACGCGCTTTTGACAAGAGACACTTGATGATAGTCAGGTTATTTTCTATATCTTCTCTGATTTTTCTTAGATATCTTTATCATTATTAGGAACGTGTAAAGTCTTAAATGTGACACATACAAGTATAGATATTAACGAAGGAAAAAAAAAAACAAGCTCAAGACAAAGTTATGTTATAATCAATCTTGGGGCCATCATCTTCTAAATGGCTAGTGTCTCTGCGGTAGGTCATAAGTCTCTGTATCTCTTTATATGGAAAATTCCTTTTATTATGCACATAGATTAACACTTCTATCTTATCTTAAATGTACATCTGTTTTAAGTATATATATATATATTATGTCGCTCTGCTAGCACGGGTTTCCATGACTCTCTCTGACTCTCTCTCTCTCTCTCTCTCTCCATTCGTCTCTATCATCCATTGCTTCCGGCAGGTCTTCTAGATTACATCTTGTGTCCGCACAGAGCTTTTGTAAAGTGCTAGTTAGTCGTCCAACACTTGCCTGTCCATGTGAGGGGTTCCATGAGAGATCGTCGCTTATGAGTCCGTCCTTACTTCTCAAGCAGTGTCCCGCATATCTTGTTCGTTTGATTTTGATAGTTTTAGAGATGGGAGGTAGGTGGCCGTACATTTGCTGTTTTGTAGAATATTGCTTTCAGAATTTGTTCAGTATAGCTTCTTGCGTAATTCCCGTCTAGCTTTTTTCCATGTGCTTTGTCAGCGTCCATGTGGTGCATCCATATTGCAGAATTGACACGACCGCTGCTTGGAGAAAATAGCCTTTTATTTTATCGGATAAGCCTGTCTTCCATATGATCGATAACCTATCAATAGCAGTCCATGCCTTCGCTAGTCTCATATTGATGTCATTTTCAGTAGATGAAACGCTACTCCGGAGGTAGGTGAACATGTCCACTAGTTTCAGAGAATTTCATTCAACAGATAAGTGGAATTTTTTGAAAAAAGCAAGAATTTTTTTTTTCTGAATTTTTTCCATACATGTAAACGATACAGTGTTTGGAATTAGTGTATATATCTAAAAAAAATAATCTCACAGAAATATTTGTTTTGAGTCTATTCAATTTCGAAAGAGCAGCAAATCAACAGAGTGATCTAGGCTTGAACAGAGGTCTGTCATTAAATATTTGGTGGCTAAGAAATGAAAACCATGTGAAATTTACAGATGAATTTGTGGTGCGTACGGTGAAGCCTGTTTTAGTCAAAAAATGTTTATAAACAGACTAAACATTGATTAACCAAATCGAGCCTGGGTATATAATTAAGGTAATGATTGATTATATTAATCATTTTTCGTTAATTATATTTTATTATTTAGTCTGGTAAGGCATTGAACTACACGGTGTCTCTGGTTCTAGTGTCGTAGTCAGACGGGGCGCTCGCACGCCCGCGCGGAAAGGAGATGACAATCATCATCTGTCATAATAAATTCCCAGACAGAAAATGAGGCTGGAGTGAGTCGAGTGGGTGGTTGACGTCATCTCCCGGAAGAGGTGGTCCTGAGAATTTTAGGATTTTGAAAAGATGGAGTTGAGGTTCGACTGGAGTGGTAGCACCTGAAAGGGTCCTATCCATGTGTCATATAGATCAGTTTGACGTTTAAACTGAGTGCAAACAAATGACTCATGCTAAATTGAATTGTTAGAAATAGAACTGTTTATTCATTTAACAGTGTGTAAAAAAATGACTGATACTTAATTAAATTGTTAGTGATACATAGCAACAAATGGAATCATTTAACTGTGGGCAAACGAATAAATAATGTTGAAAAGAATTAGTAGTGCTTAATAGCAATACTTGAAACCCTTTAATTGTGTGCCTAAATTGAACTCTTGGTATAATGTTGTATAGTCATATGCAGATTCATGCTGAATCATAACGAAGCAATATATGATAACGAGCGAAGACTTCTTTAAAAAAATATACCTCTCAATTTATTTGCAAGGTTCGAAAGGGTTGTGTGTGAGAGGGAGTTGGAGACCGAACATAGCTGCAACATATATTGACCCCCCACTCTTATGGCCATCGGCGTTGTGTCTTTCTCGTTCTCCTAATGCTCAACCGGAGGCCCGGGGGCCCAGATCTCTGCTGAGTGCTGGCTTGCTCTACCACATCTTGTCTCTAACTTGTCGGATCTCCAACTTAATGACTTCCTGTCTCACCGAGTTATATAATAGTTCAATCTCCCACTCAATCTTTGGAATGGTATGTTTGATCGTCATCAAGCGGAAATAACTGTCATGCAGTTCACAGGTCACTCTCTTCCGGTGCATCAGTCTATGAGTGTATCATGGGCTTTTACCTTGTCCCATTTCGTCATCCAAATACACCTACGTTATTTCTTTCGATTACTGGCCATTGGAATGTGTCACTTCCTTCCGGTGCATCACTTTGGAATGGCATTTTTGTCTGGGTCGAAGGTCAATATACAACAATAACATTGTAAGGCCTGGGACCATTTGGCGGTGTGCAAATGAATGAATAGTGTAGAACAGAATAAATAGTGTTAAATAGTGTGCAAACAAATGATTAAAATTGAATAGAATTATAAGTGTTTGATAGCAAAAATTGAAACCATTTTACAGAGTAGAAACGATAACAATACTAATGTACAAACAAATTAATTCTTACTCATTTAAAAATGAAATTACGAACGTATATAGTTGGTTAGAAAAGTCTGCCTGTTTTTGAGTTGGTCTTTGCATCTGCGAGAAAATCATACCTACCAGCAAGTCCAGTGTTCTTCATCCACCCCAACATATTCCTGGATTACATAAGTCTGTGCCTTGCGGCTTCTATTTGTGTTTTAGGATTTTCCGAGGCATATACATTTGAAAAAAACCCAGACTTATAGGATTTGAACTTCGTTGAAAACAAGTAATGATTCGAAATCTTTCTCGATGAATGAACAGAACGTGGATCCTACACAATGTTTCTAATAGTCAGGTGACGTAGTTTAAAGCAACAAACGCTGATTCATTGATCAAACGGCTAACTTTTTTTTGTCGTAAACAGCCTACTTTTTCTTACATATTTTCCAAAGTTTTTATATATATATTTTTTTTTACACTTTTCACACATCCATCGTTAACTTAACATCACTAATATAACCCTCATAGTCCTGATGATGGTTCAGTAGAACTGAAACGCTATAGTGCTGACTTTCTTTCTCAATAAATCTCTCCTTCTACTTGGATTACCTTGTTATCAATTTTTCTTTACAAACTGTCGGATTACAATCCATTATTTTCTTCCATATATATATATATATATATATATACTATAAAAACCGACCATGCAAGTTAAAGAACACAAGTAGAGAATATTCTGAGATATCATTAGGGTTTAAACTGATGAGCATTCTGTTTAAGACAATGCTGATAATGTGAATTGATGGAATTGCAAACGTTACTGAATTATCGCAGGTGTTCAAACTGATGAGCATTCTGTTTAAGACAATGCTGATAATGTGAATTGATGGAACTGCAAACGTTACTGAATTATCGCAGGTGTTCAAACTGATGAGCATTCTGTTTAAGACAATGCTGATAATGTGAATTGATGGAATTGCAAACGTTACTGAATTATCGCAGGTGTTCAAACTGACGAGCATTCTGTTTAAGACAATGCTGATAATGTGAATTGATGGAATTGCAAACGTTACTGAATTATCGCAGGTGTTCAAACTGCTAACCACTCTGCTTAACGTCCACATGTTAACGTGAATTGATGGTATTGCAAACATGGCCGTGTTATCATAGGTGTTCAATTTGCTTGACGGTCCATTTTTCGATTGTTGCAATCATGTTTTATGCTATAAAGAGAAATATTTGTGCAGAATGCTTACTGTAGCTGTTGTTCCTAAATGGTCATTCATCTAAGCACTGGGCAAGCTCATAGTTTTTGTGACCTGGCAAGAACAGAAACTTTCTGCGTGACTTGACCGTAAGTCATTTTGTGGTACTATTTGTTAGGCATCATTCTTGTCCCGAGAGGGATTTAGACATTTTTACTATTACTAAAGCGCATATGGATTTACACTCAAGTTTTACTGTCCCAACGGTGCTTGAAATCCATGTTGAAATATTATCCATAATAATTTTTACAACATATCTAGGGAACATCAATCGTGAAATTTACGAACGTAAAAAGATTCGAAATTTTGTTGTTAGGGGAGTTCCTGTGACGTAATGGCTTAAGTGTTGGACTGTTGTCTCGAAGTAAGCAAATTCGAACTCCAGGCGAAATTTTGCGTTTAATTTCGCTCAAATACCCATGAGAAAGGTGTGAACCCTCTTGTCTCACATCTATGGGTTAAATAATACCATAGCTTTGGCATTGAATAACCTACGAACGTTGATATGCTATATACAAAGAAAGATAGAAAGAAAGACATTGTGCTTAAGACTTTAAGATTATAGAAAAATAAATTGGAGATACCCGGTTATGTTTGAAGAAATATATTGTGAAAAATAGCGTCATCATCATCATCATCATCATCATCATCATCAAATCGTGCTGTAACTATGGAGTGTCCTGACTCTCTCTGGCCATTGGTCCCAATCGTCCATCGCTCCTGGTAGGTCCAATGTTCACACTGTATGTATGTATGTAAGTCCTCACTGGTCGGCGAACACTGGTGTACCCATGTGTAGGAGTTCATTGGAGAACGTCACTTATTATTTCGTCTTTGCTTCACAAGCAGTGGCCAGCATGAATTGTTCTTCTTACTAGCATAGTTTATGTGATGAGAGGTAAGTGACCGTCAAACAACTGTTTTAATCCACAGTTATTGATTGTAAATCAAGATAAAATCCTACTTGATCTTAGCCCAGTCGGCTGGGGCTGTAGAATAAGTCGACTGCATCTCTGCAGAGGGGTAAAACTTCCCCAATGAGTTTCCTTGATATGACATTAAAAAATCTGATGGTCAGGTTCCGGTAATGCTGGAGCTTTGGGGAACGCAGAGTACCCTTTTATTACCATCACTCCTAGTTCCACTCTAGCCTGGAGTAGTGGCATCTGATAGGGCCCTCGTGCTGTGATGATTAAAGCGATGGACTGCGGAATCGTTGTAAGCGAGTTCGTACTCCATTCGCTCTATTACGTTCACTTTCGGGCAAATACCCTTGGGAAAGGTATGAACCTCCTTACTCCCTCCAGCTATGGGTAAAATGTAGGGCAGACTGGGTTCTTCAGCCTTGGTGAGGCAACTAGTCTAGGAGAAGGAAAACTCTGAATTCAGACCTGTTAAACTCCGCTTAAAAATTGACCTTGTGTCATATCCTACCCGAGCGGAGGGGTTGGGTAAATAGGATGGGGTCCTATCAATGGGTGAAATAGAACTGTTTGACATTAAAACTGTATGCAAACAAATAACTTCTGTTAAATTGAATTGTTAACTGTGTGTAAACAAATGACTGATGTTTAATTGAATTTTTTGGTGATATATATATCAATACATGAAACCATTTATTTTGTTTACACACAGTTAACTCCATCAAACAGCTCTATTTCTCACGATTCAATTTAACG
This sequence comes from Sepioteuthis lessoniana, assembly GCA_963585895.1. NCBI lineage: Eukaryota > Metazoa > Mollusca > Cephalopoda > Myopsida > Loliginidae > Sepioteuthis > Sepioteuthis lessoniana. The sequence continues at coordinate 35,824,014 of OY757915.1, forward strand.
TTAGTCATTTATTTGCACTCAGTTTAGATGTCAAACAGTTTGATATGACCCTTATATAGGATCGTATCAAGTGCAACCACTCCAAGCCAGAGTGAAGCTGGGAGCGATAGCAATGAAGGAGTAGTCCGCAATCCCCAAATCTGCTTCAGCATTACAGGGCAATCGATAGAAGCAAATAATATATATATATATATATATATATATATATATATATATATATTCTAACCTTACAAAACATTTCTAAATATCTATCTATCTATCTATCTACTAACCCTGGCAAAATTAATTGAATTATTATACTTAGAAGATGTTTACTTGACGTTTAGATATTTAGCTGTAAATAAATTAGAATCAATCGGACAAAATACAAAACATTTTTTGATATTTTTATTTCTTTGTTTATTTGGGTTTTATGGTATATCATTGACCTTTGTTGGTTATTTAATGCCAAATCTATTTTTATACAAATTATCAGTTCTATTTCAAACAATTCAGTCCAGAATAAGTATAGTCTTTTGTTTACACACAGTTAAATGTCAAAACAGTTCTATTCCAAACAATTCAGTTGATCATAAGTACGCTTTTTAAATGTCAAAGCAGTCCTATTTCAAGCAATTCAATTTAGCATAAGTACACAGTTTAGTCCTATTTGACCCATAGATAGGACCCTTAACAGATGCTACCACTTCGGCCGGAGTGGACTTGGGAGCAATAGTAAGGAAGAGGTACTCCGCATTCCCCAAAGATCCAGCATTACTGGAACCTCACCATCAGATTGTTTAATGTCATATCCAGGACACTCGTTGGAGGAGTCTTACGCCTCTGCAGAGAAACAATCGGTATATTCTACAGCCCCAGCCGAAGGGGCAATTCATATTTTTAGTTACTTAAGACCATATAACTGTGTGCAAACAAATAATTATAATTAATGAGGAATAATTTCTTTAAATCATAAAAATTTGTATAAATTCGTATTGTATATAAATAATTGAAACCTTACGACTGTGTGTAAATTGTTTGTATTTGATAAGAATACTTGATGATATATAACTGTAAATTATTTGTATTAAGAACAGATACTTGAAGCTATATTTGTTTACGAACGATTATTATCATTATTAGTCACTTAAAATAATATTACTGTGTATAAACAACTGATTATCATTAAATAGAAATAATTACTTGATACTATATAATAGTGCATTCATTATTAGTATCAGATATGAATACTTGAAGCCATTCAATTGTGCGAAGATTATTTATATTATATAGGAATACTTGATATCGTATAATCTGTATGCAAAAAAAGAAAATCTTAAGAAACAGTTACACAGAAAATGCGATGAACGTGATTCCCTAACTTCAAACTATAAAATAACCCCAGACAGATTGATATCCAGTTAAAATCAATTGATTAATCAATAAATTGGCTGTAAAATGATGGCAAAGCGTTGATAAGAATAGAACGAATTCCTCTTTTTCAGTAAGCTTACCGCATTTACTCCAGTAACGAACGACTTTGTGTAAAGAAGGCCCCTCCCAATGTTTTATCATATATCACATGTGATGAACGACCCCAAACTTTTGGCTATACTAACTTACAAAAATATTTCTTTCACATCCAATCACATAAAAAAAAACATCCGAACACTTATTTATACTTTGAAAATTACTTTATAACAATTTACTGTATTACAATGCAATACAGTAAGTATTGCAAAATTCAATACGGTATTACAATGAAGTGTATTACAATGAAATACAGTAAGTATTACAAAATGCAAAACCGAATTACAATTAACCGAATTACAATGCAGTGCAGTAAGTATTGCAAAATGAAATACAGTATTACAGTTCACTGTATTAAAATGCAATTACAGTAGATATTGCAACGGACACTTCCCCCCCCCCATCACGAAAACTATACAAGTTAGACGAACCAGACACGCGGGACACTGCTGGAGAAGCAAGGACGAGCTCATAAGCGATGTACTCCTGTGGACCCCCACATATGGATGTGCAAAAGCAGGACGACCAGCACGAACTTACATACAGCAACTATGTGAGGACACAGGATGTAACCCTGAAGACCTGCCGGTGGCGATGAATAATAGGGAGAAGTGGCGAGAGAGGGTCAGGGATATTCGTGTCGGCGGCGCGACATGATGATGATGATGAATACAATAAATACGTATTCTAGACCTTGATGTAGCTTACCGTGTTTGCTTCGGTATTCCAGACATACTAAAACCCTTAACCACTGATACACAATAGCATTGATTATATAATAACATTACTACCTTGACAAATAGTCTTTGTGTAGGTATGGGCTATTTGGGGACACTTTGAATTGATGTTACGGCAAGGTTTTGCCTAGAAATAAGGTTAGCTTTGATCTTTCAAAAACCTGTCCCGTGTAATGAACGATCCTTTGTATTCGAGGCTAAAAGTAGGTCTTAAAAATCTGATCATTGGATGAATATACTGAAGTTAAAAAAGTAAAAAATGAGGTTCGCATACAGGAGTCGGTACTCATATTACACTTGGCATTGCAGACAGCTCTTTGGTTCGGTTCGGGTCGGTTTCTTTGTTTAGTGGCATATCAACCTGTGCAGGTTATTTAATGCCAAAGCTATTCTTCTAGAAGAACAGTAGTGATGCTATTTAACCCATAGCTAGGGAGGGGTTCATACCTTTCCCAAGGGTATTTGTCCGAAAGTGAACGTAATAGCGCGACTGGTGTTCGAACTCGCTTACTACGATTCCACAGCCCATTGCTTTAACCATTACACCACGAGGACACCCCCACAACTCTTAGGTGTAAAAGTAAACAGGACAGGGTCCAAGACACGATCCGATGTCTGAGGCAATGGCAAGGAGTGCCAAGAAAAAAACTTTTTGATGATCCCTGATAAAAAGCGACCTTGAGTTGTGCACTATATTGTGTGGGTCACCAAATATATATATATATATATATATATATATATATATATATATATATATATATATAAGTGTTACCGCTTGGAGAGGGTAAATAATTCTAGCAGGTGACAAAGAACCTAATGACAGCGAGTTTTGATGTGTAGCAAATTCACGCGCCTCTCGTTGGAAATTAGAATACTATCATCACTCAGTCTTCTTGCCTTGTCTGCCCCCCCCCAAAAAAAAACACACCCGAAATAACCACTCCTATCTTGATGAATGCGTAAAGTGGGGCAAAATGCAGAACAAGAGATAGAAGTAAAGATTAGGGGTTATTAACAGTCTCCCTAATGGTTCCCGACAAGGGTATAAAACCAGTAAAAAAAAACAGGAGCGGCAAACTGATAATGAAACCTGATGGCAAAAGAGAAATCGTTCGTTTATTTCTGCTTTCCTTCCATTCTTTCTTGATTTTGTCCACTTCATTTCTTTCTTTTAATCGATCCAATTCTTTCTTTCTTTCTTTTTTTCTTTCTTTCTTTCTAGCTTGCTTGCTCAATTGTCCTTATTCATAACTTGTATTCTAACATTTTCATTAGTTAATTTTTTCCTCTTTTTTTATTTGGTATATTTCTTTCTTTCTTTCTTTCTTTCTTTCTTTCTTTCTTCTTGCTAATTTTCCCTTTTTAGTTTCTTGTATTCTTTCATTTTCATTGGTTCATTTTCCTTATTTTTGATTAGTAATCTTTCTTTCTTTCTTTCTTCCCAAGACTTTCTTTCTTTCTTACTTACTTTCTTTCTTTCTTTCTTTCTTTCTTTCTTTCTTTTGTTTTGTCATTTGTTCTTTTTTATTACTTATACTTTCTCATTTTCATTTTTTTTCTTTCTTTTCTTAGTTATATTTCTTCCTTTATTCCTCTCTTTTTTTCCAAAACTTTCTTTCTTTCTTTCTTTCTTTCTTCTGACTTGTTTGGTTGGACATATTCTTTTCTTCCTTCATTTACATTGGTTCAATTATTCTTTTTTGATTCGTATATTTCTTTATTCCTTCTGAGTGTTTTACTGTCTTTTAATTTCTTTCTTTTTCATTGGCTCCTTTTTTATGAACTATATCCCATTGCTTCCTTCCTTCCTTCCTTCCTTCCTTCCTTCCTTCTTTTGTAATGAGGGAAATTCTTTCTTCTTACTATATCGTTTTTTTATTCAATTATTTATGTTTTCTTTTTTATTACACGCATTCCGTTCCTCACTTTTATGTTTTGGTACTTTTAAAAAATTTCATTAGTCAATTACGTGTATTCTTTCTTTCTTTCTTTCCCTCATTTTTCATTGTGATACTTGTCTTCTTTCTTTCTTTCTTATTATAATATGCATTTCTGTCTTTCTTCCTTTTCTCATTTTTTATTGTGATACTTGTATTCTTTCTTTCTTTCTTTCTTTACTCATTTTTCATTGTGATACTTGTATTCTTTCTTTCTTTCTATAATACGTGTATTCTTTCTTTCTTTTCTTTTCTTATTTGTAATTGTGATTCTTTCTTTCTTTGATATCTAAAATATTTTCACCATTTCATTAAGAGTATATTTTGAATATACACTTAGAACTTGAAATAAAAACGTCGAAATAAAACAAATTTCTATTGTTCTATTTTGACCTTAAAATGAAATCATCAGAAATCAAATGATAATGAAAATCTGATGATGAAAAATAATCAATTTCAATTAAAAATTTTAACAGATTTCATTATAGACACATACAAAAAAAAAAATGAAGTTAAAGAATAGTTGTATTTTACTTGGCTTCTTCAGTCGTCTCATCGTGATTTTACAGTAACAATAACTGAACTTGGAATTACTAAACGTACAGAGTGGAACAATAAAATTGTCGT
>OY757915.1:35833823-35893823 GCA_963585895.1 Sepioteuthis lessoniana
ATTTAAGGCATTACAATTTTCGTGGGCTATCAAATGCCGAATTCAATCTTTTAGAAGAACAGTATATATATATATATATATATATATATATATATATATATATATATATATATCAAACGGCAGAGAGTTCAAGTCTCATTGAGTACCCCATTAACATTGTCTTGTGCCATATATGTTCTCTGACGAAAGCACAACAACCTGGAAACATACACTCATGTAAGAACAAGATAAATGAATAAAGCCTAAAAATACAAATCACTTCGTGGAACTACTTATATATGTATATATATATATACATATAAAGGTTTCATAACGTCTTATAAACGACAATCAATCCTTCCCACCTCCCAAAATAGAAACCTCAATATCATGATGGACCGCGATTAACTATGAAATTCTAATTAGAATCTTTTACTCCTTCCTAAATAGAAGCATCAGCATCATAATGGACAACGGTTAACGATGGAATGTTAATAAGAATCCTTCAAACCTTTCTAAATAGAAGCATCAAAATCATGGAGAATGGTTATCTGTGAAATGCTAATTAGAATCTTGTCCTCCTTCCGAGATAGAAGTATTAATATCATCATGGACAACCGTTAACTATGAAATGTTGATTAGAATGTCTCACTCTTTCTTAAATTAGAGCAACAGTGTCATCATGGATTGCCGTTATCTATGAAATGCCAAATATTTCACTCCTTCCTAAATAGAAGCATCTCTATCATCATGGACGCTGTTAAATATGAGATGGTAATTAGAATCCTTTATTTATTCTTAAACAGAAACATTAATATCACCATGGATTGATGTTAAAACGGGAACTCAATGGATTCACGGATCGTCTAGTTTTGATTTAAAAATTAGATAAATTAGAATAAATTACGTCTAAGCAAATACTAAATAACCATGAAAAAGAAGTTAATATATATATATATATATATATATATATCTTCAGAAAACTATGACAAAAAGCATTTCAGGATAAAATTTCTTTGGGTCCATCGTTCACGAAAGTCGTTCTAAGAAAATATACTCTCTTTTTGTTTGTGAAAAAAAAAAAAAGAAAAAGAAATGAAATAAAAGAAAAAAAAAAGAAAAAAGTATCCCTTGACGGTTTTGTCTGTAAAACACACATGAAAGAGACCTTCCTTTTTATTTTATTTTATTTTTATTGTATAGAGATCAGTGTTCAATGCCTGTTTAACGGTGACGACGCCTGCGCCATCAACAAACGCGGGCAGTCACCTTGATTGACATGAGTTGGTCATTTGGGCGTGGATAGAAAGATTTTAAGAGACACTTTCACATTCCTTGCTACTAATGGAGTCGTAAAAGGCCGAGGAGGCTCAGAAGGACGAGATGAAAGTAAAGGGCGGAGTGGCAGAAAGAAAGAGATATATGAAAAAAGATTAGAGAGAGATGATGAGTGTTTGAGAGTTTAGAACTTGGTCGGAGTAGCAAACCAAGAGAAAGCTAAATTCAGAAGACTATGAGTTGTAGTCAAGAAATAAAGGTGGCAATATCGAATAGATTCACAGGATCTATATAATTTGGATTGTTATATTTTATAATCACAGGTCAATGTATATCAAAACGATAAAACTTAGTAATAATACCGAGATACCTCGGAATACGAAATTAATTTGTTCCGGAGGGGATTTCGTATCTTGGAATTTTCGTATCTTGGGACAAGATTTACCCTATAAATGGTGTAATTCGTTCCAGCCCCCAAAAGCAATCGTATAAGGTGTAAATTTTATACCCACCCAAAGGAATATGTTCGTTATTGACAACTTAGTCATTTACATAAATGTTAAAAAAATGAGAAAATAATAAAATCAATGAAAAATAATAAATGTTACGAATAATCCTTTCGTGTCTGGCACTTTCGATTTTTATTTTCGTGTCTTGAATATTTTTCGTTTAATGGGACGGAAATTTCTTCGAAGCTCGTTTCATTTTCTGAAGTTCCACTGTATTCGTTTTTTATTGTCTAACGTAGGTATTAACAAAGTTTCCTTCTTAGAGAATAGAGAATAGCGCGTAGAAAAAAAAAGCGAACTACACAAGAATGCTACGAGTTATTTTGAATAAATCCAAGAAGCAATACTCCACAAAACAGCTGCTGTTCGGCTACTTACCTCCCATCCCAGTAATGGAGGTGTAAGGACAAACACATAAGCGACCGTCTCTTACGGCCTCTGACACATGAACGCGACAGTGTGGACCGACCAGTAAGGAGTTACATAGATCAGCTATGTGCGGACACTGGATGCAGTCTAGAACACCCATTTTTTTTTTTATATTTTAGGTATAGAAATGTAATTATCTGAGTCATTGTAATTCTAAAATTTAATTTTTTTAACGCTAAGAAAGCGCAGAGAGAAAAAGCTCGATGGGAGCTACACAAAAATTCTATGAGCTATTATGAATAAATCCTGGAAGCTCCACCCCCACAAAAAAACAGCAGCTGTACGGCCACTTACTTTCCATCCAAGTAATGGAGGTGGAAGGACAAACACATAAGCGACCGTCTCTTACGGCCTCTGACACATGAACGCGACAGTGTGGACCGACCAGCAAGGAGTTACATAGATCAGCTATGTGCGGACAATGGGTGCAGTCTAGAAGACAACACTTGGAGCGATGGACGATCGGGATGTTGGGCGAGAGTCAAAGCACCACTTGACTATTACATAATGCCTTATAATTTCTGAGCTTACGTGGTTCGCTTGCTGGTTGAGCGCTATAATACTAGGTCTAACGTAAAGTTGAGCGGGTTTCGATCCCAGCTTCAAGCGTCCGACGTGTCTTGCCACACTGAAGAGTTGTGATACAACGAAACAGTCTGTCTGTGGATGATTCTCTCTCTCTCAATATATATATATATATGTATATATATATAGTGGGGGAAAGCGAGGGTTTCCGTGGTGTAGTGACTAATATGCAGGAATCGACATCGTATTACAGGAGTTTGAATTCCAGTTTCGCTATTACTCTCCTTTTCGAACTAAAAAAATCATTTGAATTATTATTAAAAGTTAAGTTTTAATTGATTATCAAAAACAAAATAACATTGCATAACTAATTAATTTCAAAGTTCATTTTTAACATTTGAATTCACCGAAAGTTGACAATTTTTCCCAACTCGAGGTTACTTTTATTTAAAAATCTATTAAAATCTTTAAATACTGAAAAAAAGTTTTTGAATGATATTAGAAACATCGATTTATGTAAAAATCTTACACATCGGTAATTATATTTCTTACTTTGGTACATTAAGCCCAGTAGTAGGTAAAAATTAATGACAAGGAATTTTCAGCGACATGAGTTCAAATCCTGGATGAGGTTAATTATATTTCACATTGCTCTAATACCCTTTGAAAAGGCATTAATCCTTTAGCAACTAGTCTAAGAGAAGGCAAACGCTGAAATCAAATCTGATAAACTCCGCTTAGAAAATTGACCCTGTGTCATATCCTGCTTGTGTGGAATGGTTGGGTAAATGCCAACGAGAGATTTTCTGTGTCACTTTACAATCCAACTATTTAGTGCACCTTAGGTGGGCTGGCCACTTTAACAGACTTGAGGATAGCAGACAGCCAAAAAAAATCTTGTACCCTCAACTTAGAGAAGGCTCACGTAAAACTAGTAGACCAGAAGTCAGGCATAAAGCCATCATCAAAAGAAAACTGTGAGTTCATGAACATCTCTTTCAACGATTGGCAATACCTGTCCAAAAGTCGAAAAAATAAAGAACTTGAGGAAAAAATAAACTGGACGCCATCATCGTACAAGATGGATAGCAGGTATTTGTTTATCTATTTAGAATTATTTCTCTAATAATCTAAAAGAAAATTATATTTTCAATTAAATCAGAGTATTAAAAGCTCTCAAAATATTGAGATTTAAAAAGAATTAACATTTACGTTTGGGGTACTAATTTCTTCAAACAGCTCCCAATTCAAGTTTTCTTTTTCATTATATGTTGACTTTCAGACTTTTGTCTTTTTATGATATACAGAAAGTAAATGCTATAGCCTATATCTCTACAAATTTAATTGCGCCATATTCATAGTAGAGGGTGGTACAGATAAGTGACCTGAAAAACCTCGCAAGTTTTTTGATAAAATAATGAATACATTATAGAATGCAATAGTTAATAAATAAGCACTGGGATAATTCCCTGATTTTTGGTGATTATTTGTGTCAGATGGAAATAAGTGAAGCCATTGAACTGTGTGAAAAAAATGAGCTCAGGCTCATTTAAAAATGTTATCTACAAAATATATTTAAAAATCATGTGTTTAGTATATACGATGATCATTAAATAAGTTTCCAGACTTTTTTGTGTGGGAACTTTTATTGATAGTACACACATGAAAGTTGGTGATTTGTAACAGAACGAAAGATCCATAGCGGCCATTTTGTTAGTACTACAATGTCTAAGAATATTTCGTATTCCCCAGGGCTCCATTAAGAGACCTTTACTACTGGGTGCAATTTAGTGTCCTAGATGCAACTGAATAAATTTGTAATCATTTGTTTGATTGATTCATTCATTCACTGACTTTAATAGCATGTAAACTCCTCTCGGGTTATTTTCTGCGTACAAGTGAAAGAAAAGCGTTCGTTGACCGTCCATATTTAAAAAATTCTATGTTTGATGTTTCATTTTTTAATTTTTTGTTTCATTTTTTTTTTTTAATATTTTAGGTATAGAAATGTTATTATCAGAGTCATAGTAATTCTAAAATTTAATTTTTTTAACGCTAAGTAAGCGCAGAGAGAAAAAGCTCGATGGGAGCTACACAAAAATGCTATGAGCTATTATGAATAAATCCTGGAAGCAACACCCAAAAAACAGCAACTGTACGGCCACTTACTTTCCATCCAAGTAATGGAGGTGTAAGGACAAACACATAAGCGACCGTCTCTTATGGCCTCTGACACATGAACGCGTCAGTGTGGACCGACCAGCAAGGAGTTACATAGATCAGCTATGTGCGGACACTGGATGCAGTCTAGAACACCCATTAGAAGCGATGAACGATCAGGATGTAGAGCGAGAACTAAAGAACTTCATATTATCAGCACGACAATATATATATATATATATATATATATATATATATATATCATATTTACCAACCCCTCCGCTCGGGTAGGATATGACACAGGGTCAATTTTTAAGCGGAGTTTAAAAAGTTTGAATTCAGAGTTTTCTTTCTCCTAGACTAGTTGCCCCACCAAGGCGGAAGAATCTAATCTGTCCTACTATTTACCCTTAGCTGGAGGGAGAATAATTGGATTCATACCTTTCCCAAGGGTATTAGTGTTATGTGAAATGCAATCAGTATCGTCCAGGATTTGAACTCATAACGCCGTGTCCGTTTCCTATGACGATAACCATTACACCAGAGAGCGAGAGTTTTCGTGGCGTCGGTGCTAATATACCGGAATCGAAATCTAAGTACACGAGTTCGAATTCCAATTTCGCTATTAATTTCCTTTTCGAACTAAAATCCTCGGGAAAGGCGTAAACTCACTGATCCTCGCCGCTAGGGGTTAAATACTGCGACCACCTTTCTTTTACCAGGATATCTTTGACATTAAATACCCCACGAAATTTGATATGCCATTAAACAAAGAAACTAAACAGCACGTTAAGGAATCCTAAAACTTTGTCTCAAAAAAGTCATTACACTTAATAAACTTTCAAAAATGATTATAAACATGTATTAGTTTCTATTGGATTCTCTTTTGACACTCACAAAACTACACTTTCGTTCGCACAAACACACAGGTGGACTGAACAGGATAAATCAATGTCTTCACTGTGCTACTCCGGTAATAAAATTGGAGGTCACGATTTCATCTTTTGCTTCTGTCTCCGACTGATTTGTTAAAAATTTCTTCCCCAGCTGTTGGAGAGAATCAAATCCTTCCTGATGATTTGCCAGAAACTGGATTAGGCCTAAGAATATAACTCCTATGGCCAAAATATTGTCATCGCATATTCGGTCCCACATCTACGAAACTGACCCTTCATCCTCATCAGCATCATTTCGTACTACGAGCACAGATTTCCCTAACTCTCTCACGCTAGCCGTCCCTATCATCCATCGCTTCCGGTAGGTCTTCCAGGCTACATCCTGTGTCCGTACAGAGCTGCTAAAGATAGGTTTTAGCTAGTCGTTCATCACTTGCGCGTCCATGTGAAGGGGTCCCTAGGGGAACGTGAGTTCGTCTTTGCTCGTCAAGCAGTGTCCCGCATGTCCTGTTCATTTAATTTGGATGCTTTTCGAGATGGGCGGTTGGTGGCCGTACAGCTGCTGTTTCGTGGGATGTTACTTCCAAGAATTTGTTAAATATAGCTCGTAGCATCCTTGTGCAATTGCCGTAAAGCTTTTTCTCTGTACGATTAGTCAGCGTCCAAGTGTTGCATCCATACAGTTGAATCGACACAACTGCTGCTAGGAAAAAAATTGCGTTACCCTTTGAAAGACTTTATTTTGATTTGATCTCGTTTCGTTTATCAACTGTTTATAAGCTATTTAACTATCTTACAAGCGGAGCGACATTTTTATCGTTTTAGCTATAGCTCAAGGTATATAGTTACCCAACCCCCTGCACAGCTTGAGGTGACACAAGGTCAATGCTAAACGGAGTTTAACAGGTTTGAATTCAGTATTCCTTCTTTTAGACCAGTTGCCATACTAAGTTCGAAGAGCCGAGGCTATTCTACGATTTACCCATAACAGGAGAGTTTACCCATAACTCCTAAAAGTATTAGCAACATGTGAAATGCAAACAGTCCCATCGACGGTTTGAACTAGGTGTCATGTTCATTTCCTAAGTCGTTGGTAGTGGTCCACGAACACCTCTATAGCACAATGTAAAGCCTTTTCCTATTGGCTGCTCGTTGACTAAATCAATGTTAATGCATGGAAACATCGCAAGGAGGCTCCACTGTCGTTTAGGATTATGTAAATGCTGTATTGCAAAAATGCAATTGAAAATTGTTTCCATGCTATTGTACCATGACACACATTTACTGGTCAAATTAATTTCAGTATATATATATATATATATATATATATATATATATATATATATTATCAATAGACAGACTGTACCGTTGAATCACAACTCTTCAGTATGGCTGCACATGCGAGACGCGACAAGCCGGGATCGAAACCCGTCTAACTTTACGTCAGGCTGATGACATACTACTTAACGTCAGCTGGGGGAATTAACGCACATGTATTAAATTTCGTCTGTTTACATTTTGCGCAATCGGATACCGAAGAGTCACAACTCGTTAGAAGAGCTTTGCATTATGCGTGTGGCAACCGTTGATCCCTTCGCCAAAGTGCTCAACCCCACCCTGGGAACGGGGGGGGGGTATATATTGTCATTTACACTTGTATACAAATAATTGTTTTGTATTATTTTGATTGTGATTTTTCGGACGGTTGTCCTCATCTTTATTGTTATTAGTTTAGATACAATGTTTCGGCCGCAGTATCCTCCGGTCTTCCACAGGTGTCCCTTGCTTATCTGGACATTGAAATGATTTAGCCTGGGAAATCATTTCTAAAGTTTGATAACTGTCAGAAAAATCACAACCAAAATTATACACGTCAAGTCTCGTCTCAAAAATTCAGACTGATAATAATTGACGTGTTTGGATCTAACATCTACTGTGAAAATTATTCGGATACACTACAAGGAGTAAATAAGTCATCTACCCGCGAAAGGGTTAATAAGAAAAATTGATTCATTTCTGAATGTTTGATTATAGTTATAAGTATATATAGATTTATAAGCGGAGTTTTTTTTTTTCAGGCCCATTGTACTATTGGGTAGAGTGTTCGCCAATGGCTCGAGAGACCGGGATAAATCCCAGGTCGAATCATACCAAAGACTAAAAATTGTACTTGATAATTCCTTGTTTAACACTCAGAATTATGAGGTATGTATCAAGGGTAAATTGGAGCAATCCAGGGAAAGGAGTAAAGTCCTTTCCCTACGCCTCGGTGTAGAAGCTATTGAAAAGGGAGCTTTCGGAGCGCCTTCGACTACGGTCACCAACTTTAATTATATATATATATATATATATATACATATATCATCATCATATCGCGCTGGTAGCACGGATATCCCTGACCCTCGCTCATCACTCCTCCCTATCGTTCATCGCCCTAGGTAGGTCTTCAGGACAACATCCTGTATCCTCACATAGCTGCTGAATATACGTTCGAGCTGGTCGTCCTGCTTTTGCGCGGCCATGTGTGGGGATCCATAAGAGTACATCTCTTATGAGTTCATCTCTGCTTCTCCAGCAGTGTCCTGCATGTCTGGTTCGTCTAACTTGAATAGTTTTCGTGATAGGGGGCAGGTGGCCGTACAGTTGGTGTCTTGTGGAGTGTTGCTGCCAGGACTTGTTCAGGATTGCACGCAGCATTCTTGTGTAATTGCCATCTAGCTTCTTCTCTAGTCGTTTTGTTAGCGTCCATGTAGTGCATCCATATAGCAGTATCGATGTGACCGCTGCCTGGAAGAAACTGCGTTTCATTTTATCGGTTAGGTCTGATTTCCATATAATCGATAGCCTATTGATAGCTGTCCATGCTTTCGTTAACCTCGTTTCGATGTCCTTTTCGGTTGATTCGACGCTGCTTATAAATTATACATACATGCATATATATATATATATATATATATATATATATATACATATTTATGGCCATAATTTTTTCACTTAAAAAATCTTTATTTTGAAACATGCAGTATATATATATATATATAGACGCCTTACGATGCACCTTAATGATTCTAGCTCTTACATCTTAAAACCCATTCTATTCCCAAATACAAATTTCAAAAAATTCTACTTGAAAACACCACTAAAATAGCACATGAAATTGATAAGCTACGACTACAAATCCTAGAAGCCCTACATATAAAAACAAAAAATAAAAAAAATCAAAAAAATCAATAGAATTAATTTTGAAAATAGCGACTATGTTTTGAAATGCTTTTTAGTTTTTTTGTTTTGTTTTTAATATTCCATATTTCTTGATAATATTCTATTTCTGTTGATACCTTTCTGTTCTTTAAATTCATCAGCATCTCAGTTTTATCCAACTCTACGTTTATGTATTGGTCTAATAAGTAGAGGGAGACTAGGGTTCAATCCCAGGTCGAGTGATACCAAAGACTCAAGAGATGGTACTTGATGCCACCTTGCTTAACACTCAGTACTATATGGTAAAAGGATCAAGGGTAAAGTGGAGCAACCCAGGGAATGGATAAGCGCCCTCTCCTACACCGTGGTGTTGTAGCTATTGAAAAGGGAGCCTTCGGACCAGCCTCGACCATCGCCAACTTTACATACTTTTTATAAAAACCTAAACTCTTTCAAAAACTCTTTAAAAATACTCTTTATACATGCAAACAACCTCTGATGATGACCTATGAAAAATTCGAAAGCGCTCGGGACAGTTTTAGTAAATTCGTTCACCAATTCCAACCTGAAGCAAAGACACTTATCAGGAAACTTGAAAGGATTTTATTAACATTATATAGACAAAATGTGTCTTTATTATTTATTCAAACATGCTTAAAAGAAAGACTGTTGCCCCAAACACGCACACACTCACACACACACACACATACACATACATATATATATATATATATATATATATATATATATATATATATATATATACAGCATTTTTAAAAATAAAATGTTTACGAATCATATATACTGTGTAGTTTTTAAAATTGAAATAATTTTTTTTTGTCTCAAATCTTTTGTTTTCAAAACAATTCAGTTTTGTATAAGTCATTTATTTTCCTTCGGTTTAAATGTCAAACAGTTCTATTTTACCCATAGATAGGATTCTGTCAGTTGCTACCATTCCGGGACAGAGGTTTTGTATCAATGATAGAATAAAAGAGTAATTCTTCCACGTTATAGCTGTACTATTATTTGGTTGCACTTCCTGGATTATAAGTCTTAGAGAAAAGCTAGATGGGAACTAAACGAGAATGTTAAGTGCTATTTTGAATATATCAAATGGCACCCCTGCGTCCAGCAGTGGTTACTGTTGGGCGCTACTTGAGAAGATTGATACACCATTATTCAAAGAAACATAGCCTTATGGGTTATTTAATGACTAAATTTGATTAACTTCTAAATGTTTGATTACAAATATAACTATATTTTCAATGTCCCATTGCATTCCCTTTCTAAATTGCACTTTAAAAAAAAAATATCTTTAATCAGCCATTCGCACATAGTTGAATGGTTTCAAGTATTCCCATCTAATACAAATAATTTATGGGCAATTGTATGGTTTCAAGTGATTATTCATAATACAAATGCACTCACTCATATTTTATCAAGTATTCCTATCCAATACAGGGGGTGTCCTTGTGGTGTAATGGTTAAAGCGATGGACTGCGAAATCGTAGTACGCGAGTTCGTTCTCCAGTCGTGCTATTATGTTCACTTTCGGGCAAATACCCTTGGGAAAGGTATGAAACCCCTTATCCTCCCAGCTATGGGTTAAATAGTACTGTTCTCCAAGGAGAATGGCTTTGGCATTAAATAACCTAAAAAGAGTTGATATGCCATTAAACAAAGAAACCGGAACCAAACCTATCCAATACAAATGATCTTTTAGCCCTGTTGGCTGGGTCTTTAGAATACACCGACTGCTTCTCTGCAGGGGGTGGGGAAGACTTCCCCAATGTGTGTCCTGGATATGACACTAAACAATCTGAAAGTGAGGCTCCAGTAATGCTGGAGCTTTGGGGAATGCGAAGTACCCCTTCTCAGCAATCACTCCCAGGTCTACTCTGTCCCAGAGTGGTAGCAACTGATAGAATCCTATCCATGGGTAAAATAGAACTGTTTGACATTTAAACCGAGGGAAAATAAATGACTTATACAAAACTGGATTGTTTGAAAAAGAACTGTTGGTTCATTCAAATGTGCGTAAATAAATGGTTGATGTTTGATTGAATTGTTAGTGGTATTTAGCAATACTTGGAACCATTTAACTTTGTTGTCTTATATGCTTACAAATCCTATATAACTCATATGTATGTATAAACTGGATTTGGCATTAAATAACCTACAATGGTTGATGTGCCGTAAAACTAAACCAAACCAAAACTGTAGGAGGTTATATTTTGTTTTTAGGTTTAATTTTCATTTTGTAGTGGTATATTTAATTTGTTTTTATATGTGGTAGCGTGTTATCACAAGCCGGAAGGTCGCCATTGATAGCGATGGGGATAAACATTATTATTATTGTTATTATTGTTGGGTTTTTGGTTTAAGTTTTAAGTTGGTTATGTTGGTATTACGTTGGTTGCGTTGGTATTTCGTTGGTAGTTATCCCCTCACTAAATGTTGATGGAAAATAAAGGTGTTGGAGAAGAACGAAGACGTCGTTAGGTTTTGTTTCAAGGTTTTAATGGTAGCATGAAGTATAGGGGTTTACACTGGTATGCTGCGAGGTCTCGTAGTAAAGAAAGAATGTAGGAAGTTGTAAGAGTGTATCATCTAATTTGTTTTTAACTAGAATCCCTTGGTCTAGAAGAATAGACCCAAGGGATCCATAAACTAGATGGGTCTCCTCATAATGGTTGATGCGGCTACTACTATTTAGGAACAGACGAATAGACGTCCGTTCCCTTTGAGGATTTCTGAGCGAGAGAGAGATTCGCGGGCTTTCTTCAATTTTTGGTGCTGCTAGAAAATATGGTTCAGGCTGAATTGGACAAGTCATCCTGATTGGGTGAAAATGTTCGGCGACTCTAACGGGCAAGTTAAATTACGCGCCAAACAAAAATTCAAGTTTCTTTCTGCTACAAAACAAAACAAAATGATTTTAAAGAAAACTGTTTGACCCATAGACGGGTACTTAACAGGTATCACATACACTCATATATATATATATATGTATATATATGTGTGTGTGTGTGTGTGTGTGTGTGTGTGTGTGTGTGTGTGTGTGTGTGTGTGTGTATTTATATCACCCATGAATAACTAATCAGTGGAACCTTATTCGATCAAAACAGATATTATTAGGTATTATTTATTACTAAACATGACAAGAATTCAGAAACCAAAGTTGAAATTCCAGTGCCTCTGTTGCCAAAAAAAATGTTACATATATATGCACTAAATTTTGTACTCGTACTGATGAATATTTTTGGCTAAATGGTCGAGAGTTTAATAGATATTACCTAATAATATCCGTTTTTATGGTCTAATGTTCCATGAGGAATTATAAAACTTGAAGAAAGTTATTATTTAAAAAAATAAAAAGCCGTTAAAGGTATACTTATTTATGGGCGATACTGAATATCGGTGTACTTGATCTTTCGTGTATATATGTGGGTGGGGATGCGTCCATAGTATGATGTGTGTATTGTACGTACGTGTTGTGTATGTTGTATTGTGTGCATGTGCGTGTGGTCCTCTCATCACTGTTGACCACACAAAAAGGCCGTAAAATCGCTTATCGCTGTCGTCACTTCCAGTTAGATGGAAACTAATGACAGAGACAAGAATCCAAAAATGAACGAAAGAAAATAAGATTGCAGGTTGAAAAAAGGGTCACAGTCCGCATTGACCTTTCGTTTTGCCTCCATAGTATTTTTGTTATAAACATACACAGAGAAAGAGAGAGAGAGAGAGAGAGAGAGAGAGTAAAAATGAAATATAAAAATAGACAAATATAAAAAGAAAAAAGAGGGTAAAAAGTTGTGTGTGTGCGAGAGAGAGGAAAGAGTGAGAGAGAGGAAAGAGAGAGACAGATGAAAAATAGAGAGAGAGAGAGATGGACCGAGGATAAGAAAGATGGAAGGAGAAAGAGGAAGTAATTATGAGACAGAGAGAGAGAGAGAGAGAGAGGGAGACAGACAGACAGACAGAGAAAGATCGAAGGGTGGACAGAGGATAAGAAAGATGGGTGAAGAAAGAGGAAGTAATTAAAAGAGAGTGAGAGAGAGAGAGAGAAAGAGAGAGAGAGAGAGAGGAAGAGAGAGATTGGGTAAAGGATAAGAAAATGGGAGGGAAAGGGAAGAAATTATCAAAGAGAAAGCGAGAGAGTGAAAGAGAGAGAGAGAGAAAGAGAGAGAGAGAAAGAAAGGGAGAGAGATTGGAAATGACAAACATAAAAAAAGACAAATGTATAAAGAAAGAAAAGGAGGATGAAAAGTTGTAAAAGAGAGAAAGACAGAGAGAGAGAGAGAGACAGAGAGAGAGAGTGAGAGAGGGCTGAAGATAAGAAAGATGGAAAGGAAGGAGGAAATAATTATAAGAGAGAGAGAATGAGAAAGAGAGATAGTGTTTAAATTTACCACACAATAAAATAATACAGAGAGAGAGAGAGAGAGAGAGAGAGAGAGAGAGAACATTAAGATGAAAGAGTGAAGAAAGAGAAATGATAAGAATGAGAGTGATAGATAAAGAGAGAGAGTATGTGTGAAGAAGAGAGAGAGAGTAAGAAGAAGAAGAAGAAGAAGAAGAAGAAGGAGGAGGAGGAGGAGGAGGAGGGAGAGAGAGAGAGAGAGAGAGAGAGAGAGAGAGAGAGAGAGAGAGAGACATGGTAAAAATGGAGATGAGAAAGAATTTTTGAGAATATTATGAAGATCGAGGGTTAAAGTGGGGAATTGAATGAACTTAGGAAAATGGACACTGAAACGAGAAAATGACTGAGAAAATGGTGAAGAGTCATAATAATCTATCTATCTATCTATCTATCTATTCATATGTTTTTCAGTCTGTTTATAATTATCCCAGCCTCTTCATTATCTATTGATCTATCTATCTATCTAGAGAGAGAGGGGAGGAGATAGATAGATAGATAGAGAGAGAGAGAGAGAGAGAGATTTCAAAAGCTATCTTTGTAGAACTCAGCTCGGTTATATCTTGTGCTGAATTCTTTTTCAATATGACTGTGTGATACCGACAGATAGATAAATAATTGTAACTCTATACTGTAGAACGACAAATATTTGAGAGAGATCAATAGATTGATTTTAAGATCATGACTGATTGAGGTTGATGTCAATTAATTCTGGAATTTCGGAAGAAACGAACAGATGGATAGATATATACGAACAGGATAAGAGAGAGAGAGAGAGAGAGAGAGAGAGAGAGAGAGAGAGAGGGGTGTTGAGCATAAGAAGGATGGAAGTGGAACGGAAAAATTATAAAAGACAGAGAGAGAGAGCATAGAAAAGATGAAAGAGATAAGAAGAAAAAATAAGAATGAGGAAGTAAGAGAGAGAGAGAGAGAGAGAGGAAATGATAGCTATAAAAACAGATAAATGTAGAAAGAAAGAAAAGGGAGGTAAAAAACTGTACGAGAGAGAGAGAGAGAGAGAGAGAGAGAGAGAGAGGAAATGATAGCTATAAAGACAGATAAATGTAGAAAGAAAGAAAAGGGAGGTAAAAAACTGTACGAGAGAGAGAGAGAGAGAGAGAGAGAGAGTTTGTGTGTGTGTGTTGAAAATAAGAAAGATGGCAGAAGAAAAAGGAAACATTGTAAGAGAGAGAGAGACAGACAGACAGACAGACAGACATGAGAAAGATGAAAGGGGTTAGGAGAAATAACATGAACGAGGAAGAGAAAGTGAGAGAGAAAGAGAGAGAGAGAGAGAGAGAGAGAGAGAGAGAGTGAAAGGGAGATTTCAAAGGGTGCTCTTCGGGTTTGGTCTTGTGCCAAACGTATGCTAACCACCCACAAAATCTATTTATATTTTTGTACGTTCAGTTGGCAGCTAACGCTCCACTTTTTTTTACGAGTTTATCACCCCCACCTCCGCTACCAGTACTTTAATTTTTTTTTCATTGGCCACCAACAACTGTCTAAAATCTAGGAAGAACTACGACCACCCACCCACCCATCTACTCACACGTGTTGTGTGACGCTTCTCCACATCCTCTTCTGTGTCCCGTTTTCATTCTTTTTTTTTTGGGAGGGGGGGTCCTCATCACTCCGGACTGAATATAATGACACCTCACGCCCTACTCTGCTATCTTTTTTTACTTTGAAGAAATCACCGTCAGACGATGCATCATTATCAGTCTTTCGGCTTGATGGCATACTTCACGCTCTCCAGTAATAACCCCTCTCCCCACAAAAAGATAAAAAATCTAAACAAAAAAGAAAAACCTTTACAGCATTTCAACAGGTTTAGTATCTTTTCGCGCCTTTAGTCGTTGTCTGAATTGAGTGAAACGTGCGTGTCCCCAAAGAGGTTCAAACAAGTAAAAGAAGCCGTCCACTGTGTCAAATTACTAATTTGCGTCAGCATATTCTTGCAGCACCACCTCCACTACCCAAGAGAGTCGAAGACCAATTGACTTAGTCCAGATCACGACACTTCTGGGATCGGTCTCGACAAGTCCTCGAGAACCGGGATATTAGTGTTCATTCAAATTTTAATCAAGACAACCATATATATATATATATATACAGTGTAACTCGGATATAAGAGAATTGTCGGGACCGGAGAAGTCTCTTATATCCGTTTTGGTCTATTTTGTTTAGGTAATACTGGCTTCAATTTGGGACCAAAGAAAATATCTCTTATATCCGGGTTTCTCTTATATGTGGGTTACACTTATATATATATATATATATAGCATTTGATATTAAAAGTGAAAAGGTAAATAATAATAATAATAATAATAATAATAATAATAATAATAATTTGCTGTTCCGGCTGACCACAGAATGAAACTGAAATAATGTGAAAAGAAGGATAAGGACCTCGACCTTGAAAAAACTATGGAACATGCAGGTGACAATTATACCAATTGTGATTGGCGCGTTTGGAACAGTAACAAAAGGATTACTAAAGGAACTGGAGGACTTGGAAGTTGACGGACGAGTGGAGACCATCCAAACTACTACATTATAGAGAACAGCCAGAATACTGAGAAGAGTCCTGGAGACTTAAGGAGACTTGCTGTTACTCAAACTCCAGTGAAAGACCATCAGCTAATGCTGATGTGAGAAACTCTAATGAGTAAATAATAATAATAATGAATGCAGCACATTAGCATAGAGAGGGTATAAGGCTAGACATGACTGGGCATGCAAGATTATCTGCTGGGAATTGTGCAAGAAATTGAAAATTAACCATAGGAACAAATGGTATATATATGCACAACCTAGAATCTGTCTTGTAGAATGATACGCACAAACTCCACTGGGATTTTGAGATGCAAATGGATTACCTAATGTCGGCCAGACGACCAGGCCTAGTGATAGTCAACTCACACACAAAAAAAAAAGAGAACTTGTTGAATTGTGGAATTTGCTATGCCGCATGATCACAGAGTTGAATTGAAAGAAAGTGAAAAAAAAGATAAAAACTTCGACCTTTCTAGGGAATTGGAAAAACTGTGCAACATTAAAGAGACGATTATGCCAATTGTAATTGGTGCTCTTGGTACAGTCACCAAAGGATTGATAAGCGGACTGGAGTGACTTGGAAATAAGAGGGTGAGTGGAGACCATCCCGGAGACATGATGAGACTTGCAGTCACTAAAACTCCAGTGAAAGACCATCAGCTAATGCTGGTGTGAAAAACTCGAAAAGGAATAACAATAATAATTGGTAAATGCACTACCCAGAATCCATCCCGTAGAATGAGACACAGTTCTCTAGGATTTTAAGATACAAACAGACCATCTAATCTTGGCCAGACAACCAGACCTAGTGATGGTCAACAAGAAAAAAAGAGAACCTACCGAATAGTCCACTGAGTAGACCACAGAGTAAATTAAAAGAAAGTGAAAAGAGAGATAGCTACCAAGACCTAGCCAGAGAACTACGAAAACCGTGGAGCATGAAAGTGGCGCAGCAAGCGCACCAATTATAAGTGATATTGCACAAATTGTAATTAGCGCAATTGAAATAGGATTAGTAAAGGGACTGAATGACTTGGAAATAAAAGAACAATTGGAGACCATCCAGATTACAGCATTATTAAAGTCGGCCCAAATACTGAGAAGAGTCCAGTGGACTTGGGGAGAGTTGCTGTCACCCAAACTCCAGTAAAAGACAATCAGCTTGGGCTGGTGAAAGAAGCCGTAAGAAGTAAAATAATAATATAATCGCATTATTAGCAAATGTAGCAGTATATAACAAGAAAGGACTGGGTGGGAAAGGTGATCCACTGGGAATTGTGCCAAAAATTGAAATTTGAACATACTGCCAAATTGTATAGGCATAAGCATTTGGGGATTTTGAGATACTAACATATTTCCTTATCCTGACCAGAAGACCAGATCTAATGATAATCCCCACTCCTCCTAAAAAAGTAAAGTGTGAACTTGCCGTATAGTGGACTTTGTCGTTCCATTGGACCAGAGAGTGAAAATCAAAGAAAGCGAAAAGATACACAAATACCTGGACCTTGCTAGAGAACTGAGTAAGCTGTGTAACATGAAGATGACGATGAAACCAATTGTAATTGGTGCTCTTGGAACGGTCCCTAGAAGCTTGGAAAGAGGGCTGGAAGAACTGGAAATCAGAGTAGGAACCGGGACCATCCAAACTATAACAATTCTAAAATAAGCCAGAATACTGAGGAGAGTCCTGGAGACTTGAAGAGAAAAACTGTTATTCAGCTTCCATTGAAAGACCATCAACTAACGCTGGTGTGAAATTCTCGCGAGAAGTAAGATGCAACCAGATCACCCAATTTCGTCCAGAAAACCAAATCTAGTTTTAATTAACAAGAGAAAAAGAACTTGCCATTTCAAAGATTTTGTCGTTCCAGTAGACTGTTGAATGAAAACAAAAGAAAATGAAAAGATAGAATTAAGACGGTACAATAGAAAGGGGACATAGCTGCAGAAATCTTATCAAAGGGATAAATATTTTGGCGGTCCACCTCGGCTGGGGGTAGACAATACATCGACTGCTTCTGTGCAAAGGGGTAAGACTTCCCCAACGGGTGTCCTGGGTATGACACTAAACAATCTGATAGTGAGGCTCCGGTAATGCTGGAGCTTTGGGGAATGCGGAGTACCCCTTTATTGCAATCACTCCCAGGTCCACTTAGGCCTAGAGTGGTTGCACCTGATAAGGGTCTTATCTATGTGTCAAATAGAACTGTGTACTTATGTTAAACTGAATTGGTTGAAAAAAAACTGTTTATATGTATAAAAATGGATTTGACATTAAATAACCTACAATGGGTGATACGCTAAAAAACCAAACAAAACCAAACTCTTGTAAGATTCTTTGAACCATTCTTAAAATGGTCGATGGAAGAACTTAAGCAAATTGACCAGAGGACAAGAAAATTGTTGACTTTACACAAGACGGTACAATAGAAAGGTGACATAGACTGTACGTATCACACTAAACAAAGAGGAAGAAAATTCACCAACATTGAGAACTGATGCATCAAAGACGACATCAAACAACAGTAACATTGGCAACATATGTACAGACACAAAATCAGCTTAACCTAGGAAGCAGAAATGGGAAGATAAATAACTGTATGGATATTTCAAGCAAAAAACGGGTGAGATTGCATCCAAGAAGACATGGATATGCTCACGGAAGGGAAATCTCAACGAGAAACTAAATCTCTTCTAATAGCAGTTAAAAACAATCCTACAAGGACTAATTATACTAAAGATATAATCAATAATAAGTAACAGAATAGCAAGTGGAAGTTATGTGGTGATAGAGATGAAACGGTTAATCACATAAGCGAATGCAGCAAACTTGCACGAAAGAAGTATAAGACTAAGCATGACTGGATGGGAAAGTTGGCTCACTAGGAATTGAGCCAGAAATGAAAATCTGCCATACTACCAAATGATATAGGTACAAACTAGAATCAGTCCTAGAAATGAGACGCTTTAAAATTCTCTGGGATTTTGAGATATCAACGTATCACTCAATCCCATTCAGAAGACCAGAAATCGAATTATTTATTAAGGACAAAATAAAAGTTGCCGTCTCGAGGACTTTGCCGTTCCACAGTGTGAAATAAAGAAATGGATGGACAATGCTTCGGACCTTCTCAGAAAACTGAAACAAAAAATAACTTTGTGATATGAGGATGACGGTGAATCCAATGTTTGATGTTGCGTTTGTTAGGATTCCTAAAGATTAGGAAAAAAGAACAGAGGATTTGGAAATCAGAGGAAAAATCGAGACCATCTAGACTACAGAATTGTTGGGATATGCCAGAATACTCAGAAGAGTCCTGGAGATTTGAGGAGTGACTTGCTGTCACTTAGACTCCTGTGAACGACCATCAGCGAACGCTGGTCTGAAAAGAACTTTCAAACAGTATAAAAATAAAAAAAGTAAAATTGGCGACCTTTGTCGAGGGTGACTCGTAGGCTCCCTTTTCAATAGCTACTACACCGAGGTATAGGGGAGGGCGCAACTCAATTCCCTGGATTGCGCCACTTTACCTTTGATCCTTACTTTATAATGCTGAGTGTGAAGCAAGGTGGTATCAAGTACCATTTTTTGAGTCTTTGGGATGACTGGATTGAACCCTGTCTCCCAGACCGTTGACGAACACTCTACTCATTAGGCCAATGTCCTGGTATAATAATAATAATAATAATAATAATAATAATAATAAAAGGAAACTGAAAAAAAAGCTGGATAAATTTACAGATATAGCAAGTGGTTTAAAAAAGTGTCGAACATATAAGTGACGATGATACCAGTAATAGACTGAACCCTTCGAACAAACATGAAGAACCTGGAAAAATGACTACGGTAACCGGAGATACGTGGAAGGATCACAGGACTAATGTGATCAGGGATTATATTGAGAAGAATCCTGAAGAGACTTGCTGTGACTTGAACTCTAGTGCTTATGAGTTGATGGGTGTTAGAAGATATTCAGTAATTATCAACCTTTTGAGAATGTACTTGCTTGTTGGGGTCCTCGTGTGGTGTCACATTACAATCCAGACGCCCAGTCGGCTAAGGCCGTAGAATACAGCGACTGTAAGTCTGCAGAAGGGTAAAACTCTCCCAACAGGTGTTCTGATTATGACATTAAACCATCTGATGTCGAAGCTCCAGTAATGTTTGAGTGTTGGAAAATACGGATTACCTCTTTATTGCCATTGATACTGTGTTCACTTTGGCCTGGAGTGTTAGTAACTAATAGGGTCCTATCTATAGGTTAAATAGAATTGTTTGACATTTAAACTGTGTACTTATACAAAACTGAATTGTTTGAAATAGTTGAAAAAGAACTCTTTTTACATTTAACTGTTTAAACAAAAAATGTACTTATATTTAAACGAATTGTTTGAAATTAAGAGAAAAAATGATTTGGCATTAAATAACCTACAATGGTTGATATGCCATAAAACCCAACCAATCTTATATATTTGATATATATGTATAAAAAAAAATTTGGCATTAAATGACCAACAATGGTCGATATGCGATAAAACCGAACCAAACCAAATATTTTTAATATATGTATATAATCTTGAACAAGTCCTGGCGGCAACACCCCACAAGACACCAACTGTACAGCCACCTGACTCCTATCACGAAAACTATTCAAGTTAGACAAACCAGACATGCAGGACACTGCTGGAGAAGCAGGGACGAACTCATAAGTGATGTACTCTTATGGACCCCCACACATGGCCGTGCGAAAGCAGGACGACCAGCACGAACATACATTCAGCAACTACGTGAGGATACAGGATGTTGTCCAGAAGACCTGCCTGTGGCGATGAACGATAGGGAAAAGTGGCGAGAGAGGGTCAAGGATATTCGTGCAACCAGCACGACATGATGATGATGATGATATATATATATATATATATATAAAGAGGATTTGGTATTAAATGACATACAATGGTTGATATGTCATAAAACCGAATGAAACCAAACCATCAAGAAACCTATCCTTGACTCTCTCTTCATCTCTGTTCTTTAAACTGGATATGCATTCTCATGCCCAGACACGGAACTGTATGGCGTTATTATTAATTATCATTGTCAAATAGACCATGTTCCATTTTGTACCTGTGCCACATACCACTTGCTAATAGAAGAATATGTGCATATTTTCATTTTGGGGGACACATTCATTCATTCTCTTATTGAATACCACTGGTATGTATATTGATTGACTGGTTTTAATGATATGGGAATAAAACTCGTGTTATTTCATGGCTAGAGGTTAGGAAATCGCGTTCCTTGTCCGCTCATATTAAAATTTGTGTATTTTATTTTCCACGCGGTTGTATCAAATACGAATATTTTTTAAATAGATCTACTTGACGCATAGCTGAAATTCTTATCGGTACGACCACTCCTAGTCAGAATCGACCTAAGTGTAATAGTGAAATAGATGTACTCGCCGCTTACTAGACTTCCAGAACTGGAGTCTCACAATCAGATACAATTTAGAGTCATCCTCAGGACACAGTACGTATATTGTATATATTAAAAGTTAAATACATACTCTTGTATGTGTCCATTAGTTTCTATTGTGTTTCTTTCCGTTGTGATTAGTGTTAGTATACTACGGATATGCTAACGCTAATATTGGTCCTTGGAGAATGAGGACTCAATTAAATATATCCGCTACCATTAATCATACCAATATGAGAATTAAAAACTGGTAGGTGGTAAGAAGACAAAGAAGTATCTTTTTAGCTGCCAGAGACAATTGTAACTTGAGACGCTGAAGTTAGGATTTACTGAGATAGGCATCAGATACTTAATACATCCCAATCCATCAAAATATGAATGAAGTCGCCTACAACCGTCCCTTTTCACGTGAAAAGAAAAAAAAAATTGAAAGAAACAAAAAGCTTCTCTCAATCGTCACCCCTACAAAAAAAAAAAGGGTGGAAAAGTCTATCATTTGCTAACGAGTAGTAACAAGTCTGTCATTACACAAACAAAACCTGCTAGTCTCAGTGTCATCTGAAAGTTCGTACTACCCAACCCCTCCGCCACGAGCAGTATGAGACACAAGGCCGTCGTGTAATGGTCATTGTCGTAGGCAAAGGACAGGGTGACACGAGTTCAAATCCAAGACGAAGCTGATTGCATTTCATATAGAACTAATACCTTTGGGAAAAGTATGAATCCAATTATACTCCCCCCAGCAATGGTTAAATAGTTGGGCAGACTGAGTTCGTTAGGAAAATGAACACTCTGAATTCTACCCTGTTAAACTCTGCCAAAAAATTGACCTTGTGTCACATCCTGCTCGTGCGGAGGGGTTGCTAAATACATACTACCAGTAGTATACCAGTTTGAATTCAGAGTTTACCTTCTCCTAAGCTGGTTGTCATACTAAGTGTAAAGTGTCTAGACTGCTCTAGAAACGTAGTTTGTATTTCCCCCCGCTCTAAGATCAGTATGTGACACTTGGTCGCTTTTCCCCTGCAAGGCGCAACTTTTTTTGAATTAAGAGTTTACGTTCTCCTAGACTGGTGGCCGAACTAAGACTGCCTGAATTTTTACCATAACTGAGGGGTGAAGCGATGGATTCATGCCTTTGTAAAAGGGAATTAGGGCGAAAGTGAAATACAGACAACGTCGTCCGGGGCTTGAACCCGGATTAGAGTTTATACAGCCTACGACAATAACCATTACGCAATTTACCTATGTTATCTTAAAGAAATGACGTTGTTTCCATTTCGTCGATAGAGCTTTGCCATTCGGACTTGCAACCGCCCTGTTCATTGTTTTGTACGCAACATTTTGGTCTGTAGGTTCTACGACCTTCTTTCCTCAGGTATATTCACATTTACAAAACAAGACACCTGTTTGTTGAAAGGAAGAAGGTTTCGTTGTTTTAGGGTATATCAACCTTCTAGGGTTATTAAATGCCAAAGCCAACCTTCTAGAAGAACAGTACTGGTACTATTTAACCCATAGCTGGGGGGATAAGGGGGTTCTACGTTTCCCAAGGTTATTTGTCCGTAAGTGAACGAAATAGCGTGACTGGAGTTCGAACTCGCTTACAATGATTCTGCTGTCCAGCGCTTTAACGATTACACCATGAGGGATTGCACGAAGCAACAACAACAAAAAAAAAAAAAAAAAAAGAAAGAAAGAAAATCAACCGGTGCGATATTCAAATCTTGAAAATTACATGGCAGAATCTGATGGTATGAGAAGAAAAAAAATTGAACGCAGATTAGGGAGGCAAAAATTCAGTTTTTTTTCTTCTTGCAACTCACTGACATTAGCTTTATTTCACTCTTTTTCTGTTACATATATATATATATATATATATATATATATATATATATACCCAAGACCATGACTTGTCCAGTCGGTTAGGGCTGTAGAATACACCGAGTGGTTCTCTGCAGAGGAGTAAGACCCTCCCAAAGAGTGTTCTGGATATGACACTAAGCAATCTGATGGTGAGGTTCCAGTAATACTGGAGCTTTGGGGAATGCAGAGCACCCCTTCATTTCCATGCCTCCTTTGTACACTTTGGCCCAGAGTGGTAGCACATGATAGGGCCCTATCTAGGGGTCAAATAGAACTAAACTGCGTACTTATGCTCAAATGAATTGTTTGAAATGGAACTGTTTTTGACATTGAAACTGTATTTAGGCGAATTGAACTGTTTGAATTAGAACTATTAGACTAAAACTGAATAGCTTCAAATAGAAATGTTTTTGACAATTAAACTGTGTACTTATGCTAAACTGAACTGATTATTTGTATAAAAATGGATTTAGCATTAAATAACCTACAAAAGTTGATATGCCATAAACCCCAAACAAACAAATAATAAACGCCATGACTCACGCAGGATGCAACACGAGGTCAATTTCAAAGTGCTGTTTAACAGATTTGAATTCAGAGTTTTCCTTTTCCTTGACCGGTTGCCATACCAACGTTAAAGATCCCAGTCTACTATTTACCCATAGTTGGAGGGAGAATAGCCGGGGATACATACCTTTCCCAAGATTATTAATACTAGATGAAATGAAAGCAGCCTTGTCCATGATTTGAACTCGGGTTACCGTGTTCATTTCCTACGAGCGCTCCAGATGATAGGATAGGATAAAATTTCTAAAATGAAAATCGCAATTGTTTTTTTTACTGCCCAGTAGTCCTATATTTCTGCCAAAGGGGAAGACCTGACACCAAGGGTATTTGTTGACCACCCAACCAAACGGGCAAGTGTGGCACAAGGCCGTTTTTAAGGTGGGTCTGGCGGCGTTCCCAAAAATACCTCGCGCGCCGTCGGCATTCCCATAAAAACGTGGGGGCCTCCGGTGCCAGGCGATAAACCTAACCCCTCCAAGAGGGTTAAAACTTGGGGGGACGACCCCATGTGGTCCGAGGTATGTCCAGAGACGTGACACACCCGACCAGATGCGTGCCGTTGACACTACGACCGACCGAAGTGTGACCTATCTACTGGATCCAGTTGATTTAAATCAACCCAGACACTAACGACAGTTTTGGATGGCACTAAAATACGAGGTGCATACGATAAGTTTCCAGACTTTTTTCGTATGGGCATTTAAAATTGGCGTAGACTCTTGAACATTCAGTATGTTATTACTATACTTATTATAACATGACTGAACAATTTTTATGATTTCAGATTCAAATCAACAGCTACAGCAGGAATTGGAATACACCCTACTAAAGCCTGATTGTCACAGCTGGAGAATTTCAAAAATACAATCTGACACTTTAGAAGAATGATATGCAATAAAATTCTGTTTTAAACTTGTAAAAATGTCACAGAAACGTATGGAATGCTTCAAACTGCTTTTGGAGCATCTTGCATGAATCGAGTGTCAGTTTTTAAGTGGCATAAGAGATTCAAGGAAGGTAGGGAGTCTGTGAGGAATGATGAGAGGTGTGGGAGGAGTAAGGAAGTCAATAGACCAGAGTTGACTGGCCAAAGGGTTAGGGTTAGGGTTACTATGTTGAGGTTTTAAGTGAGTTCAGGAAGAGATTCCTTGGGAAGAGGCCAGCACTCTTCGAATCGGGTCAGTGGCATTTCCACCAGGACAATACACAAGTCTACAACCCCATCCTTGTCACAGACTATTTGAGCAAGATGGGCATCAAGACAGTTCCTCGCCGTCCCTATCGTCCAGACCTTGCTCCCTGTGACTTTTGGTTAGTCCCTAAGGTCACAGGTTGTCGTTATGAGACAATTGAGGAGATGAAAGAGGCTGTGACGATGGCCATTGATACGCTCACACAAGAGGACTTCCATGGGGCCTTCCAGAAGTTGTTGGAACGGTACAACAGGTGCATTGCAGCCGGAAGAAATTACTTCGAAGGAGACTAGAGTTTCATGTGTGTACTATCAATAAAAGTGCCCATATGAAAAAAAGTCTGGAAACTTATGGCATGCCCCTCGTACCTTATAGTGAGGTACCAGTCTTAGAGCTTGGGGGAATGTGGAATACATCTACATTACCATGACTCCCAGGTCCACTCTAACCAGGAGAGATAGTACCTGTTAGGGTCCCATGTATGGTTCAAATATGGGTTTAATGATTTACTTTACCATTTAACAATGTGCAAACGAAAAAACCCAAGCTCGTATAAAAATTGTTACCTACCAACTATTCATTGACAAATCCTATAAATTTAATATGAATGTATAAGCAGGATCTGACATTAAATAACCATGAAAAGTTAATATGCCGTAAAACAAACCAACGAACAATCATTTTTTTAGCTTTTGATTAGTTTATTTGATTTTAATGCCATGTGAACTCGTCTGGGGTTATTTACGTCAAAAGGTAATCGCCTTTATTGTACGTTGATAATTGCATTTTTGAGAAGTAATTTTTTGGCATGCAGTTCAGTCGAACACAAATGATTTTTAAACGGATCCATTTGACCCCTAAATGGGACCCTAATCCTATTTACCCAACCCCTCTGCTCGGGCAGGAGTTTAACAGGTTTCAATTCAGAGTTTTCCTTCTCCTAGACTAGTTGCCTAATCAAGGCTGAAGAACCCAGTCTGCCCTACTATTTACCCATAGATGGAGGGAGAATAACTGGATTCATACCTTTCCCAAGGGTATTAGTGCTATGTGAAATGCTATCAGTCTCGTCCAGGATTTGTTCTCGTGTCACCGTGTCCATTTCCTAGGACGATAACCATTACACCACAGGCACCTCCACCCTAATAGGTGCTCCCACTCCGAGAGAACAGACCAGGTCTAGTTTTAATTAACAAGAAAAAAAAAAGAACTTGTTCTCTAGTTGATTTTCTGTCCCAGTGAACCACTGACTGAAAATAAAAGGAAACGAAAAGATAGATAAATACTTGGATCCAGCCAGAGAAGTAAAAAAAACAAAACAACAACAACAAAAAAAAAACAAAAAAAAAACAAAAAAAAAACTGTGGAACATGAAAATGATGGAGATACTACTTGTCATTGGTGTGCTTAAAACGGTCCACAAAAGCCAGGAAAAAGTTTGGGGGAATTGAAAATTAGAAATAGATTAGATACTATCGAGAACATGGCATTGTGGAGATCGGCTAGAATACTGAGAAGTGTCCTGGAGACTGGAGGATATTTGCTGTCACTAGGACTCCGGTGGATAAACCACATCTTAAAACTGTTGCGAAAAACTTGCATAGAGTAAAAATAATAATAATAATAATAATAATAAGGCGAGCATAGATAAAACCAATCATATCAAGGCGAGGATAGATAAGACGCAACAAAATAGCAAATGTAGGCTATGCAGTGACAGAAATGAAACCATCAATCACATATTAAGCGAATGCAGAAAATTGGCACTGAAGGAGTACAAGGCTAGACATTACTGGGTGGGCAAGGTGATCCACTGGGAAATGTGCAAGAAATTTAAATTTGACCGTGCCAACAAATTGTATATGCACAATCCAGCACCTGTCCTAGGAAATGACACACACAAACTCCTATGGCACTTTGACTTACAAACAGATCACCCAATCTCGGCCAGAAGACCAGAGCTTATAATAATAATAATAATAATAATAATAAAGAATTTGCAAAATTGTCGACTTTGCTGTCCCGGCTGACCACAGAATAAAACTCAAAGAATATGAAAAGAAGAATAAGTACCTAGACCTTGCTAGAGAATTGAAAAAACTATGGAATATGAAGGTGACAATTATACCAACTATGATTGGTGCTTTTGGCACGGTAACTAAAGGATTATTAAAAGGACTGGAGGATTTGGAAGTTGGCGGACGAGTGGAGATCATCCAAACAACAGCATTATTGGGAACAGCTAGAATACTGAGAAGAGTCCTGGAGACTTGAGGAGACTTGCTGTCACTCAGACTCCAGTGAAAGACCATCAGCTAACGTTGATGTGAAAAACTCTAATGAGTAAATAATACATTATAAAAATAAACAAAAAAAGGAGAGTTTACAAAATTGTGGACTTTGTTGTCCCGGCTGACCATAAAACGAAATTGAAAGAAAGTAAAAAAAGGATAAGTACCTGGACCTTGCTTAGGAAATGAAAAAATTGTATAACATGAAAGTAACGATTATATGAATGGTGCTCTTGATACAGTCACCAAAGGATTGATACGAGGACTAGAGGACGTGAAAATAAGAGGACGAATGGACACCATCCAAACAACTGCATTATTGAGATCGGCCAGAATACTGAGAAGAGTCCTTGAGACTTGCTATCAGTCAAAATCCAGTGAGAAACCACTGGCTAACGCTGGTGTGAAAAACTCGAAAAGGAGTAACAATAATAATATCTCATCAATTAATTAGTGAATGCAACAGACGAGTACAAAAAGAATACAAGAACAGCTACGACTTCGTGAGGAAGGTGCTCCACAGCGAATTGTGCTAAAAACTGAAATTTAATCATAAATACATGTGTTTTAATCAAAGAGGCGACATCATATTGAAGGGCGGTCTTCTGAAACTAGTGGACAGGTTCACGAACCTCGGAAGCAGCTCCTCATCAACCCAGAATGACAGCAAAACGTGACAGGCAAAGCCATGGAAAGCTACGATAGCCTATCGGTCATATGGAAGTAAGACCTGACCGATAAAATAAAACGCAGTTTCTTCCTAGCAGCGGTCGTGTCAATACTGCTAGATGGATGCACCACACGGATGCTAACTAAACGTATAGAGAAAAAGCTTGCCGGCAATTACACAAGAGTACTGCGAGCTGTACTGAACAAGTCCTGGAGGTAACACCCCACAAAACAGCAGCTGTACGGTCACCTACCACTCATCACGAAAACTATCCAAGTTAGACGAACCACACATGCGGCACACTGCTGAAGAAGTCAGGACGATATCATAACCTACATACTCCTGTGTACCCCTTCAAATGGACGAGCAAAGGCAGGATGACCAGCTAGAACCTATATACAAAAGCTCTGTGCCGATGCAGGATATAGCCTTAGGGATCTCCAGGGAGCGATGGACGATAGCGACTGGTAGTGAAAGAGGGTCAGGGAGATCCGTATTAGCAGTGAGACATGATAATGATGATGAACAAAAGATATTGGCACAAACCAGAATCTGTCCTTGAAAATGAAATGCAAAAAAAACCTCTGGACGGATTACCAAATCCAGGCTAAAAAATCAGACTTAGTTTTAACTAACGAACCTCCCCCACCAAAAAAAAAAAAATGAACCTGTCATGAAGTGGATTATGCTGGTAAGGGAAAGATGGCGAAAAACTGGACTTATCAGAGAACTTTTTTTTTTAAAGTTGTAGAACATGAAGGTGACAGTGATACCAATTGCATTTGGAGCCCTCGGAACATTATCCAAGAATCTGGAAAAGAGTCTCGATTAACAGGAGATTAGAGGAAGAATTGAAACCATCCAGACAACAGCATAACTAAAATCGGAAAGGATACTTAGGAGAGTCCTGGAAAGCTAAGGAGACTTGCTCTCAACCAACCTCTCGTTAAAAACAACCTTTTAGAACTGTTATGACAAACTCACAAATAGTATAAAAATAATAATTATAATAATTATCAGAAGACGAAGAAGAAGATGAAGAAGATGAAGGAGGGGAGCAGTTTATGAAACATCAGAATAAGAATGTACAAAGCTACCAGAAACGATAAACAGCCTCACCCACGTGATTGATATTAAGATTGTCTCCAAGAATTAAAAAAAAATTAGGAACCTTAATACGGACTGTTATGGGGGGTGTCTTTGTGGTGTAATGGTTAAAACGACGGACTGCAGAATCGTTGTAAGCGAGTTCGAACACCAGTCACGCTATTACATTCACTTTCGGACAAATACCCGATGGAGAAGTATGGGTTAAATAGTACCACTACAGTTCTTCTAGAGGGATGACTTTGGCATTAAATGACCGTAAGAAACCGAAACAGGTTATTATGATCTTCAACCAAGATATGGGAATGGAATTTGGAATTGAGAAATACGTAAAGCTTATTAAAAATAAAAAAGCAAATGAGCTAATAGAATTATCTAATCAGAGAAAGCTGACTGTTTTGCAATGGCAGGTACAGTTAGATCTGTCTACCAGACTCACCATCCGAGACACACAACTAGAAGAAGAGGAGTTCCCGTGGATAAATGGCTAATATGCTGGACTCTGACATTGTAGTAAGCGAGTTCGAAAATAGTACCACTACTTGTTTGTTTGGGTTTTATGGCATATGAACCATTGTAGGTTATTTAATGCCATATCCATTCTATACAAATAAACAGTTCTGTTTCGAACAATTCAGTTTAGCATAAGTACACAGTTTAATTGTCAAACATTTCTATTGCGAGCTATTCAGTTTAGTGAAACAGTTCTAATTCAAACAATTCAGTTTAGTATAAGTATAGATTTTCTTTGCACACAGTTAAATGTAAAAAAAAAACAGTTCTATTTTAAACCGTTCAGTATAGAAAGGTTTCAATGTCAAAAACAGTTACATTTCAAACAATTCAATTTAGCATGAGTACGCAGTTTAGTTCTATTAGATCCATAGATAGGACCCAATCAGGTGCAACCCCTCTGGGCAAGAGCGGGCAAGTACAAATTTTGTTTACACACAGTTAAATGTCAGAAACAGTTCTATTTCAAACAATTCAGCTTAGCATTCAAAAATAGTTTCATTTCAAACAATTCAGTTTAGCATAAGTATACGTTTTAGTTCTATTTGATCCATAGATAGGATCCTATCAGGTGCTACCAAGCCGAACCAGAGTAGACCTGGAAGCGATGGCAATAAAGGGGTACTCCGCATTAATCAATGCTCCAGCATTAGTGGAGCCCCACTATCAGATTGTTTAGTGTCATATTCAGGACACCCGTCTAACTCCTCTGCAAAGATGCAGTCGGTGTATTCTGCAGCCCCAGTCGATTTGGCTGTTCTTCTACAAGTATGGCTTTGACATTAAATAACCTACAAAGTTGGATATTCTATTAAACAAAGAATTCAAACCATATCAATATTTCGTTTGAATAGTTGTTTTTTTTTTCTTGAATAAAATTATTTGTTGGTAATAAGAAACCAAATGAAACAACTAATAAATGTCATCGGTTTCAACTCATTTCCTCATTTTTTTAAATACCTTTTCGATCGTGTTATTTCCCGTCTTCTTCTGAAATGTTGCTGTATCTTATTCTGAACTCTCAGAGAACAAGACGAGATTCTATGACACCCCAGAACGCGACAGACGGCCTAAGAAATTCCTGGAGGGAGGCACAACGGTTATCGTCTTGGGAAACGGAATCGGTGACACAAATTTATTGCCAGGACGAGACTGTAAGCGTCTCACTTTGAACCAATGCATTTAGGAAAGGCATGAATCCATCTCTGCTCCGACTCCCTCCAGCTAAGTGTAAATAATAGAGCAGATTGGGTTATTTGGTCTTGGTTTCGGAGATGGAAAACTCTGAATTTAAAGCAGCAGTACTAAAAAAAAAAACTGATGTTGTGCGCTATCCTGCCCTTGGAGGAGGCGGTGGGTAAATATATAAAAAACTGAAATCTTGTCGAAAGCACCTACCAGCGATTAAAAAAAGAAAAAAAAAATTAAATCGAAACAATTGACTCTTCTAATAAAATTCAGACAAAATTTACAATATTTGCTCCAATCTGCGTCTGTTCCTTAGATATTCATCCATTTAACTGCGAGCCGAACGAGTCGTATCATATATAAAAACGCTTTTTTTTTTTCTGGCTAATCTTGATGACCTATCTTCCAGTTAGAATTCGGGAGAGATGGTTTGAGAAGGTGAGAGATGGAATAGTCTTGGGAGACAGGTTAGCGGAACCATTCTCAGGCTGATTTCTGACAACCTTTTTGACTTCCTTCCGTCGGAAAGGTCGATGTGAAGTAGCCAGCGACTTCAGTACGGTCTCGTGTTCAACTTGTGTTGGCTTAGGAATTGAATATGACCTCAAGTATATTATATAGAACTACATATGGGAACGATTTGCATTGAAGGCATTGTTTGGGTGGGCAACTAATGAAAGAAAAAGAAAGAAAAATATTGAAGAGGAAGAAAAGAGATTGGTTTAGTCTGGTTAAGTTTTAATGACATATCAACCATTGTAGGTTATTTCATGCCAAATCCATTTTTATACATACAAATAGGTCTATTTCAATTAACAATTCAGTTTAGTGTAATATATTTTTGGACACACACAGTTAAATGTCAAAAAAGTTCTATTTCAAACAACACAGTTTACACAAGTATATAGGTACAATGTTAAAAAACAGTTCTATTTCAAACAATTCAATTCAGTATGAATATATTTTTTTTTGTTTACACAGTAAAATGTCAAAATTGTTCTATTTTAAACGATTCAGTTTAGCATAAGTAAAGAGTTTCAATGTCAAAAACAGTTCTATTTCAAACAACTCTGTTTAGTATAAGTACATAGTTTAGTTCTATTTTACACATAGATAGGAACCTTTCAGGTGCTACCACTCCGGGCTAGAGTGGACCTGGGAGCGATGACAATGAAGGGGGTAATTCACGTGCCCCAAAGCTCCAGCATTATTGCAGAGAAGCAATCGGTGTATTCTTCAGCCCCAGCCGACTGGACAAGGAGAAAAAGAGTAATGGTGGATAGAAAAAAGAAGAAAATAAGGTTTGGTCTGGTCTGGTCTGTCTGTTCAGCGGCATATCAACATCTTAAAGGGTTATTCAATGCCGAGGATTTTACCTAGAACGATATTTTCAATGTTTCATTGCATTATTAAAAAAATTTTCAATAATTTACACACAGTTATATATCAAGTATTTCTATCTAATACAAACCAGTAGTTAGGGGTCATTAATTACATGCGATATATAATATGGCCTGGGAGACCGCGGTTCAAACCCAGGGCGAGTTATACCAAAGACTCAAAAAATTGTACTTAATGCTGCCTTGATTAACACTCGGCATTATGAGATTCGTAACAATCCAGGAAATGGAATAGCACCCTCCTTTACACCTCGGTGTGAATGAAAATAATAAAATAGAAGCTCAACCTACGTTCAGCCATGAGTTTTTATCCGATTTTATAAAGAAAACAACTCTCTCTCTCTCTCTCTCTCTCTCTCTCTCTCTCTCTCACACACACACACACACACACACACACACACACACACACACACACACATGTTTACATATTTTAATCTTGGTAAGGCAACTGGTCAAGTTTTGCTTTGATTTCTTTATTTGAGGGCATTTCAACCTTTGCGGGTAATTTAATACCAAAGCCATTCTTGTAGAAGGATAGAAGTGGTATCATATTAACTTTTGTGAATAATTGTTATGAAGCATCTTATTTAATTCATGAGTGATACTATCTATCTATCTATCTATCTATCTATCTATCTATCTATGTGTGTTTGTGTGTGTGAGCGTTGTAGCTAAAAATATTTCATTATTTCGGTATAATTTTTGGGCTTGAATTTAACATAAGATATTGTCATATTAGATTTTTTCATTCATTTCTTTCTTTAGTTTTTTTTTCTTTCTATTCTTTTTTCTTTTTTCCCCCCCACTTTTCATTTGTTTCTCTTGGATTTTGTTGGTTTCTTTCTTTTTTCGTTCTTTTCTTAATTTCCCTAGTCTCTTCTTGTCCTCTTTTCTTATTTTCTTTCATTCTCTTTCTCTTTCTTTTTATCTACTTTTTTTCTTTGATTTTTGATTTTCTTTCACTCAATTGTTTGTTTCATTTTTTTTACGTTTTTTTTCATCTCCTTTTTTTCTTTTGTTTCTCTTTTAAGGCCATCCATCTTTCTTTCTTTCTTTCTTTGGTTTTTTCTCTCTATACCTTTTCTTTCTTTCTTTCTTTCTTTCTTTCTTTCTTTCTTTCTTTCTTTCTTTCTGTTGCTTTTACGTTTTTGTGATACTTTATTTAATTGTACTTGTTTGTATGTTTGTTTGTTTGTTTGTTTTTCTTTCTTTCTTTCTTTCTTTCTTTCTTTCTTTCTTTAACTAAAAACACCCATTTGTCTTTTTAGTGGCCTCTTAATTATTTTTTTTACTGATTTCTTTCTTTGATACATCCTCCCCTCCCTTTTTTTTGAATCTCATCATTCTACCCATCAAGTTTCGTCTGTCTTCAATCTCCATCTCCTTCATCCATTAACCACCACCTTCACGGAACAGGTGTCTCTTATACGAAAAAGGCTTTAAAACGTTACTTTACAAAACCAACAACAGAAATCCCGTATTAAAAAGAGGTGGTGGTAGTGGTGGTGGAGAAAGAAACCGAAAAAGGGTCTATTAAAGAAATGGATCCTTTGAGCAAATCCAGCCGTTCCATGTTTTGGAACCCAGATTTCTATCCATTATTCAAATCTCTTGGCATGTAGATTAAAAGGGTGAAGGGGCAACTTTGAAGATACAGAGAATAACTAGCTTGATTGGTTAGGTTTTATGGCATATAAACCCTGCGGGTTATTTAATGCTAGATCCTTTTTTATAGATAGATATACTGAATATATATTATTTGATTAGGAATAATTTATAAATAAAATTTTAAATGAGCCAGAACTCTGAGAATTTTTTTTTTTTTTAGTTAAGAAGAAACACCACAAAAAACTACCATAATGAGGACAAAAAGTCCGCAATAAATAAAAAATTAATTCTCAGATTAAGAAGCCTCATCTCAAAATGATTCCAATTAAAGACGAGCCAGAGCTCATTTGTATGCATATAGTTAAACGATTTTAAGTATTTCTATCTAGCATAAATAATTCGAGTAAATATTAATCATTTTTTTTACGCACAGTGATGTGGTTTCAAGTATTGTTCACGCTAAAAGTTTTATTTGTATGTAGTTAAAAGGCTTTAGGCATTGCTATTTAGTATTAATAATTCGATTTAACGCAATTTATTTAGTTTAGCCGTGGCCGTCGCTATTTATACCAAGGCTTGCTCTATGAAATGTGACGTCACGTTAGTGGATCTATGAATCCCTCGCTTCATGTCAACGTTGAATTATTATCACAAAGTCGTATATATCGCGGAGGCTCCGGTTTAGCCCTGTAGGCTGGGGCTGTAGAATACACTGACTGCATCTCTGCAGAGGAGAATGATCCCCTCCAACGAGTATCCTGGATATGACACAAGACAATCTGATAGTGAGGCTCAAATAAGGCAGGAGTTTGGGGGAATGTACTCCTTTTATTGCTATCGCTTCAATGTCCACTCTGACCCGAAATGGAAGCATCTGATAGCGTCCTATCTATGGGTCGAATAAAACTGTTTCACATTTAAACTGAGAGCGAACAAATGACTTATGCTAAATTGAATTGCTAGAAATAGAGCTGTTTTATCATTAAACTGTGGGTAAGCAAATGACTGATGTTTAATTGAATTGTTAGTGATACACAGGAATGCTTGAAACCACTTAACGTGGTTGAGTTATACGCAATTGAATTGTTTGAAATAGAATTATTTGATCTTTTAACGCTGTGTATCGAGAAAATTTGTTTACAAATCATATATTCAATATATATGTATAAAGAGGATTTGGCATTAAATAAACAGCAATGGTTGATATGCCTTAAAACCAAACCGAACCAAATCTATTCATTCATTTGCGTTCGAATTCCAGTCGCGGCATTATGTTCACTTTCGGACAAATACCCTTGGGAAAGGTATGAACCCCCTGATCCTCCCAGGTATGGGTTAAATAGCACCATTACTGCTCTTCTACAAGGATGACTTTGGCATTAAATAACCTACAAAGGTTGATATACCATTAAAACCAAGAAACCAACCATTCATTTGCACACAGTTAAGTGGTTCGAAGTATTGCTTTGTAATTCAATTTTTTCGCGCCGTTGAATTATCTTAAGTATTCCTATCTAACTCGAATAATTCTATTTAGTATTAATCTTTTATATGCGCACAGTTTAATTCTGTATGTATTACTATGTAACACCAATAGTTTTATCTGTATTCAGTTAAATGGTTTGAAGCATTGCTATGAAACTTTAACAATTCAATTTAACAGCAGTCATTTGTTTACACAGAGTTAAATAGTTAAACATAGATATCTATAGATTGTAGAGTTGGCTTTAACTTAGATCCGGTTTTGTCATCACTTTGTAGTCATTACTCCCAGGTCAACTTTAACCCTGAGTAGTTCTCGGTATTTCCGTTTGGCTGTGATGTTAGGACACATACACACACATTAGCACACACACACACATACATAAGAATTTCATATCTCTCATTGTAACTTAATTATTAAAACAAATTCCAAGTGACTTTGGCATGATACTAAATTACACCCACTTGTCGGACTCCAGTTCAGAAGCTCTGCCGATTGGGGCGTCGCAATTTTGTTGCTATTACTAACAGTTTGACTCAGATTCAAAGTAATTGAACCTGTTAAAATCCATTTATAGGTAGGTTAATTAAAGATAAATAGATAAGGTTGTGATAATGTTTAAAATGATACTAAACTAGATAAATATAATGACTCTTAAAACTTTGATATTACAACTATCATCGGAAGTATTAAAATGATTGATATACATTTCATTTAATACAAAATAAGATAGGAATACTTGAAACCATATGATTCAGTACAAATTAGTGGTATTATATTTATACAGTGTATACAGGGTATCTCAAAAGGGATGCGACACATAATTATGATAATGATTTATTACAAAGACAAGTGCAATGGCGGTCATTTGGAATATGTCCAGCAAAAATGTATCTTTTGAGTTAGAGACAATGATTTTTATTGTGTGACCCATTAGTTAAATTGTTTCAAGTATTATTAACACTGATAGTTTTACTTGACACAATTAAATGGTTTCCAGTATAGTAAACGATTTAGCAGTTCTATTTGACCCATGGATGTGACGCTAACACGTACAACCACTCTGGGTCAAAGCGGGCATGGGAGTAAAGGCAATAAAGGGATACTCCACATTCCCCAAAGCTCGAGGGTTCGAGCCTCGCCATCAGACGCAGTTTCGTGTGATATCCGGGACTCTCGTTAGTAGGGGCCTTACCATTCTGCGAAGATGCTATTGGTGTATTCTACAGCCCCACCTGACTAGGCTACAAGCAAATGGATGGGGCTATGTCGGAATAGAAAATTGTATGTATCTGAGTAATACTATGCAAGTTTATCAAGACTGCCGGGCGCTAGCGTTGGGCGAGTGTTATCAAGCTAAATCACCTGGTTCCAAGGGGCTGTCCCCTCAGGCAATACCAGCTTTGAAGGGCCGAATTCATATCTTGGCGCGTGAGTCGTTATTCGTGCGTCCTCCAACCACTTGCCACAATAAAATGACCTTGTTGGGCACTCGGTTAAATCATAGTAACATTCAGTTAAATAATTCATATTAAATATTTCATCCGATAGTTTCCAAAAATGTTCTCTTAATTTCTTTTTTTCTTACGATTATCTCTGAATTCTTCCAATTCAATTTTAAAATTATCTTGCGAGATCTTGAGATCTTGTACTTGAGATATTCAGATCTTTTTTTAAAAAAATTATTTTCTCCTCCTTTGTAGTCTACTAAAATGTTCTTAATACTAAGTTATTAGGTTCCTTAAAATATCAAGGCTAATGAGCAGAGTGTTCGACAATGTGTCGGGAGGTCGGGGTTCAATCCGAGGTCGAGTCATACCAAAGAAAATGGTACTTGATCCTGCCTTGCTTAACACTCAGCGTTATAAGATAAGAATCAAGGGTAAAGTGGAGCAATCGAGGAAATGGAGTAGCGCGCTTCTCTATACCTCTTTGTAGTAGCTATTGAAAAGGGAGTCTTTAGGTTACCCTCGACTAAGGTCGCCAACTTTACTTTATTATCATAATTAAAGATTGAACGAACTATATTTGTCGAAAAAAGTAAGATATTTCGTTGTGTCTAAGTTTGAGCATCAACTGATCGCTCCCTAAAACAGTGGAGAATGTTCAAACTACAGCATTATTAAGATCAACCAGAATACTGAGAAGAGTCCTGGAGATTTGAGGAGAATTATTGTCATTCAGGCTCCAGTGATAAACCATGGGCTAAAGCTGGTGTGGAAAGATCTCAAAGGAGTATAATAATAATAATAATAATAATAA
Organism: Sepioteuthis lessoniana; assembly: GCA_963585895.1. Lineage (NCBI taxonomy): Eukaryota > Metazoa > Mollusca > Cephalopoda > Myopsida > Loliginidae > Sepioteuthis > Sepioteuthis lessoniana. Next base: position 35,871,413 of record OY757915.1, read on the forward strand.
TAATAATAATAATAATAACATCCCTGGGTGGGCAAGGTGATACACTGTGAGTTGTGCAAGAAATGGAAATTTGAGGATACGAACAAATGTTATATGAACAACCCAGCATATGTCCTGGAGAATGAGACTCATAAACTCCTATTGGATTTTAACATACAAACGGATCACCTAATGTCGGCCAGACAACCAAACCTTAAAATAATCAACAAAAGAGAGAGAGAGAGAGAGAGAGAGAGAGAGAGAGAGAGAGAGAGAGAGAGAGAGAGAGAAACTTGAAAAATTATGGACTTTGCTGTTCCGGCTGACAATAGAGTAAAACTAAAAGAAAATAAAAAGAAGGATAAATACATTGACCTTGCTAGGGAATTGCAGAAACTGTTGAACATGTAAGTGTCGTTCATACCAATTATAATTGGGGCTCTCCGTACAGTCACCAAATGATTAAAAAAGGGACTGGAGGATTTGGAAATAAGAGGACGAGTGGAGACCATCCAAACTACTGCATTATTGAGATTGGCCAGAATACTGAGAAGAGTCCTTGAGACTTGAAGAGACTTGCTGTCACTCAAACTTCAGTGAAAGATCATCAGCTAACGTTGCTGTGAAAAATTCTCAAGGAATAATTATAATAATGATAATGATAATGGTAACCCGGATATAAGAGAGTCGTCGGGACCGGAGAATAAGTATCTTATATCCGGGTTTGGTCTATTTTGTTTAGGTAACACAGATTCTAATTTGGGAGCAGATAAAATTTCTATTATATCAGGGTCTTCTATATTAGGTCTCTTATATTAGGGTCTCTTATATGCGGGTCACACTAATAATAATCCTTCGTAAATGATTGAACAATTTTATATGATCGGGATATGGGACCCTAACAGGTACTATTACTCCGGTTTAAGTGAGCATGGGAATAATGGCAATGAAGCCTCACCACCCGATGCATTTTAGTGTCATACTCGGGACACAATTCCTTAATAACCATTAAACTACGAGCAGCTCCTTCTTTAAATAAAATAAAGTTAATTTTTTTGTTTAAATAAAATAAAGTTAATGTTTTTGTTTGAATAAAATAAAGTTAATCTATTTTGTTTAAGTAAAATGAAGTTAATTTCTTTTTGTTTAAATAAAATAAAGTTAATTTTTTTTATTTAAATAAAATAAAGTTATTTTTTTGTTTAACTAAAATAAAGTTAATTTTTTATTTAAATAAGATAAAGTTAACTTTTTTTGTTTAAATAAAATAACGTTTTTTTGTTTTAATTTAAGAAAAACTTTTTTTTTTCGCTTGAATGAAATAAACTTAAATAAAGCTAATTTTTTTCGTTTAAATAAGGCAAACGTAAGTTTTTTTTTTTGTTACAATGAAATAAAGGTAATTATTTTTACGTTTTAAATAAAATAAAGTTAATTTTTCTGTTTCGGTAAAATAATTTTGTTGTTGTCTGAATTAAATAAAGTAAATTTTTTTCGTTTGAATAAAATAAAGTTAATTTTTTTTCTCGCTTAAATAAAGTATTTTTTTCGTTTAAATTAGACAAACGTAATTTTTTCGTTACAATGAAGTAAAGTTAATTATTTTTTCGGTTTAAATAAAGCAACTTCTTTTTTTAGTTTTAATTAAAGGGATTTTATTTATTTATTTATTTATTTATTTATTTATTTTATTCGTCTTATTTCATTTTATTATTCGATGCCGAAATAAGTCACAAAATATTCTGTTCATTTGAAATATTGAATTAAATCTATTTAAAAAAAACAAACAAACAAAAATATCAAAAAGATGCTTCTTGATAAAGTTGACAAAATACTTACAAAAGTAAATAAATTGAACAAAACTGAAAATATTAGATGATTAAAAACAACAAGAAAACAAACAAAAACAAACTCCGCACCCTGTATATGTTGGTTAAATCAATCATCATTCCCTAGACTCTCTCTCTCTCTCTCTCTCTCTTTCTCTTTCTCTCTCTCTCTCTCTCTCCATCCCAATCGGTCATCGCTTGCGATAGGTCCTCTAAACAGTATTCAGAGTCTGCAAAGAGCAGATGAAGGTCAGATTTTGCTAGTTGACCAACACGAGTCTGTCCATTTGTGGATGACCACAGTAGAATGTCACTTATGAATTTGTCTTCATTTCTTCAATGTCTTATTTATCTTATTCTAATGGGTTGTCAGATGGGAGGTAAGTAGCCGTACAGCTGCTGTTTTGTGGGCTGTTTCTTCCAGAATTTATTCAAAACAACACGGATTATCCTTTTGTAGTCACCATCTAGACTTTTTCTCCTAGCGATTCGTCCAGAGCAGTTGGTGTCCGTCCAGTCGGCTGGGGCGGTAGAATACACCGACTACGTCTCTGCAGAGAGGTAAGACCCCTCTCCCAAAGAGGGTCCTGACTTTAAACGATCTGATGGTAAGGATCCAGTAATGAAGGAGCTTCGGGGATTGTGTTGTAGACATTCATTGCCATTGCTCCCAGGTCCAAACTGGCCCGGAGTGGTAGCACCTGATAGGGTCCAATCGATGGGTCAAATACAACTGTTTGAAATTTAAACTGAGAGCAAACAAATGACTTATGCTAAACTGAATTGTTAGAAATAGAACTGTTTGATCATTTAACTGTGCAAATGACTTGTGTTTAATTGAGTTGTTAGTGATACGTAACAATACTTGGAATCATTTACTGTGTGCAAACGAAGGAGTAATATTGAATAGAATAATTAGTGTTAAGTAACAATCCTTGTAACCATTTCACTGTCGACAAAGAAATGGTTAATATTGAAAAAAATCATTACTGTTCGTTAGCAATAATTGAAACCCTTTAACTATGTAGAAACAATAGCAATACTACTGTGCAAAAAATAAGTTCTAATCCATTTTAAAATGAAATAACCAATAAACTAATCTCTTCTAACGATAGGCTATCGGTCATATGAAAGTCAGGGCTGACAGATAAAATGAAGCGCAGTTTCTTCCAAGTTGTGGTCGTGTCGATATTGCAATCTAGATGCACTACATGGACGCTAACTAAACGTATGGAGACTTGACGGCAACTACACAAGAATGCTGAGAGCAATATTGAACAAGTCCTGGAGGCAACACCCCACAAAACAGCAGTTACCTACCACCCATCACGAAAACTATCCAAGTTAGACGAACCAGACACTGCTGGAGAAGAAGGGATGAGCTCATAAGTGATGTACTCCCGTAGACCCCTTCACATAGACGAGTAAAAGCAGGACGACCAGTTCGAACCTACATACAGCAGCTCTGTGTCGATACGGGATGTAGCCCTGAAGACCTACAGGAAACAATGGACGATTGGGAGACGTGACGACAGAGGGTCAGGGATATCCGTGTTGATAGCACGACATGATGATGATGATGATGATGATGAATCTCTTAAATGTCGAGTATATCTATTTAAATGTGTAAATTATTACTGTTACATAGCAATACTTGAAACCACTTAACCGTGTGCAAACAAATGATTGATATTAAATAGAATTATTGGTTTCGGGTAGCAATACTTTAAAACATTTAACTGTGTGTAAAAAAATGAGCTCAGGGTCGTTAAACAATATTATTAGCAAAATGTGTTTACAAATCATATATATTTAATATGTTTGTATTAACAGGATTTGGCTTTAAATAACCTACAATGGCTGTTATGCCATAAAACCAAACAAACCAATTGATGCAGTCAATAGAACTGACTCAGCAACAACTTGGAAGAATTTCCGTTTTATTTTATCAGGAAGGTAAGATTTCTATATAATCAATAAGCTGTTGATAGCCAACCATGATATACTGACATCATTATCAGTCAATGAAATAGTGCCATCTAGGTATGTAAAATGATCTTGTAATTTCAGAGGCCTGTTCAGAGGCCCCATTTTGTTTAAAGAACCTGAACCGTTTTATCTTAATTCACATGAAAAAAAATCTACGCTTCTTTCTGCCTGTTCCAGAGATTCGGCTTGAAAAGGTGCTTTTGTGAGAAGCTCTAGATCTGCATCCGTGAAAGTTTCTATGATATCACCTGCTTTTTGCTTTTTTAAGTGCACAGCCATTTTCTTTCATTAAATCTATTGACATTCGTAATTCGTAATCTAGGCAGATTATAACTAGAAATGAGCCTAATGTATTTCCTTGCGAAACTCCATCAACAATATCCAAGAAATCTGTGTCACTATCGGGTGCGCAAACCATTGTTTTGTATTTTTGTAGGGCGATATTTGTTTCTGCCTCTCACCAGACAGGACTTGACACAGTCTTTTTTTTATAATGGGGGTTTAGGGAGGTGAAGGTCGAGCACTAGACACGGCTCGAACCCTGCTGGATGTATGTTGGTCATCGGATCACTTAGTACCAGATGAGCCAACTGCTAGACTTGAACTCAAACGATATATGACGTGAGCCCGGCATTTATGTCTGCGCATAGCTTGAAGTACATTCGAAATCTAGTGCTATGCAATGCTTGTCAATGACGTCATCACCCACCTGCAGGTGGTCCAGCTGAGGCTTGAGGCCATTTGGCTCCGAATCTGTCCTTGACCTTTAAAAGTTGGAGAGGAACAGATACCTCTCCCCCAGGCACAAAGCTCGCTACGCCCTTGTGCTTTTGTAGGGCATTATTATGGTGGTAACATGTGTAGCGGGGGACTTTATGTTGACAGTATTTGCCCCATACATATGTAATCAAATTGTTGAAATCTACAAGCAATTGAATATTTTTGCATATACTCCTTTAATGATACAACGAATTGTCAGAATCTGAAATGTTGTGGATCTATTTATCCGATAACCGCTTCGATTTTTCCTGGGAATTTTCTCAACTTCAGGTCAGTAAGAGTTATACCATTGTAGTTCCTTGTGTTTCCGAGGCCACCAATCTTGGGAAAGGGGAGGGTGCAGCCTTTTGTCCATTTCTCTTTCTGTTAGATTTATTATTTTCGACCTATTGCGGGCTTTTGGCCATTGTGAAAGCATACTTATTTCAAGATTGTTTACATTTCAAGACTGATAAACTTATGGACACAATAGGATTGGCGTACAAGTGTGTATGAGAATCGAACGATATTTTAACGGCATTCATTGGATTGGCTGTTTTTTAAAAAAAATATTTTCAAATTTGTTAATAAATCTTTTCTGTGTAAGCATGTCTGTGTGAGTGTGTGTGTGTGTGTGAAAGAGAGAGAGAGAGAGAGAGAGAGAGAGAGACAGAGAGCTAACACAATGAAAATAAAAACGCTGATTTTTCTTCTTAATTTTTAGAACATTATTTTGTTAATTGTTAAATATATATGAACAAACTGATGGTGTCATTGGGTGTTATGGCATATCAACCCTTATAGGTTATTTAATGCCAAATATTTATAGGATTTGTAAACACATTTTGAAGATAACATTCTTAAACGTGTCTTAGCTTTTTTTGCATACAGCTAAGTGGTTTCAAGTATTGCTATATAATAGTCACAATTTAACATCAGTCATTTGTTTGCACACAGTTTGTTCTATTTGACTCGAGGATAGAGCCCAATCAGGTGCTACCACTCCGGGCCAGAGTGGACCTGGAAGCAATGGCAATTAACAGGTACTCCACATTCCTCAAAGCTAGAGCCTTGCAATCAGATGGTTTAGGGTCCAATCCATGACGCTAATGGGGAGGGGACGACTTACCCCTCTGTTGAGATGTAGTTGGTGTATTCTACAATCTTAACCAAATGGGCTGTGAACAAATTGAGATAAAGCATTTTGCGACAAACGTATAAATACTTACATAAAGATAGGTAGATAGATACATTTAAACTGACAGACAGATACACAATAGGAAAGAATGTTGTCTCTTTCAGCCCTTAATCACTCTTTCTTTTTTCCTTTTAATTCTCAGTACTTTATTTTCATCACACACACACACACTCTCTCTCTCTCTCTCCCTCTTTCTCTCTCACACACACACACACAAATATATATATATATATATATATATATATATATATCCAGGGTGATGAAGCAAAATATGGAATGATTTTTAAAACGTTTTTTAGTCTGATTAGTCCAAATTTTGATTTTAAAAAAAATCGACAAATCTAAATTTTCATGATTAGCTCTATCATTCAAGCACTTTTTAATTAAAATTCAGTCCAATATGAGTGAACAAGAAAAGAAACAACAAAGAATCTATGATTTGCTCAACGCCGAAATCAAGCCAAAAAAGAAAATTCCGAAATAATTGGAGTTTCTTTATGGCCTTCATCAAGCCTAGACCCTAACCCCCTTCATTATGCTATATGGGGCGTTTTAGAAAACAAAACAAATGTAACTTCCCATTCAAATATTGATTCACTTAAGACTGCTATTGTGGTGGAATGGAATAAAATCGCTGAAGAATTTATTTTGAAATATACAAATCGTTTCAAAGGCGTCAAGATACATACTGTTTTGTGCTTAACTTCTTATTTTATTGCTTATTATTAAAATCAAAATTATTCTTGTTTTACAATCGAGTCGTTTATCATTATACTAGAATATTCCTAATTTTGCTTCCGCACTCTGTATATGTATTTAGAGAGAGAGAGAGAGAGAGAGAGAGAGAGAGAGAGAGAGAGAGAAAGGAAGAGAGAAGGAGGAAAGATAGAGAGAAAGATAGATATGAATGGACGCAATATGACAAACTAATACAGTCGCCGTCCCCTTTTTTCCAGTCGTTTTCTGTACTTTATTTTGTTAATTGTTAAATATATATAAACAGACACAGTCAAATAAAATAGATTAATGATATCAATGTTTGATTCTACGATAGACGGAAAGATAGATATGAACAGACTAAGATAGATATATAGATAGACAGATAGAATCAGACTGAGATAGATAGATAGATAGATAGAATGAGACTGATAGATATGAACAGACTTAGATGAAACACAATTCGACAACATGCAGACATAATCCGATCCGTACATAGATACATAGATACATACTGATAGATAGATAGATATACAGAATAATAACGAACATGCCGGTATATAAATGAGAGGAAAGAGAGTAGTTGGCGACAAGGGACAACCCGCTGCTCGAACCGGATGTCCCCTGAGTCAGGGAAGGGTGTCCGCCATAAGTAAGGCGCCCGGCTTAGCTCGTTAGACAAGGGTCAGTGACGCAGCAAACCGTTATGCACAAAACTGTTTCAAAAACCCAGTTGGTAGTGCTTGTTCGTTAAGTAAACATTAAGCGTACTTTGGGGGGCAATCAGTCGTTCATTCGTTTGTATATTACACTCACGTTGATACTCTCCACCCTTGAGGAAGACTACTCCGAGGAACAACATACGTGGACATATGTGAAAAAATGCACTTGAATTTACATATATATATATATATATATATATATATAGAGAGAGAGAGAGATAAATATATATGAACAGACTGAGATAGATAGATTGATAGATAGATATCTCTCACTCTTCCCTCCCCCTCTCTCAATCCATTTTTATACAAATAAACAGTTCTATTACAAACTTAAGTTTAGCGTAAGTACAGTTTCAATGTCAAAAACAGTTCTATTTTCGACAATTCAGTTTAGCATAAGTATGCAGTTTAAATTTCAAAACAGTTTTATTTCAATCAATTCTGTTTAGCGTAAGTACAGTTTCAATGTCAAGAACAGTTCTATTTCAAACGATTCAGTTTAGCATTAGTATGCAGTTTAAATTTCAAAACGGTTTTATTTCAATCAATTCTGTTTAGCGTAAGTACAGTTTCAATATCAATGTTTGGTCTGAAGAAATCCTTTGAATAAAAGCTGAAATATTATTACTAAATCCTTTATTAGTGTTTGATTTATCTATCTTTCCTCTTATTTTATCATTTTGTCAGATTCATCACAATCTACCATTTCAACACACACACACATACATATATATATATATATATATATATGAATATATATAATGCAATTAGAAGAAAACTCGAACCTTGTTCCTAATATATTCTTATACGAAGTCTAACATGGATGACTTCAAAACGATCTGTATATATGAAAACTTACCTGTCTCGGTATATTTCTTTAAAAAGCGGGAGGATTTTTCTTGTCTCTTAAAAAATCCAACATTTTTTTCAAACATCATTCCCCATGCTAAACACGTACTAAATACTTTTTAAATTAAGAACGCTATATGCACGTTTGTATCTTTTTCGTTGTATACATTTTATTTGCTTCTGTTATCTTGATAAGCATCCATCGCTGTGTGAACAATTCTCATGATATCAAAGTTCTGATGAAGGTTATTAAAACCGAAACGTTTAACGTTGGCTTTATATAAATTCATCTAATTTGGATTATTCTATTTTTCTACTTTCTTCACACACACACACACACACACACACACACACACACACACACACACATATATATATATATATATATATATATATATATATATATATATATATATATATATATGTATATGTGTGTCTGTGTTTCACGATTCAATTGCTTAAATGTAGCAAAACTAAAAAAAATATTTGGTCTGAAGAAATCCTTTGAATAAAAACTGAAATGTCACTACTAAACACTTTATAACGCTTATAATTTATCCATCTTTCCGCTAGTTTTTATCATTTTGTCAGATTCTTCCCAATGTACCATTTCAACACACACATATATATATATATATATATAATGCAATTAGAAGAAAACTCGAACCTTGTTAAATTGTCATTATAAACTTATTTCAACTACGGACGCTGACTGGACATTACATATATATATATATATATATATATATATATATATATATATATGGATAATGTATTTAATAGTAGACTCTCTTGTGGGCATGTTTTATCAAAAATGACTGACAAGGATTTTGTGTTCATTTTTTTTCCCAGCTTTTCTTGTGCATGAACAAGATACGAGAACTGTGGTTGTTGACACTTTAAGAACAGTCCTAAATTTCTGTTAGTGGAGTTTGAGTTCGGATAATTTCGACTGTTTTCAGTCATTTTCGGGAACATAAGTGCTTCTCAGTGCTAAACGGATTATGGTATTAAAAACAAGCCTCACTTTAGTTATAAAAACAAAAATGAAATAATAATTTAGTTTAAATTCTAAACAAGTTTAATTAAAAAATAGCATATGGATTACCTTGATAATGGTTCAGACGAAAGTAGAAAGTACTCGGTATAACACAAATAGCCCCCTTGGAAAAATCATCAACAAATTTCAAAATTGCAACATAATGAAAAAAAACAAATAAAAAAACAAAAAACAAAAAAACAAAAAACATAAGGACTCTAGAAAGAAAAAAGAAAAAAATTCCAAAACAACAAGTATTCGATTTTATTAAATCAAACCAATTTGAATATATATATATATATATATATATAACTGAGCACAATAAAAAATTTTGTCTACATATTCTTTGTTAATCCTTTCGAATTGCCTCATCGCTCTTGATATTCGGTTGGAATTGATTGATAAACCTTCCATAATTATATATATATGGAGTGCTGTATTTATTCTCTTCGCAAAAAAAATTTTGTAAACGGTTGTGTGACATTCTTTTGAACACCTCTTTTCCATAAGAGATGTGATTAAAAGAATGTATCAAGACTGAAGATTAAGACGATTTAAATTTTTAAAAATTCGTCTTCATAAAATCTTTTGTCGATCTTAGCAACTTATATTGTTGTATAGGAGAGGAAGGCTGATGAAGCAAAATGAAATCTACCTATTTTCTTTTTCTTTTACTACCCAAAATGTACGGGTGGGAGTGTGAGAGACAGTCGGGGACAGTTGAGCTTGCACACATAATGGCGGACGGTACTGATCTTCAGTGAAACATCTCTGCCTTTCTTCTCCATTCTTGAAAAAGTTTCTGGTTATACAATTATTCCTTACGCCCACGCATCTCGAACCTGCTACTTACACATTGCACGTGGACCCGCCTCCTTCTAGAATTCCACCCATATAAAACACGGGACCACGCTTCTTTCTAGCATGCCACCAACGCATTTAACGCTGCATTTTCGCCGGGGTACCAACGTCCTGTTTACTTTAGGAACCATGATAATGTCCGGTTATTTCTCGTTCGCGGTTACCGATTTCTTTCAGACATGCCACCCACGAAATTCACGTGGCATGTCGAAGGGATCTTCAAGTTAATACCCAACAATATGATACCATTTAATCATTTAGAAGACAGAGTATCCTTACTCAAGAGTAACATAAAAGTACCAGAAAAGAGAAAACTCAATGTTTCAAAATACCTTTAGAAACACAGAAATGGAATCTTTAAAGTAATGCCAATATACCAAACCAAAGACTACTCATTACTCCAAATAAAAGAAAAAAAATTCAAAGATAAAGTTAAACCTACATTAAACAAACCTTTACACACACAAACAAACAAAATCACCCAGGGAGGAAGGTTAGTTGTTGGTTAGGTTTTATGGTATATATCAACTATCGTAGGTTATGTAAGGGAAGAAGGGAAATAAAAGTATCAAAATTTGTTAAAGAAAAACATATTAAACCAGTCTTGATACCTTTTAAATAGAAGATTTAAGACGAAACAGGTGGTTATACAAGCATATATACCTTCCAAATTAATGGCACCTTGCTCTGTACAACTTTTTTCTTGCTTCCTTATCTGAAAACAAGGCGCTCGAAACGTAACGGTTATCGTTGTTTGAAGTGAACTCAGATACCCGACAGCCCAGTTGACTCAGCTGAATCTTTGACGAGTGTCCTTGATATGATACTAAACAATCTGATAGTGAGACTTCAGTCGGGGAACTTTGTGGAATGTCTCTTCATTAACATTACTCCCAAGTCAACTCTGACCCGGAGTGGTAGTAACCACTTAGGGTCCTATCTATGGGTCAAATAACGATTTAATCATGTACTATACAAGAAACCATTTAACAGTGGGCATACAAATGGCATATTAAATGGAAACATTAGGATTACATTGCAATACTTGGAACCATTGAATTGTGTATGAATGAGTGAATAATCTTGAATAGAATCATTAGTTTTTGATAGCAATACTTGAAACTATGTGTACCAACAAATGGGTTCTGATTCTTTTAAAAATCCTTACAAGCTATTCAGTTGCAAATCATATACATACATATATATATATATATATATATATTTATATATATATGTATATAAACATAATTAGGCATTAAATAAGGGTTGAAGTGGGTAGAGTGTTCGCCATTGGTCCGGGAGACCTGAGTTCAATCCCAGGTCGCGTCATAATTAAGAGTTTAAAAATGGTACTTGAAACTTCCTTGCTGAATACTCAGCAATATAAGGTACGTATCAAGGGTAAAGTGGAGCAATCCATGGAAAGGATTAGCGCCCTTCCCTACTCCTCAGCGTTGAAGCTATTGAAAAGGGAGCCCTCTGGTCACCCTCGCCTACGGTCGCCAACTTTACTTTTTACTTATGCTATAAAAAACAACTAATCAAGCGGCTCTCCGAGATCGAATCCTAAACGAGGCAGTTCTTATTTTATCTTGTGTTAATACCACTAAAAATATATGAATTAACAATTTTCCTTTTAGCTATAGGAAAATAGAAAGACAGCCTAGGATCTTTGCCCTTGATAAGGCAACTGTTCTCGGAGAAAGAAAACTCTGAATTCGAACTAGACCTGGAAAAAGAGGAGCTTTTCCATGTTATTCCTGCCCCAGATATATCATATAAGTAATAACTCCACGTCCAAACTTTTCAAGTCTGGTAGAAAGCTGAAAGTTCATCTAAAAGATGGAATTTGAGGACGTGGAAGATATTAAGTGATAATTATGGTTTATCTTCACACGATATCTAAAGAGGAGTTTCGGAAGTGGAAGACTCAAAGAAATAGATGAGTTGAATGCCAAGGGAAATGTTTCGAAGAGAATTAACGCTTTATACACAATTCATTTCTGTCTTGGTAAATACAGCTTTGGTGTTCATACTCTTTTAGTCGCTACGACTCCCATGTTGCGTTCATTCAATGACTCATCTCCTTTTTTTCCTTTACTTGCTTCTTCTTCGATGGCTGTCGATCTCCGCATTGCTTTGCTGTGACGTACAAACGCGGAGACATCATTTACTGGGAAGAACAAATACTAAGGCACTTTTGTGTGCCTACTTCTTTTATTACTTCTGATTTAAGACGCTATTTCCTTACATAAGACCCTACAACATTACGGTAGCGACGTTTTGAACATAGGCGGAAAAATTATATTTTTTGCACGAGTGTATTTCAGCCCCTCGGAACCAACTGATTAAATATCTAACAATTTTTCTAAATTATAGGACTATCCAGTCTCCATCAAGTTCTCTTCCTGATCCTGGGGTGATACCTTGCCACTCTCATCCCATTGACTTGATGTCGTTAAAGTTTCGGTTTCTTTGTTTTAATGCTACATCTACATCCATGGGTTATTCAATGCCAAAGTAATCTTTGTGAAAAGATAGTAGTAGTGATAGTTAACCCATTACTGGGGGTATAAGAGGGTCCATACTTTTGAATTGTATAAGTTCGAAAGTGAACATAATAGTATAACATGATATAGAAGGTTCAAGAGAAAGAGACTCTAGCTTCTGGGGAGCGGTAGAGAGAGAGAGAGAGAGAGAGAGAGAGAGAGAGAGAGAGGATGAAGAATGACAGTTCGAAACAGCAGACGGTGAGTACGGTAGCAGGCGACTGACATCTGGATGACACAAGCTAAAGCGTTGGTTGTGGGTCAGACGGTCACGGGTGAATAGCAGCGTTAGTTGAGGACGACTAGAAAAAACTGGAGGCCCCAAATCTTCGGCGCAGGTGTGGAAACAGCGAAAACGGATGGTCCTCTCTCTGACACCAGACAGAAGTTAGGGGATGACTAAGAGAGTGTTGGCTCGAAGGAATGATGAGATGAAGACAGAGAGTTGAATTCAAGACGGCAAGATGTAAGGGGCCGAAAATTTACGAGCCCCTTACTCAAGATGCAACCATGTAAAGACAAAAACAGCGAACAAGCATTTTAGAAATACAACAGAAAACCAGGAAGAAAATTGAAGATCTGTGTCTGCTCTCTCTTTCTTTAACGCGGTCGATTCAACTTTCTTATCCTCTTTCTTTGTCCCAGCGATTATTTACAAATTGTTGTAGTAAATAAATCTTTGTATAGAGAACTAAAACAGAGTTTCTTTCGTCAACTTTTACCACGGCGGAGTCACAACTGGGTCCGAGTACTATTATAGACGTAGCGATGCGGCCATTAACATGTTCGAGCACGTAGTGGTACGAATGTCTATTTAGTACAGTTATGTCACAATAAAGCGATTGAAATTCAAATTCACCCACTACAATGCCTGCATTCAGCACCTTGGCCAATACGCCACAGAGACCCCCCGCTTCCGTTGATGTCTCTGAGTACGGTTTGTAATTTACTTTTTTAAATGCTACACAAACTCTCAAATGACAAATAAATCTATTCTACCATTTAAGAAAAGCCCCCCACAAACCAAAAAAATACGGAGCTTATATTATCATATGTATTTAGATATCTAATTGATATAAAGAGCACAACTACACACACACCACTACATACTCATTAGAAGAAAAGAAAATTGCATCATTCTGCTGGATAATGCTTATTTTAAGCTGGTACGGTAGGTGAGTCTTCGGCCATCTTGGATGTAGTGACACTCTTACTAGTACATTGCATATGTCTGCATCTCAAAGGGTATATACAGTTTCTTGGCATTCTGGGCTTCACCTGACGTTCGCACCGGGTGGGTGGTTTAATTAAGTTGATCGCCTGGTCCTAAGGCGGCCTTCCCCCCGCCCCATAAAATGCACCTGACTGGCAAAGCTAAGTTAATTGCTAGGCACCTGAGGTCCCTCTGAAGGTGAATGCCGAGAGGACTAAGCTGTTTTTGTAAATGGCTACACGCATGTCTCAAATGGGAGTGCCCCCTCACCCCCATAATAAAATGAGTTCATGTCAACTTTGATTCGGCGGGAAGTCGAAAAATATCCCTCATGCCAACTTGAGAATGTAAAATAATAGATAAGCGGAATCTGTTTTATTGTTAGGGGTAGAAAAACAATTGGCTCGTCTGGTTTGATTGATGTGTGATAAACCCGAGGGGAAATCAAAAAGGTGGGCTCTGATTGAATGGTTTCAATCAAGTAACCAAAACGGTTCAAGAGGTAAGAAAAAAATTTGTTAAAAATCGCCAACGTGAACAGATCGAATTCCACCTCTGCTTTGATCGCTGACTCCTCGTTTAGTCGGACGAAATGATGTGAAACAGAAATCGTTAATAAATAGAATTATGTTGTTCATCCAAATACAGAAGAACCAAGCAACTGAAGTTGCAACAACGAACAAAAACAAAGATGGCGACAGGAAAGAGACAGACAAATCGACACGATGAGACACATAAGACGATCTAGAATAAACTGAAGAAAGGAGCTGGATGATGAACGAAATTGTAGTAAATAGTCTGTTCTATCCGATAAAATAAAGCGGGATTTTAACTAAGTAGCAGTGATGTCAATACTACTGGATGGATGCACTACACGGACAGAGATAAAACACTGAAGATAAAAAAATAAACAGGAACTGCGCAAGAATGCTACAAGCTATATTGAATAAATGCTGAAAGCAACATCCTACGAAACAACAGCTGTCCGGCCACTTACCTCCCATCGCTAAAACCGCCCAAGTAAAACGAACAAGACATGCAGGACACTGCTGGAGAAGCAAAGACGAATTCATAAATGACATTCTTCTATGGACCTTTACACATGGAAATGTCAGTGTTGGGTGATCTGCAAGAAGTGACCAGACGCAGAATTTAATTTTGAAGACATGCTTAGAGCGATGGATGATAAGGATATATGCAGAGAGATTCAGGGAAATCCGTACAGTCAGTGCGATTAGATGATCATGATGATGATATATATTTACCAGAAGGAAAACTCTGAATTCAAACCTGTTAAACTTCGCTTAGAAACTGACTTTGTGTCATATATTGCCCGAGCGGAGGGGTTGGTAAATATATAATGCATATTTACCACCCCTCCGTACGAGTAGGGTGCGCAAAACAAGGTCAAGTTTTAAGCAGACTTTGAATTCAAACTTTTCCCTCTACTAGACCGGTTATTATATCAAGGTTATAGAGCCCTGTCTGACCTAATATTTACCCATAGTTGGACGTAGAATAACAAATTAATACCTTTCCCACATGCTATGAAATAAAATCAGCTGAGTCCAGGATTTGAACTCGTGTCGCCGATTTCACTTCATACGACAGTAACCATTACATCACGAACACCGCTAACCTATACCCTAAAGGGGTATGCAACAGGAAGTCGGATAAATCTATACAGATATACCTCTCCTTACATCGGTAATTCGTTCCAGGGGAAGCGTATTTACTTGTCTCCGAATTTATTTGTCATTAGGCAAAACTACAAATAACCATTCCCGCTTCTGTATTTTATTTATAAATGCATTTTTAATAATATATGGCCAATAAGAATCTATTTTAAGCCTACACACAAATGAATTTTAGTTTTTGATAAAGTTCAAAAAAAGGTAATCAAAATTTACGAATAAATGTACGTACATACTTGTAAATGTAGATGCTTACAATTTGGCGATCTTTATAGTACATCGCCGGTGGCCTAATGAGTAGATGTTCACCAATGATCTGGGAGACCAGGGTTCAATCCCAGGTCGAGTCATACCAAAGACTCAAAAAATAGTACTTGATGCTACTTTGTTTAACACTCAGCATTATAAGATAAGGGTAAAGTAGAGCAATCCAGTCAAAGGAGTAACGCCCTCCCCTACTTCTCGGTGTAATAGCTATTGAAAAGGAAGCCTTCGGGTCACCCTTGACTAAGGTCGCTAACTTTACTCTTACTATATTAACAATTACAGTAAATGTGCGTATTTCCATATGATTTTGTATACTTTTATTATTATTTATTGTACGGTAACATGATTTTATATGCTTTTAATGCTTTTTCTCGTGATATTATGACTTCAATATTTGTGGCGGGCTGGCGTAAAGTCGAATAAAATTTGTAGATTTTTATTTTTCCATATATTATTTTTTTGACAAACGACGTATAATTAAGAACGACTTTACTCGAAACGACGTAACCCGAAGAGCCACACGCCGATCTAAGTACTGTTGTTACACCCTTTTTTTTTAACCTGCATTAGTATTGATGTGCATATGCAGTCATTTATTGTAATCAAGCTATATTATCTGCATATCTAATCTTAGGTGAATTTGTGTCTCTCGTTATATATATATATATATATATATATATATATATATATATATATATATATATTGTGATAGATAGGTAGGTAGAGAGAGAGAGAGAGAGAGAGGTGAGAGAGATTGAGTGAGAAGAGAGATAGTGAGAATGCGTGAGAAAAAGAGTGAGAAAGAGAAAGAGTGAGGGAGATAGAAAGAGAGAGAGAGAGAGAGAGAGAAAATGAGTGAGAGAAAGAGAAAGAGTGGGAAAGAGATAGATAGATAGATAGATAGATAGATAGATAGAATGAGAGTGAGAGACTGCTTTTAAAAGAGAAAAAGGGGAGCATATACGCTTAGTTTTCTTATTTTATTTATTTGTTCATTTATTTTTATTCTTATTTTTTTTTGCGCGAGCGAGTCCGATTCTTTCGTATCATCTGTTAATCTTTCTCAGACTTTTGACACCCTCTTTTCTAATTAAAACACATGAAAATTTAACATCAGACGGCATTGCAACTGGTTGTCACAGCCGGAATCAATTATTAAGAAAAATCATATTAGCGACAACAACGCCCATTACATATATATATATATATATATATATATATATATATATATATATATATATATATATATTGAACAGAGGAGAATAAACAAATTGCTTTAAAAAGTTTGGTAAATCAAAAGAGTGCTCAAATGCCAATCAGCAGAGCAGGCTGAAAAAACGAACACAGTATATTCATATGTACTGTTATTAGTTATATCGTTGGTCATAAGGCTTCAGTCATTTTCACGTGTTCTGGTAAGTCTGGTAGCTGATGCTATTATCTGACAGCGATGAAATCGACCATAGTTGTCTCCCGCTGGATCAGCCACCTATATACAAGGCTGTACTCTGGGCGCATCTGGTGGTGTAATGGTTAGCAAGCAAAACTAGCAAACTATTACGAGTGAGTTCGAGTTTCATTGTGAGCCCCATTCAAACGGTCTTGTGCTACGTCTATGCATAGTTAATTTCTATATAGCTCCCCTCAAATTGACCACAGTTGTGTTATATATCAAATTGCTTTATAGAAGCATGGAAGCAATTTTGAAATTCAGTGTATACTCAAATATTCTCATAAATGAAATATATATATATATATATACCGATGTTACAAAATGAACCCCAAGCTAAATTTCCGTGACTCTGTGTTTCATATTAGGCACTCGTCAGATCAGTAGATGGTATAATAGGTAGCATAAAATTGAAAGTCAAAGATGCCTATATTGACAAAATGGTTAGAGTATTCGTCAATCGTCCGGGAGGCCGGGGTTCAATCCCAGGTGGAATACTACCAAAGACTCAAAAATGGTTGGTTCAGTCAACTGGGGCTGTAGAATACACCGACTGCATCTCTGCAGAGGAGTAAGACTTCCCCAACGAGTGTCCTGGATATGACACTAAACCATCTGATGATGAGGCTCCAGTAATGCTGGAGCTTTGGGAAATGCGGAATACCCCTCTATTGCCATCGCTCCCAGGTTCACTCAGGCCCGGAGTGGTAGCACCTGATTATGTCCTATCTATGGATTAAATAGAATAAAGCTGTGCTTATGCCTAACTGAATCGCTTGAAATAGGACTGTTTTAAATTTAAACTGAATTGTTTGAAATAAAACTCTTTATATGTTTAAAAATGGATTTGGCATTAAATAACCTTCAATGGTTGATATGTCATAAAGCCAAACTAAACCAAACCAAACCAATAAAAAATGCTACTTGATACCTCGGTTCGGATCAAGGGTAAGTGGAGCAATTCTCAAAAAGGAGTTGCTCCCTACCCTACATCTTGGTGTAGTTGCTGTTAAATAGGAAGCCTCCAGATTATCCTCGACTACGGTCGGCCAATTTACTTATCTATTTCAAGAGTGCTTAACTTCCGTTTTGGAAGGTGCGATATTTATAAGAAATTTTGCTTGTGTTTCAAGAACGATCTGGCAAAGTCAAGCAGGCTAAAAACTGTGCATTCTGAAGCCGTGCTCCCAACGATAGAAGCAAACTCAGAGAGTAACAAACGAGCTCATCATCTCACAGTCAAGTGAAGTTCGTTATCTTCACGAAACTGCCGAATTGGGCTTCATGTTACCAAAATATTACAAAACTTTTGATTCACTCTTATAGTAAGTCGACTGGATGAAATAAAATCACAGTAACCTGAAGGACAATATCGATTTTGTCCTGAGTTGGGTATGTGCGTGCCAGGGGTTTGCAGATATTTTGATAATTTTTTTTTTCAAATATGTTGGCTCTTAATATCGCAGATTGACATTTGCTATTTGCACGATAAGGGAAAGTCTGTGTTAACGTCTAAGGAGAATCAATATGAGATTTAGTACGGTTGATACATCCGGCTTTTTAGAACTCGCTCTCATATTGTTTTGTTTATATAATTATTTATTGCTGGTTCAGAAAACGTCGACATTTGCTGCGACACTATGATTCAATTGTGATAGTGTTTCGTTCCGTTAAATTTATAGTCAAATAAATCTGCATTTTATCCCGTTTCCTTTATCGGATGATTAAAAAAAACAAACTAATTGGTGCTAAGTTATTTTTAATCATGACTGGGTAGTAAAAAGTTTTGTTGAAACTTATTTTCGTGTCTGCATTTTGACACAATTTGATTTTTTATTCAAAATACCTTATAGTTTGTTGAAATGTGATGTTAAGCTATTTTCTTATCAAAACAAGTTTGGATGGTTGGATTCTTTGTTTAATGGCATATCAACCTTTGTAGGTTATTTAATGCCAAAGCCATTCTCATAGAAGTAGTGGTACTATTTAACCCATAGCTGGGTGGATAAGGGGGTTCATACTTTTCCCAAGGGTATTTGCCCGAAAGTGAACGTAATGGCGTGACTGGAGTACGAACTCGCTTACTACAATTCCGCAGTCCATCGCTTTAACAATTGCACCACGAGGACAAAACAAAACATACATATGAATATTTAACAGTAAAAATAAATAAGAATACACCAGTTGCATCTCTGCAGTGGGGTTAGACTTCCCTAAAGAATGTCCTGTTATGAGACAAAACGATCTGATGGTGAGGTTCCTGTAGCTGGAGCTTTGGGGAATGCGGAGTGCCCCAACACTGACATTGCTTCCAGGTCTACTCTGGCCTGGAGTGATAGCACCTGATAGGCTCCTATCCATGGGTTAAATAGAACTAAACTGTGTGATTATGCAAAACTGAATTGTTTGAAATAGAATAGTTTTGATATTTAAACTATGTACTAATGCTAAGGCTCCCTTTTCGATAGCTACTACACCAAGGTGTAGGGGAGGGCGCTACTCCATTCCCAGGATTGCTCCACTTTACCCTTGAACCGTACCTTATAATGCTGAGTGTTAAGCAAGGTGGTATCAAGTTCCATTTTTAAAGTCTTTGGTATGACTCGACCTGGGATTGAACCAAGGTCTCGGTCGCTAACTTTACTTTACTTTACTAATGCTAAACTGAATTGTTTGAAATAGAACAATTTTGACCTTTAACTGTGTATAAACAAAAACTGTTCTTATGCTAAACTGAATTATTTGAAATAGAAATGTTTATATGAATAAAATGAATTTAGTATTCAATAACCTTTAGTGGTTGATATATCATAATACCACACTAAAAAAACACTTTTAACAAAATTAATTGATTCGGGATTAAATGACCCGAAAAGAGTTGATATGCCGTAAAATAAACAAGCAACTCATCTTGTATTCGATATTCTTATTTGAGCACTCCGTCAGCGTAAAATGTAAACAAATGGAAACATTTAATACATATACGTTAAATTCTTTCTCCTACGTTGGAATTGCTGGTGCCAGTGAAGTTATGTTATAAGGCTGACGTAAAGTTGGCCGGGTTTCGACCACAGCTGGAGGTATCTCGCGTGTCTCGCCACATAGATTAATTCTGATACGACAAAACAAATCTATCTGGATTACAATATATATGCTACCCTCCCTTGGGAGTTGAGCACTCTCACGAAAGAATTAATGGTTGCCACTCGCGTAATGCAAAGCTGTTTAAACGAATTGAGAACTCCGGTCTCTGTTTGCGTAAAATGTAGACAAGTGCCAATATTTAGTACATATACGTAAAATTCTCACGCTTACGTTTGGGTTGCTGATGGCTGTGAGGTTCTGTTATCAGGTTGACGTAAAGTTTGGGTTGCTGATGGCTGTGAGGTTCTGTTATCAGGTTGACGTAAAGTTTGGGTTGCTGATGGCTGTGAGGCTCTGTTATCAGGTTGACGTAAAGTTTGGGTTGCTGATGGCTGTGAGGTTCTGTTATCAGGTTGACGTAAAGTTTGGGTTGCTGATGGCTGTGAGGCTCTGTTATCAGATTGACGTAAAGTTTGGGTTGCTGATGGCTGTGAGGTTCTGTTATCAGGTTGATGTAAAGTTGACTGAGTTTCGATCCCAGCTTGAGGCATCACGCGTGTCTAGCCACACCGATGAGTTGTGATACAACGAAACAGCCTGTAAATGGATGATACTATATATATATATATATATATATATGTGTGTGTGTGTGTGTGTGTGCGTGCTATATATATAAATATTTGTGTGTGTGTTTATATATGTATGTGCTTATATTAACTATGTATGCGTTTATATATATGATTATATATGTGTGAGTGTGTACTTATATATACATTATATATATATATATATATATATATGTATATATATAATTATACCAGTGTGTGTGTGTGTGCTTATACAATTATCATGTCGCGCTGCTAGCACAGATTTCACTGACCCTCTCTTGCCACCCTTCTCTATCGTCCATCGCTCCCGGCAGGTACTCCAGGCTACATCCTCTATCGGCACATATGGGTTCAACCTATTCGTCTAAATTTGCTCGTCCCTGGGAGGGGGTCTACAAGAGTACATCGCTTATGAGTTCGTCCTTACTTCTTCAGCAATGTCCTGCATGTCTGGTTCGTCTAAGTTTGATAGTTTTCGTGATGGGTGGTAGGTGGCCGTACAGCCTTTTGTTTTTTTGGGTATTGCCTCCAGGACTTGTTCAATACAGCGAGCAGCATTCCTGTGTATGCTTATTTATAAGATTACATATTTATGTGATTGCTTATATTGTTACATATATATTCTTATGTATATATAATTATATGTGATTATGTTTTTATATGAACATACTTAAACATCATCATAGAAGTGCGTACTTATGTAATAAATATTTACTTTGGCCCAGCGGTTAGAGTGTTCGCCAATGGCCCAGGAGACCTGGGTTCAATCCCAGGTCGAGTCATACCAAAGACTTTAAAAATGGTACTTGATACCACCTTGCTTAACACTCAGCATTATAAGGTACGGTTCAAGGGTAAAGTGGAGCAATCCTGGGAATGGAGTAGCACCCTCCCCTACACCTTGGTGTAGTAGCTATCGAAAAGGGAGCCTTCGGGTCACCCTCGACTATGGTCGCTAACTTTACTTACTTTTATATATATATATGTGTGTGTGTGTGTGTGTGTGTGTGTCCTTAAATATATAATAATATATGCGGGTTGTCCAGTCGACTGGGGCTGTAAAATACACCGACTGTACCTCTGCAGAGGAGTTAAATACCTCAACAGGTGTCTTGGATATGATACTAAACAATTTCATGGTGAGGTTCCAGTAATGCTGAAGCTTTGGGGAATGCGGTGCACCCCTTTATTGCCGTCGCTCCCAGGTCCACTCTAGCCCGGAGTAGTAACACCTGATAGGCCTCTATCTATGGGTACATATGGAACTAATCTGCGTACTTATGCTAAACTGAATTGCTTGAAATAAAGCTGTTTTGACATGTAAATTACGTGCATATGCTAAACTCAATTGTTTGAAATAGAACTGTTTTTGACATTGAAACTGTACTTACGCTAAAGTGAATTCTTCGAAATAGAACTGTTTTGACATTTAACTGTGCGTAAACAAAAACTATACTTATACTAAACTGAATTGTTTTAATTAGAACTGTTTGACTAAACTGAATAGCTTGAAACTGAAATGTTTTTGACAATTAAACTGTGTACTTATGCTAAACTGAATTGTTTGAATATATATATATGTGTGTGTGCTTATATATATATAT
>OY757915.1:35896323-36011323 GCA_963585895.1 Sepioteuthis lessoniana
CTTCGAAAGTGTAACGTAATAGCGCGACCGGATTTTGAACTTTTTTTGACGATACCGCAGTCCAACATGTTAACCACTGTAGCGCGCAGACTCACGCCACTTGTCAAGGAGAAGGAAAAACTCTTTTGGAATATGACATCATTCATTTTCGTCTTCGCGGACAGTTTTGGGAGCTTAGTGGAGGCAATTTTTGATAGCTCGTAATGAATCTGCCCCCCACCAACTCGATACTTCAATTTCTTATCAAATGTTATTGAGTACTTCTAAGAATGTTTGGATGTTTTTTTTTTAAGTCAGACGTTTTTTAGATTTACTTTAAATATTTCTAAGAAGACTGAATAAAACCTTCTATAATTCAAAAATTCATTCCCTTAAAAAAAAACAACTTCATAGCAGAAAGTGAACTTTGCATCTATTTTTTTCCCACTTTTTTTCCCATTTTTTCGGCTGGGACTGTAGAATACACCAACTGTATCTCTTCTGAGGGGTAAGACTTGCTCAACGAGTGTCCAAGATATGACTTTAAACCATCTGATGGCGAGGCTCTGTCTTGGAGATTTGGGGAATAAGAACCCCTTCATTGCCATTGCTCTCATGTCCACTCTGATCCAGAGTGGTTGCACCGGATAGGGTCCTATCTACATGTCAAATACAAAAAACTGTGTGCAAGCAAATGACTGATGCTAAATTGTGACTTTCATATACCAATACTTGAAACTGTTTAACTGTGTGCAAATGAATCAACGATGAATTATTAATATTAGACAGCAATACTTGGGACCATTTAACTGTGTAAAAAAGGGCTTAGACTCCTTTAAGAATGTTATCTACAAAATATGTTTACAAATCATATATATATATTTAATACATTTGTATAAAGAGGGTTTGAAATTAAATTAACAACCACGGTTGATATACCATAAAACACGACCAAGCAATATATATATATATATATATATATATATATATATATATATATATATATATATATATTTTGATTGAACATAATAGACATTTTTGTATGTACATTACTACTTTGTAAGAAGAGCGTCTGTACATACAAAAGTTTCATCACTTTTGTAATACATCCTCCCCTGATGATGGCCCAAAGTTGGGCAGAAAGTACTTGGGAAATAACTAATTATGGAAGAGTTATGATTTATCAACCAATTCCCGCCGAATATCATAAGATCAATACAGCAATTCGAAAGGATTAACAAAAAATATGTAGACAGAAAATGTCCATCATATTCAATCAAATATGTATTAATGAAGAAATGCTGTCAATATATATATATATATATATATATATATATATATATATATATATATATATATATATATATATATATATATATATATAAAGAGGATTTCGCATTAAATAACCTAGAATGGTTGATATGCTATAAAACTAAAACAAACCAAATCATATATATATATAATATATACGTATAAAGAAGATTAGGTATTAAATAACCTGCAGTGGTTGATATGCCATAAACCCAACCAAACCAATTCATATTTATTTAATATATATGTATTAAGAGGATTTGGGATTAAATAACCTACGATAGTTCATATGCCATAAACCCAACCAAACCAATTCATATTTGTTTAATATATATGTATTAAGAGGATTTGGGATTAAATAACCTACGATAGTTCATATGCCATAAACCCAACCAAACCAATTCATATTTATTTAATATATATGTATTAAGAGGATTTGGGATTAAATAACCTACGATAGTTCATATGCCATAAAACCAAACCAAATCAAACCAAACACACATACACAATTATAAGAAGACATAAGATAAGACCAGATAGATATTTAAATAGAACGCACTTAATGGAATCTCCCACTATAAACCATATACTTATGACCTAATATCCAGGCGTACTCCCCGTGAGCACTAGTGGTCGGTGTTGGATTTCGAATGCTGATTTTCAAGGCAGTTAACAAGCTTCCAAAATAAAAAAATTACACCCACGAATACGCCACTGAGAAACCTGATCCAGAGTTCGAATATCGATAAATACTTACAGAATAATAATTATAATGATACCAATAAAAACTGACAGAAAAATTATTTTCAGGTTTTTCACATTTGAGAATTTAAGAGATGTCCTTCGATCGAGTACTGACCTGTTTTAACGAACCGAAATCCTTTCATTTAATCCGACGTGGATGACAGTTGCCCGGATTTGTATTCTGTTGAAACCGTCTCATCATCATCATCATCATCATCATCATCAAGCACTAATGCCATCGAGAAAAGTATAAATTCAACGATTCTCCTTCTAGCTATAGGTAAATAGTAGGACAGACTGGGCTCTTTAGCCTGGGTATGGCAACAGGCTTTGGAGAAGGAAAACTCAGAAATCAAAGCTGTTAAACTCCACATAAAAAATTGACTGTGTGTCGCATCCTGCTCATGAGGTGGGGAGGGGGGGTAAAGACATACGTTTGATTTTTCCCTTTAAATGTGCGAAATGCTGTGTTATCATTCGAGATTTCAATGACATACCGTGGAGTTTCTTAAGTTTCTGTCAATGTTTGATTATAAATACATACATATATATATATATATATATTTACTAATCTACTATCTACCAGCATTCACGGTTACCAGAAAAAAAGAAAAAAAATCCGCCAGGAACAAGAGATAAAAATATCTCGAATCACCGCCCGGGGGAAAAAGAAAAAATATCATAGGACAAAAATATATATACACACACACACACACACATATATATATATATATATATATATATATATATATATATATATATATATATATAAAGAAATAAATATGAACCCAGCAAGGACAGCAGATTCTCATTCCATATTTTTTTTTAAATAACTTGTAGTGAATTTTACCACTCAGAGAAAATGAAGAGGGATAATTTAACAGCTTATAATCACAACTATTTTTAAGACGGAGATGAAAGCGAATTAATTAAAAAAAACAAAACACGTCGGCAACACCATGTTCACTTAAATTTCATCACAGCCACAATGGCCACCACCGCTATCACTCACCACCACCACCACCGACAACAACAACAACATCTCCATTGCCCTATTCTCTTGTTAATATAATCCCGGTATCTGTGTTTCAAGTTTCGCATATAGAATTGTTTCTTACGCAAATAAAAAAAAAAGTACATTAAAAAATTGCTTGATGCTATTATGACAGAGCAGGTTGAGATGTTAAAATATCGAAATTTTGTTGGGATCTTTTTTACACATGCATAGGTCTAATATAAATAAACAGCATACCACGTGACGAATTTATTCAAACCCAAAATATGGTGGATTAACCACTTTATCTCCTATTTCCGTCTGATGATTGTGTGAAATTTTCAGTAATGATCTTTCCGAGTTCATGATTTTGATATTTCAAGTCACACACACACACACACACATAAATATAAATAAGAGGCAATCGTGGTGTAATGGTTAGCATCGTTGAAAACAGACACGGTGATCCGAGTTCAAATCTTGGACGAGACTGGTCGGATTTCATATACCGCTAATATCCTTGGAAAATGTATGAATCCAATAACTCTCCTTCCAACTATGAATAGATAGTAGAACAGACTGGGCTCTGTTAAGCTTGGTATGGCAACCAATTTAGGAAAAGGAAAACTTTGAGTTCAAACATGTTAAACTACGTTTAAAAACTGTCTTTGTGTCGCATCCTGCTCGCGTGGAGGGGTTGGGTATATACATATACATACATATATATATAATGAAATGTAACAGGAATAAAACTCAAACCTGGTTGAATTGTCATTATAAATTTATTTCAGCGAAGAATATTATCTTCGTTTCTTCAGAGTTTACAACGGTGCGACTAAACATATATGTAAATAAATATATACGTGAAAAATTCCTTCGCTTTCGCTGAAAGTGACGATAGCTTTGGGGTAAGATATCCAGCTGACTTTACGCCCGTCGGGTTTCGATCCAAGCTTGAAGCTTCTCGTGTATCTAGGCACACTGATGAGTTGTGATACAACGAAAGAGTCTGTCCGTGGATGACAATATATAAAGTTTAGTTCAGTTTATTTTTGACATAAGATCACAAATCTGAACTTTTAAGGGGAAATGCTCGAAACTAATAATATGCAAATCAATTCGCTAATCGTTAGGCCATTATAAAGCCTCCTATCTCTATATGTACCTCTCTCTCTCTCTCTCTCTCTCTCCACACACACACACAGGCACACATATATATTATTTTTTAATTTAGATATATCATACAATGTGTGAGAACACGTGCGATACCGTTCTCATCAGTCACCAACCAAGGGTGATGCCACAGAATCAAGGGGTACTGCCATCCATGGTGCCACCAGCATCTTTTGCCACCGGACTGGGTATGAAGACAAATCGAGCGAAAGTTCCACTTTGTAGCTAAAGTTCATAAGGATATTAAATGCATTTGCTTTCAGATATGTTCGTAAAAATTGTGCACATTAGGACGTGATGTCGTGTGCTTTTTCTTTTCGTCGACTTGGTCGTTTATCTTCTTTTTTTTTCATTACTGGGCCGAACCATTATAAACAAACGTCGTATATGATTTTATAAATAAACAAAAACAAACAAACAAACAAACAAACAAACAAACAAACAAACAAAAACAAACAAAAAACAAAAAAACAAAACAAAAAAAAACAACAACACCGATTTTTTGCAACGGTAAATGAAAGTTCTTGGTCAAGATTTGTCCAAGTCGCTTTCTGGTTACCTTGGGGCCACTGGATTCTTGGCTTGTTTATAATTTCTCCGGGGCGCTGTCCCTCAACAATGGAATCCTGAACGCTGAGGGTGTAGTCCAGATTCATAAGCCCATCGAACGATTTATATTTTCCTACAGGAAAATTACGTTGTTTGCAGCACCGTGCCTTATGGATACGTAAACCTTCCAACCCGTTAAATCTTCTGTCAGTTACATGTAGCCGAGCCCAGTTCAAGGTCGTTTTCTTTAAAATAAGTCTGACGGGTGATATATTCTCCCTCTCCGCTACAGTCACCCAGAGAGCATTCTGTGTTTGTTATGTTGGTCATGATGAATATTATCATATATATTAGAGAAATATGAATATAAATCCAGTGTTATGCAAATATATATGAAAAACAAAATATTCTTTATATATATATATATATATATATATAAAATGTGCCCACTTTTCTGTTTGCATTACAATCTTAGGGCAGTGTAATAGTAGTTTAATGCTTCATCTTAAAAACAATTTTCAAGTGAAAAAATTAAAGAAAGAAAAACGAAAAAAAAACCCAACTTTTTTACGCATTTTAATGTTAATAGCGTTAATTCTAGGACCATTAAAAAACGTATCAATGTGATTTTAAATTAGGTAATTTTTGTAATGCTTTCATCATCATCATCATCATCATGATGTCGCACCGCTATCATGGATCTCCCTGACCCTCTCTCGCCACTCGTCTCTATCGTCCATCGCTACCGGGAGGTCGTCAAGGCTACATCCTGTATCGGCACAGAGCTGCTGTATGTAGGTTCTAGCTGGTCGTCCTGCCTTTGCTCGTTCATGTGAAGGGTTCCACTAGAGTATATCGCTTATGAGTTCGTCCTTACTTCTCCAGCAGTCTCTCGCTTATCCGGTTCCTTTAACATAGATAGTTTTCGTGATGGATGATAGGTGACCGCACAGCTGCTGTTTTGTGGGGTGTAACCTCCAGGATTTGTTCAATATTGCTCGCAGCATTCTTGTGTAATTACCGTCAAGCTTTTCTCCATACGTTTAGTTAGCGTCCATGTAGTGCATCCATATAGCAGTATCGACACGACGGCTGTCTGGAAAAAAAACTGCGTTTTATTTTATCGGTCAGGTCTTCCATATGACCGATAGCCTATTGTAGCTGTCCATGCCTTTGCTAGTCGTGTGTTGTCGTCTTTCTCGGTTGATGACACAATGCTTCCTAGATCGGTGAACTTGTCCATTAGTTTCAAAGACCTTCGTTGAGTGTGGAGATGTCGCCTCTTTGATTATACAGGGTGGAAATATAAAATTGTCGCCCTAAAGAAAACAACACTATAGCTTTATTTTAAAACTTTTATTGAAAAAATCAATTCAGGTAACTTGATTATGTAGTAGAGCTGACATCTATTCAATGTAGCCGCTTTCAGCCTCAATCACAGCCTCAATATGGATCCCGAACTGGGAGCATGCCTTTTCCACAAGCGCCGGCGGGAGCTCGGCGGATGGCGGCGATCAGGCTGGCTTTGGTGTTGTGGGAGGTCATGTTGGTGATGTTCTTGACGTATGACCAAACGAAGTAGTCCAGCGGGTTCAGGTCGAGGGAGGAGGAAGCCAGTGAGAGAAGGGTACAAAGTCGTAGCACTCCTTCTGAAGCCAAGCCTGTTTCTCTTTGGACTTGTGGGCCGGCGCCAAGTCCTGCTGCCACACCCAGAGTCTGCCACCAGCCACCTGACTGCACCAGGGGATAATCACACTCTTCAGCACATCCAGGTACACTTTGGTGTTGACTTTCAAGCCGACTTCTAAGATGTGAGGTGGCATGATGTGGCCCTCACTTGAAACCACACCAAAGACCATAACCTTAGCAGGAAACTTTGTTTTCATCACCTTGGGCACGTCCCTGTTATTCGTGGCAATCCAGCGATGATTCTGGCTGTCATAACTTGGATCGGTAGAGAGCATGTGTTGTACAGCGGCGCAACTCCTATCTCGCTCGTTGAACATTGTGTCACTTTCAGACATGATAGAAGGCTCCTATCGCTCTTGAGATTTGTACACAACTGGCCAACTAGTAGATGGTCTGCAACAAAAAAAGAAAAGCGGTTTTCATTAAACGGAAATGGAATCATGTCGTCTTTTCTAAGGAGCCAATTTTATCGTTCCACCCTGTAGCACACATCATAAACATCACAGAACGTTTGTTGAATCTATTATTATTTTTAGTATTCCATGTGAACGCAGGCAAAACAGAGTTTATGTTTAATCTTCAAAGAGGCGACATCTCCTCACTAAATGGTAGATCTCTGAAACTTGTTGACAGGCTCACATTCCTCGAAAGCAGCGTCTCATCTACGAAAAATAACACCAATACGCGACTAGCGAAGGTATGGACAGCTATCGATTGGCTGTCAGTCATTTGGAAGTCAGGCCTACACGATAAAATAAAACGCATTTTTTTCCAAGCAGCGGTCGTGTCAATACGACTATATGGATGCACCACATGGACGATGACTAAGCGCTTAGAGAAAAAGCTTGACGGCAATTGCATAAGAATGCTACGAGCTACATTGAAAAATCCTGGAGACCACATCCCACAAAAAAGCAGCTGTACAGAAACCTACCACCCATCTCGAAAACCATCAAAATTAGACAAACAAGACATACGGGACACTGATGGAGACTTAAGGACGAGCTCATAAGCGATGTACTCTTGTGGACCCCCTCACATGGACGAGCAGGGGTAGGGTGACCTGCTAGAACCTATATACAACAGATTTGTACTGATACTGGACGTAGCATGGAAGACTTGCCGGAAGCGATGGACGATCGAGACGAATGACGAGAGAGGGTCAGGGAAATCTGTGCTAACGGCACGCCATGGTGATGATGATATATACCTACAAATAAGTTGATTTCTGCTTTAATTTTGGAGATAACGAATTTAAATTTCACTATATTGATTTATTATACTACGTCGAGTAAGATACATAGATTTAGTTTGGTTTGGGTCTCTTTGTTTAATGACATATCAACATTTATGGGTCATTTATTGCTAGAAGAACGGCAGTGACACTACTTAACTCAAGGGTATTAGTCCGAGAGTGAATGTAATAATGTGACTGGAGTTCGAACTCTTTTACTTCGAGACCGTAGTCCAGCATTTAAACGATTACATCAGACAGATAAACAGGCTAAATATACATTGATCGTTCAGTAGATAGATAGATAGATTGATTCCAATGACTGAATTTAGATACTAATAAATCGATATATATATATATATATATATATATATATATATATAGACAGACAGACAGACAGACAGACTGACCAAAATAGACAGATACAGAAGAATGGAGACGGTTATTTATGGACATAAATAGATATATAGATAGATACTAATGAATGGATATATGTATATAGAGGGAGAGAGAGAGAGATAGATAGATAGATAGATAGATAGTAATAAATGGAGAAAGATAGATAGATAGATAGATAGATAGTAATAAATGGAGATAGATAGATAGATAGATAGATAATGAATGGATATATGTATATAGAGGGAGAGAGAGATAGATAGATAGATAGATAGATAGATAGATAGTAATAAATGGAGATAGATAGATAGATAGATAGATAATGAATGGATATATGTATATAGAGGGAGAGATAGATAGATAGATAGATAGATAGATAGATAGATAGATATATAGGTAGATACTAATAAAGATAGATAGATAGATAGATAGATAGATAAATGGAGATAGATAATCTTTATCTGTTGAATCTTTATTAAAATCGTGATCGGCTTCTCTGTCCTCCGAATAAATTGATGAATACCAGCACTCCTTAAAGCTCTCTTACAATTTTTTTTTTTTATTGTTGATTGATTATTTTTATTTTTATCCCCAACAGGCTAAAATAGATCGATCGATCGATCGATCGAGCGAGCGATCAGTAGATAGATAGATAGATAGATAGATTCCAATGCCTGAACTTAGATACTAAATCGATATATATATATATATATATATATATATATATATATATATATATATATATATATATAGAGAGAGAGAGAGAGAGAGAGAAACAGACAGACAGACAGACCAAAATAGAGATACTGATGAATGGATACAGATGCATATTTATGGACATAAATAGAAAGAGAGATAGATAGATTCTAATGAATGAATATAGCTAGATCAATAAATACTAATAGATGGAGATAGATATATAGGTAGATACTAATAAATATAGATAGATAGATAGATAGATAGATAGATAGATAGATAATGAATGGAGATAGATAATCTTTATCTGTTGAATCTTCATCAAATCCTTAAGCAGCTTCACTGTCCTTCGAATAAATTGATAAATACCAACAGCCCTTAAAGCTCTCTAACAATTTTTTTTCATTGTTGATTGATTATTTTTATCTATATCTCCATCTGTTGAATCTACTTCAAAACAAGGGTCACTAAGAGGCTCGTCTCCATATCCCCTTATATCCCCCACCCAACACTCTCTGCCAACCCTTCCTTTCGATTTTCTGTTTCTAAACAAGACATCATTCGTCATTTTTAATCATCTCTTGTCATCGTCTAAGCTCTTACGGCTCATATTAAATCCTCCCCGCCATCTTTGCAAGCATTGACCGACCCAATCAGCGAGCCACAACGGCTTTCAGTTTTGTACATTGATCCCCTACCCCCACGCCGCCTGACTTCGCATCCTCGCCTATTTGTTTCTAGCCAGCGTTCTCAGGTTACATAACAACGAATTTTAAGACGCTCATGTTACGGCCTGCCCGTGACGAGATAATCGAGTGACGGCGATACTAACTTGGTCGTAAACAAAGATGAATGGTGTGTGAGCTTACACCTTAGTGAAGTGATGAAAAAGAGAGTGTGTGTGTATGTGTATGTGTGTATGTGCTTGAGAGAGGCGGGGAAGAAAGAAAGAGACGGAGAGAGAGAGAGAGACGGCGAGAGAGGAAGAGAGTCAGAGAGATAAATTAATTTAGATATTTAAGATTATATATAGAGAGAGAGGGGGTGCGAAAGAGAGAGAGATAGAGAGAGAGAGAGAAAGAGTGAGGGAGAGAGGGAAAGTGACGGAGACAAAAAAGCGTGTGTGTGTGTGTGTGTGTGTGTGCGTGAGAGAGAGAGAGAGAGAGAGAGAGAGAGAGAGAGAGTGTGTGTGTGTGTGTGTGTAAGATTATGAAAAAAAAAGGAAATGGTCGCTAAATGAGACTTCTGATGAATTGTATACGAACATAGCAGATAGATAGATTGATAGATACTAATGAATGGACAAAGATCCATTCATGAATAGACCTTAGTCAAGTGGAGAGAGAGAGAGAGAGAGAGAGAGAGAGAGAGAGATCTCAGGAAAGGTCAAATGAAGTGTTGGGACAAGCCACGGAGTTGCTGCTGCATGGGATAAGCGTAGCTGACAAACTGTGGGTTTGTGTGCGTGGACGGGGTGACCACGAGTCTTTTTTAGAACAATTGTGGATACGAGATGGAATCAATAGGGAGAAACGTGGTGAAGTAATTGAAAGTAATTACGGCAGATAAGGACGTGGATGGACACCTACGACGTTCCCAGCCCACTATAAAAATCCTTTGAGGTCTAAAAGAAAATATATTTTCAAAATAGACTGAGTGATTGATTTTTACGGCATGTCAACCAGTCTAGGATTATTTCATACCAAGAGGTTAATCAATTGCTTTGCTGTTTCCTAAAGGCGTTTTTTGGCATGAAGTTATAAATGCTTAGTACAAATCCAGAATGCAACAATTGTACGGCCACTTACCTCCCATCTCGCAAACTATCAGAGAAAGAATAGCAATACGTGTTGGGCACTGCTAGGGAAGAAAGAATAAACTTATAAGTGACGAGCTGTAGAATACACCAACCGCATCTCAGCAGAGGTATAAGACCACCTCAACGCCAAAAAGTTTCCTGGATATGAAACTAAACAATCTGACGGTGAGGCTCCAATCTTGGAGCTTTGGGGAATATGAAGTACCTCCTCATTGCTATTGCTCCCAGGTCCACTCCGACCTGAGTCCTATCGATGGGTCGAATAGAACTGTGTGCAAACAAATGACTTATGCTAAATCAAATTGTTTGAAATAAAACTGATTGATCATTTAACTGCGTGTAAACAAATGACTGATGTTTAATTGAATTGTTTGTAATGCATACCAATTCTAGGAACCATTTAACTTTGTTGACTTCGGCTAAAGTGAATTGCTAGAAATGGATCTGTTTGATCATTTAACTATGTGTAAACAAATGACTGGTGTTTAATTGAATTGTTAGTGAAACGTAGCTGTAATATAACTTTGGGAATTATAAACAAAAACATTCGTGGGTGTCATAAGCCTGTTTATTTATCCCAAACTTGCCTTCAGGGCTAAATGCCTGAAGTTCCCAGTGCTACCCCGAAGACTGTACCTCCCAAACTTTTCATACATTGCATCTCCCCCTCCCCTTATTGCTGGGGTGTCCCCTATAGATAGACTGGTCCTCATGTGACATATACCAACTGAACTTATTTCTGCGCAGACGCAGTCTCGAACTCAGTCTCGGTTCTGTCTCAGCGAGCCGTTACACTTATTTATGAGTCCCTGCTTCAAATCCAAATTTTATCCAAGACTGAAACGTTATGTTATATAATTGCGGAAGGATTTTTTAAATATTATGGTTGGTTATATCTTATCTTTCGGTTTAGTTAGGTTGAGAACCATTCGGCTTAGTGCACGGGTAGGTGCAGACATTAACGCAGGTGTTCACGCGTGTGCGGGGAAGATGTGGCAATCACAGATGTCATAATAAAAATCCTGGATAGAAAATAGGACTGGGGATGTGAATGACGTCATGCCCGGAAGCGATGGGCTGGGATTCTTGGGTATTTTGAAAAAAAGCAGTGAGTTGTGATTTGGACCTAGACGAGTCCAGTTGTTCGCTGCGGGGTGCGCGTGCGTTGGTTGGGTCAGTGAGTTGAGAGCTGACGCTGGACGAACAGTCAGCATAGAAAAAATTGTATCTCTCTCTCTCTCCTCGTGTTGAAAACCTAAAAGTCAAGAAGGTAATAAAAGTTTCGTACCTGAACCGAGAGAGTCGTCAGTGTTTCGGGATTCCTATGCATGTGAACGTTTAACACATCCGTATATATGCATCATGTATATTTCACGTATCCGTATCATGGCTATATTACAGTTAGGGTGCCCCGATTTCTCGAGCGGATCGTCGAGGTGGGGTTGACATTGTAACAGTTGATTGTGGTACTTCGACTTCTTGGCTAGATTGTCGCAGTAGCGATGACAACGCAATAGTTGATTTCTAAACTGGAGGATTCTCTGGTATTACTGTCTGGAGTATGAATAGTAACTCGGGGTACTGTGTCCGGTTGTGGTGGCAATCTTGATTCGATTTGCTCTGGTTTCAGGTTATTCACTGAAGTAGGTGACATTGGCTCAGAAGAACATGTGGTCTTGATAACGTTGAATAACTCGTCCATCTTGTGATTTTATCAAGAAAGATAGGGCATCAATACCCTTCAAAACATGCCCAACCAGCAATCCAGTGCTACTGTTAAAGTCCTGGGCAAAAACCTCCTGGCCTTTGTGAAACATCCGCATCATGGCGGTTCTGTCAAGATGGAATTTCCGATGACCTTAGCTGAGGAGTACAGAGGTAGAGGTGAATGGTCTCAACCAGTCTAGATTTGTCTGTAACTTCCTTTTCATCAGCCTACTGGTGTAACTTCAGTTGTGGTATCGGGTGTTGTCCTGTAGGAGAGTAGGAACCATGAAAGCTTTGTTTCCAGTGTTTCACCTGACATCCTTCTCAGTCCACTTTTAACAATTTTAACTGCATTTTCAGCCAGACCTTTTAAGGCTTGATGGTAGAGGCTGGCCAATTTGTGCTTAATACCATTTTTCCTAGTAAATTCAGCAAACTCCAGACTGGTGAAGCATGGGCCATTGTCACTGACAAGGAGATCTGGAAGACCGTGCGAGGCAAAATAGCACTTTATTTTTTCAATTGTGGTGGATGAGTTTGTGGCTCCTTTAAGGTAGACCTCTATCCATTTTG
This sequence comes from Sepioteuthis lessoniana, assembly GCA_963585895.1. NCBI lineage: Eukaryota > Metazoa > Mollusca > Cephalopoda > Myopsida > Loliginidae > Sepioteuthis > Sepioteuthis lessoniana. The sequence goes on from OY757915.1 coordinate 35,909,188, forward strand.
AGTGAGCATCGGTGACTATGAGCAGATTTCTGCTGTTGTAGTCGGCGTAGTCCACATGGATCCGGTGTCAGGGTCCTTTTGGCTATTCCCAGGGATGTAGTGGAACCCTTGCAGGATAGGTTCTAGAGTTCTGGCGTGTATAGCAAAGGTTAACGTTTTCCTCAATATCCGAATTCATCCCTGGCCACCACACATAGTTTCGAGCCAGGGCCTTCATTTTTACCATATTCGGCTGGCATTGATGGAGCTCCTTCAGGACTTGTTGTCCAAGAAAACGCTAAAGAGTGATCTGTTTCCCATCTCCAAGAGACGCTCTTCCGCAACTGTCGGTATAGGGGCCCAGCTTATCTGCTACGTTGAGAACGTTTGGGAAGAGTTTGTGCACTGAGGCAGTGTCTCCTGAAGTTATAAAGTGTGTGTCGTCGTCATGCGTCTCTCTGTCGACCTTATGTATACAGCGATTTCTGGTGCCCTTAGTACTTTTACTTTTCATGCAGGCTGCTGAAATGGGGCCGTTTTTCCGGCAGAAGTTACAAGTTCTATCCCTGAAGCGATATTAATCCGGAGAGTGCTTGCCGTCACATCGAAAACACGTTTTTTCGTTTTTTCCTCGATCGAAATTTCCTCTGTCGATGCGGCTTATTTTTGCTGTGTGATTGTAGTGGTGTTGGAGCAGGCTGCTGTGTCGTGAACATTTTTGTCAGCACTTTCCATCGCCAGGGCTATCTGTCTTGCCTGGTCGAAATTCAACTTTTTTCCGCCAATAAACGTTTGCGGATACGGTCGTCCGCGACATCTACAATCAACAAGTCCCTTAACATATCCCGGAGAGTAGGACCAAATTTGCAGAACTTTGTTTTTCTAAGCAGGCAATAAAGTCGGAGATGGTTCCGTTTGGTTGTTGTCGGTACATTTAAAAGTTGAACTGTTCGACCATAACCATATTTACCAACCCCTTTGCTAGGGCAGGATACGACACAAGGTCAATTCTTAAGTGGAGTTTAACAGTTTTGAATTCAGAGTTTTCCTTCTCCTAGACTAGTTGCCTCACCAAGGCCGAAGAACTCAGTCTTCCCTATTATTTACCCATAGCTGGAGGGAGAATAATTGGATTCATACCTTTCCCATGAGTATTAGTGCTATGTGAAATGCAATCAGTCTCATCCAGGATTTGAACTCAGGTCGCCGTGTCCATTTCCTACGACGATAACTATTACACCACGGGCACCGACAATAACGGATGACGTTGGGTTGCTGTGTTCCTGTAATGCCTGTGATAGCTCGTCAAACTTTTTTTCTCGTAAGTCGGGTGTGATGTGGTCTTTAATAAGGAGAATGTTTCCGTTCCACTAGACGGATCAGACATGTGAAGATACGGGATGTAGCCCTGAAGACCTGCCAGAGGCGATGAACAATAGGGAGAAGTGGCGAGAGAGGGTCAGGGATATCCGTGCTGGCGGCACGGCATGATGATGATGATGATGATGATTCCGTTCCACGCACTGACAGCAGCACTGCCTTTTTTTCTATTTGCGTCTGTAATACTGTTAGCTTTTAAATAGTATGAAAGTCTCTCAGCATAGGTGATCCAAATCACGCTGTGCCGATGAAGCCATACTGCATGCAAAAAATGTATTCAGGAATCATCTATTTAATATATATGTATAAAAAAGATTGGCAATAAATAACTTACAATGGTTGATACGCTATAAAACCAAACCCAACCAAATCTTATATATTCAATACATATGTTTAAAGAGGAAGTGGCAATAAATAATCTACAATGATTGATACGTAATAAAACCCAAACAACCCAAATCTTTTATGTTTAATATATATGTTTAAAGAGGATTTGGCATTATATAACCTATAATTGTTGATATGCCATAAAAACCCAAGCCAACCAAATCTTATATATTTAATATATATGAATTAGGAGGATTTGCCATTAAATTACCTACAATGCGTGCTATGCTATAAAACCCAACCAAACCAAATCATATATATTTAATATATATGTATGAAGAGGAGTTGGTATTAAATGACCTACAATGGTTGATATGTCATAAAACCCGACCAAACCAAATCTTATATATTCAATATATATGTATAAAGAGGATTTGGTATTAAATGACCTACAATGGTTGATATGCCGTAAAACCCGACCAAACCAAATCTTATATATTTAATATATATGTATAAAGAGGATTTGGTATTAAATGACCTACAATGGTTGATATGCCATAAAACCAGACCAAACCAAATCTTATATATTTAGTATATATGTATAAAGAGGATTTGGTATTAAATGACCTACAATGGTTGATATGCCATAAAACCCGACCAAACCAAATCTTATATATATGATATATATGTATAAAAAGGATTTGGCATTAAAATAACCTACAATTATTGATACCCCATAAAACCCGACCAAACCAAATCTTATATATTTAATATATATGTATAAAGAGGATTTGGCATTAAAATAACCTACAATGGTTGACATGCCTGAAAACCCAACCAAACCATTGTATATTTATATTCATATTCTTGTGTAGTTTTCTGCGAACAGTTACAAAATAGACTATTCGTACACAAATAACTTACAAACAATAAAGAGAACACGAACAGGTACTATCACTTCATGTCAGAGTGGAACTGGGAGTAATGGCAATGAAGTTTGTTCGTATGTTTGGGCTTCATGACATATATATACCTTTGTAGGTTATTTGATGCCAAATTCATTTTATATTGATAAACATTTCTATTTCAAACAATTCAGTTTAGCATAAGTACGTAGTTCAATTGTCAAAAACATTTCTATTTTCTGCAATTCACTTTAGTCAGACAGCTTCATTTCAAGCAATTCAGTTTAGCATATGTACGCAGTTTAAATGTTGAAACAGTCCTATTTCAAGCAATTCAGTTTCCGCTTAGCTTAAATACGCAGTTTAAGTGTCAAAACAGTTCTATTTCAAGCAATTCAGTTTAGCATATGTTCGCAGTTTAAATGTCGAAACAGTCCTATTTCAAGCAATTCAGTTTCAGCTTAGCATAAATACACAGTTTAAATGTGAAAACAGTTTTATTTCAAGCAATTTAGTTTAGCATAAATACACACTTAAAATGCAAAACAGTCCCATCTCAACCAATACAATTTAGTTCTATTTGACTCAAAGATAGGACCCTATAATGTGCTACCATTCCGTGTTCGAGTAGAACTGGGAGTAATGGCAATGAAGTGGTACTCCATGGAGCTTCACCGTTAGATGCAGCTCATTATCATCGCCAGAACACGGTTTCAAGTACTTCTGTCGAATTCGATTAATTCTATTTAATATTAATTATTTTTTTGCACACAGTTAAACGGTTTCGAGTACAATAAATGAATGAATAGTTCTATTTTCTCCTTATATAGGACCCTTACAGACACCCCTGGTCTGAATGGACCTGGTATTAATGACTATGAAAGAGTTCTCCACATTTCTCAGACTCCTGGATTGGAGTTTCACTATCAGATGTAGTTTCTCATATGCAGGACACAGTTTCAAGTATTAGATTTTAATCATTTGTTTGCACACAGTTAAACAATTTCAAGTATAATAAACGATTGAATAGTTCTATTCGTCCCAGAGATGGATCCTAACAGACACAACTTCTTCTTGTAGACCTAGGAGTAATTGTAATGCAGGGGTACGACACATTCTCTACATTTCTGGAACTGGAACCTCACACTAGATGCCATTTAGTGTCATACCCAGAACACACGTTAAGAGAGGGGTCTTATTCTTCTGCAGAGATGCAGGTGGCATATTCTACAGTCCCAGTCGACAGAATGATTTCCAAAAGGAAGGCAGACAACTGGGTGGTTTGGGAGAAACTCTTCCAGTAATTTCCAAAGAAAAATAAACATGTCCCCATTTTAAATCATTAAGACTTTGAGAAAAACTACCAGACCATAAATCTGACTATATGAAGTCGACGCCATAACGATCAACTATCAGGTCAATTTGTTTAAAACTTATTGACACTCAGTGAAGGAAAGGTCCCGTTAGACAAAAGGGTGTTCTGAACTCTTTCACTAATAAGTACTCTGGTCAAGTTAGTGCGGTGCTAGTTGACAAAGTTTATCCAAACATCATACCCATTATTAGAATCACAAGTTGCGATGGGAGAGAGCAATTATGACTTGCCAAAAAATATCACAGTCAATTCAAATAACTATGAACTTTGGAAGAGCCTGCCATAAAATTTTTAATTCTTATAAGTCAGTTGATTTTCTCGTTGGCCAATCAGATGCCAGAAATTGAACGAAACCCACAGGAAATATCAGATCTACCACAACATACGTTAGTTAGATGCACCTATAATTACGCTGCGAAATTTGCCTGCAAGGCTCTGCAGTGACATCAATGACCTTGTGATGATGCACCTACGCAATCCTCTTTGCTGGCGAGTCCTCTTCCTCCTTTTCTTCTCCCCCCATACATATATATATATATATATATGAAAAAGGTGTATTTAAGCAGTTGGTAAAAATATATAAAAAAAAAAGTAAAGTTGCCGACCTTCGTCGAGAGTGACCTGAAGGCTCCCTTTTCAATAGCTACTACACCAAGGTGTAGGGGAGGGTGATACTCATTTCCCTGGATTACTCCACATTACCCTTGATCCCTACCTTTTAATGCTGTGTTAAGCAAGACGGCATCAAGTACCATTTTTTGAACCGCGGTCTCCCGGACCATTGGCGAATACTCTTCTGATACCTACACTTCCGGACGGATTCAACACAAGATCAATTTTAACGGTAGTTTAACAGGTCTGAATTCAGAGTTTTCCTTCTCCTGAATTGGTTGCCTAAGTAAGGCTAAAGACCGTTGTCTGAGGGAGAATTATCGGATTCATACTTTTCTAAGGCATTTTAGCTCTAAGTGAAATTCCGAGTCTTGTCTAGGATTTGAACTCGTGTCGTGTTTATCTTTTCTGTGGTGTTAGGATTTTAGAATATGTGCCACCGAAGTTATATATTCTATATTATCTCTCTGGTGTAAGGCCTTGGGCATCGTCATGAATTTTCTTGTCCTTAGGTCGATTTATCTAAGTTTCTCCTTTGTTCGTTATAAGAATCGTTCAGAGTATCTTACGAAGGGGACGGTTCTGAGGAATTCATTTCTTATCTCTTCTTTGATCTCTGATTGTGTTTGCTTCCAATATTTCCACAGGTCAATCGACTGGGGCGGTAAAATACACCGACTGTATCTCTGTAGAGATGTGTCCTGGATAAGACAAACAACAATCTGATGGTGAGGTTCCAGTAATGCTGGAGCTGTGTGAAATGAGGGGTAACCCTTCATTGCCATTGCTCCCACGTCCACTCTGACCGGAATGGTAGCACCTGGTAGGGTCCTTCAATGGGTCAAATAGAACTGTTTGACATTCAACTAGTGTGCAAACAAGTGACTTAACTTTAAATTGAATTGTTAGTGATATATAGCAATGTTATATCGTCATCTACAGCATCATAACAAAACAATAATAAAGACGCACGCAGGAAGGCTTCTTTATAAAAATATTTACCTCTCACTTTATTGTAAGGGTTCGAAAGGGTTGTTCAAGGTTTGCATGTGAGAGGGAGCTGGAGACCGAACAGAACTGCAATATTTTGACCCCACTCTTATGGCCGTCAACGTTGTGTCTTTCTTGTTCTCCAGGGCTGCTCAACCGGAGGCACAGAGGCCCACTCCGCTGGGTGATCTGCTACACCTTATCAGCAACTTCTCTGCACCCCAACTCATCAGGGCCCCAAGGCCCCTTCGGCCTGATGTGGCTTTCCTTACCACATCTCGCCTCTAACTCCGTCCGATTTCTAACTGGAACCGTCTTGACTTCTGTCTTGATAATAGTTCAACTCCCACCCAGTCGCCAACTCGATCTTTGAAATCGCATGTTTAAACGTCATCAAGCGGAAATAACTGTTATGCAGTTCACAGGTCACTCTCTTCCGGTGCATCAGTCTATGAGTGTACCATGGGAAATTTTTTTTTTTACCTCGTCCCATTTCATCAGCCAATTTCCGCCCACGCGATTTCCTTTCATAACTGCCACTAGAATGTGTCACTTCCTTCCGGTGCATTACCTTGAATGGCATTTTTGGCCGGGTCGAAGGTCAAAATGCCACAGCAATAATTGAAACCACTTCAGTCTGCAAACAAGCAAGAATTGAAACCATTTAACTGCGTAGGAACAATGAAAATACTACTATGCAAACAAATGAGTTCTAACTCATTTAAAAATGAAATTAGTTACGAACTATATATGTAAACAAATGACTTATCTTAAATTGATAGTTTGGTTGGTTTCTTTTATTTAATGGTATATCAACTTTAGTAGGTTATTTAATGCCAAAGCTATTGTCCCCGAAGAACAGTAGTGGTACTATTTAACCCATAGCTGGAAGGATAAGGGGGTTCATACCTTTCCCAAGGGTATTTGCCCGAAAGTGAACGTAATTGCGGGATTGGAGTATGAACTCGCTTACTACGATTCCGCAAGCCATCGCTTTAGCCATTACACCACAAGGACCCCCGTCTAAATTGATAGTGCTATATAGAAGTATTTGAAACCATTTAACGATGCGCAAAAAATTAGCTCTGGCCCGTTTAAAAATGTTATTAACAAAATACTTACAAATCATTTAATATATATATTTATAAAGAGGATTTGAAGGTACCCGTGGTGTAATAATTAATAATTAATTGTACAGAAAGCAAATAATATTGGTATCCACAGAAACGAAAGTCTAACAAGAAGCAATTTAATTAATAAATAAAGAGATAAATAAAAATTCTTAATCCGTCCGAGTGAAGGAAACACTGGAATTTTGACATACAAAAGGATGATCTAATCCTCACCGGAAAACCAAACCTAGAAGTAATTAATTTATATTAATTAATTAGAAAAGAAAAGAAAAAAAGAAATCGTCATATAATAGATTTTTGTTATTTCGGTGGACTTCAGAGTGAAAATAAAGGAAAGCAAAAATTTTCTAACATAGTTATAAAGGTCCTGAAGACCTTAAGAGACTTATTATCATTCAGATTCCAGTGAAAAACGATGTTCGAAAATACAAAAACAAAACAAAACAAAGAAGAAGAAGAAGAAGAAGAAGAAGAAGAAGAAGAAGAAGAAGAAGAAGAAGAAGAAGAAGAAGAAGAATTGGTGCAGTTGGACAAATGCATGATATCGTTAAATTCGATACCTCGACAAAAGTTTATTTTCAGCCCGAAACGAGGTTGTGTACAAATTATATCAACTTTGTACGCACTTGCAAACTTCATGGCGCTCAGCAAGTGGTCAGGTCTTGTGTTCTCACATCCGAAACGAAAAAAAACAAATGATGAAATCTTCGGCTTTGAAAAACCATACCTTCTTCCACCCACGTCAGACATTAGCAAGTGCATTAGTTATCCCACACCTGATGTTTTTCAGCTAAAGCGGCCTTTTTCTGTTCGATGGTTGGCTGGTTGGTTGGTTGGATTTACGACATGTAAATCCTCACTTCAAACGGACAAACATTTTATACTTTTTTGTAATGTCAGTGTTGTAAGTGCCAATGCATTGATAAATTTCACAACCATTTCAAACAATTAAAACTTCATATTTCGTCAAAAGGTAAACGAAGCTATTTCCATTTCACATCCCAGTCGTCTTGGGCTGTAAAATACAAGGAGCACTTCTCTGCAAATGGGTAAGACTCCCTCAACGAGTGTCCAGGATATGACATTAAACAATCTGATGGTGAGGCTCGAGTAATGTTGGAACTTTGAGGAATGCGGAGTACCCCTTCATTGCCAAGGCTTCCACGTCCACTCTGAACCAGAGTGGTAGCACCTGATAGGGTCCCAACTATGGGTCAAATAGAACTGTTAGTCATTTAAACTGAGTGCAAACAAATGATTTATGCTAAAATGAATTGTTAGAAATAGAACTGTTTGGTTATTTAACTATGTGTTACAGCAAAACCGGTTTATAAATCATATATTTAATATATACGTAAAAACGATTTAAATAACCAACAATTGTTGATAAGCTATAACACCCTACCAAACCAAACCATATCACGTTGCGTTTATGAATTCAGTTATTCCCTTTCCAGTTAATAGTAGGACAGACTAGACTGGGCTCTTTAACCTTGATATGGTAACTGATCAGTGAGAAGGAAAATATCACATTTCAACAATACCTTGAGAGGAATGGCCACCACCAAGACACGCTACATGAGTGTCACCCCCACGACTAAATAATGAAACAGGATAAATCAAGTCTATTTTGATAAAGTTCATTGTCAGTTTAAAGACATAAACACTTCATACTTTGAAGCAATATGAAAGTTCTAAGTGCCAATGTACGAGGGTCACCAAATAAATAAGGGATTTTTTTTAAACTGGGAAAGGACCTATTGTATATATATTTACCAGCCTCTCCGCTCGGGCAGGATATGACACAAGGTCAATTTTTAAGCGGAGTTTAACAGGTTTGAATTCAGAGTTTTCCTTCTCCTAGACTAGTTACCTTACCAAGGCTGAAGAACCTAGTCTGCCCTACTATTTACCCATAACTGGAGGGAGAATAATTGGATTCATACCTTTCCCAAGAGTATTAGTGCAATGTGAAATGCAGTCAGTCTCATCCAGGATTTGAACTGGTGTCGCCGTGTCCATTTCCTACGACGATAACCATTACACCCCGGCCATAAAGGACCTATTATATATACAAGTTTCATTTAATAAATAAGTTGATTTTTTAACAGGAGGAGGACCTATTATATATACAAGGGTCATTCAATAAATAAGGGTAATTTTTTGACGGGAGAAGAAACTATTATATAAATAAGGGTCATTCAATAAATAAGAGGAATTTTTGATAGGAAAAGGACCTATTATATTTAGAAGGGTCAATCAATAAATGTAGAATTTTCTTAATTGGAAAAGGACCTATTATATATAAAAAGGTTATTCATTAAATAAGTGGAAGTTTTTTGACTGGAGAATGATCTATTATATGTACATGTTTCATTAAATAACCATCCAAGTAAGACGAGCAAGATATACGAGAAGCAAGAACGAACTCATTTGACGTTCTTCTATGGACCCCTTCTCATGATAAAAATAATATATACTATTAATATATACTAATAATATATTCTAATATATACTAATAATATATACTACTAATATATACTAATAATATATACTAATAATATATACTAAATATATACTAATAATATATACTAATAATAAATACTAATATATGCTCAATATATACTAATAATATATACTAATAAATACTAATAATATATACTAATATATGAGCGTTGGCCGACCGGGAGGAATTTATCTACATCAGTTCTGTGCAGACACAGGATGTCGTTTGGAAAACTTGCCGATAGTGATGGATTATAGGGACCGATGGAGATAGATAGATAGATAGATAGATAGATAGATAGAGAGAGAGAGAGAGAGAGAGAGAGAGAGAGAGAGAGTTGGGGAATTCCATGCTGTCAGTACGACTCGATGATGATGATGATGAAACATTGACTTTTAATGTTTAAGAGTAAATGAACAGATATAGTTCACAATCACTTTATACTTAGTTTCATTGGTTTTGTTTTGTTTGGTTTGGTTTTATGGCATTTCAACCATTCTAGGTTAATTAATGCCAAATCTGGTTTATAAATATATATTGTATATATAAGATTTGGTTTGGTTGGGTTTTATGGCATATCAACAAATAGAGGTTATTTAATACCAAATTCTTTTTATACTTGTATATTAAATAGATAAGATTGGTTAGCATGAGTTTCATGGCATATTAACCATTGTAGGTTATTTAATGCCAAATCGTCTTTATATATATATATATATATATATATATATATATATATAAGATTTGCTTTGGTTGGGTTTTATGGCAAATCAAACTTTGTAGGTCATTTAATACCAAATCTGGTTTATACGTATATATTGAATATATATGATTTATAAACATTTTGTTGATGACAATTTTAAACTAGCCTGAGCTAATTTTTTTTTTTTTTTTGGTGCACAGTTTTCTGTTTTACCAAAATGGTTTCAAGTATTACTAAGTAAATCAAAAGTTGGCGACCTTGGTCGAGGGTGACTCGAAGGCTCCTTTTTTAATAGCTACTAAACCGAGGTGTAAGTGAGGGTGCCACTCCATTCTCTGGATTGCTCCACTTTACCTTTGATCCTTACCTTATAATGCTGAGTGTTAAGCAAGGAGACATCAAGTACTATTTTTTAAGTCTTTGGTATGACTCGACCTGAAATTGAACCCTGGTCTCCAGGACCATTGGTGAACACCCTATTTAACACTGATCATTCTTTTGAACATTACTTATTCATTTGTACGCAGTTCAATGGTTCCAAGTATTGCTATGTATCACGAACAACTCAATTAAACATCAGTCATTTGTTTACACACAGATAAATAATTATACAGTTCTATTTCAACTAATTTAGTTTAGCTAGTAACCAAGTCATTCATTTACGCTCTGTTAAATGATTAAACAGTTCTGTTTCTTACAATTTGATTTAGCACAAGTCATTTGTTTGCACTCATTTTAAACGTTAAACTGTTCTATTTGACCTATAGATAAGACTCCTATCTGGTGCTACCACTCCAGGACAGAGTGAGCCAGGGAACGATGACAAAAAAAAAAAATGCTACTTGATACTTCCTTGCTCAACACTCAGCAAAATGAGGTACGTATTATGGGTAAAGTGGAGCAATCCAGAGAAAGGAGTAGCGCCCTCCCCTACACCATGGTGTAGTAGCTATTGAAAAGGGAGCCTTCTGGTCGCCCTCGACTACGGTCACCAAATTTACTTTACTTTCCCATTCCACAAACCTGGAACATTACTGGATCCTCGCAATCAAATTGTTTAATGTCATATCCAGGACATTCGTTGGGTGTAGTCTTACCCCTATACAAAAATATTGTCGGTGCATTCTACAGCCCCAGCCGACTGGGCTATAGTTTCAATGTCAATGTTTTAAAAGCCAATATTTTAAAAGCCAATGTACTAATAAGGTTCACAGTTATTTTAAACAGGTAAACATTTCATACTACGTTGTAATAGCACTTTTTTTTGTAATGACTAAATTGCTGGATGCTTCATAAACATAACAATCCCCGAAGACGATTAACGTCGTTCTTAGTAAATTGGCAAAGCATAAACGTCTCTCCTTTGCTCTCTCCTCCCACACGCACACGTACACGTATATAAACATACACACAACAGTGTACGCACATACACGTGTACGCATACACACGCAAAAGAGTATACAGTGCATTTCCTTCAGATTCTTATCTGAAATTGATACCGTGATAACGGAAGGTATCGTGCACTGGTGAACAGTGAACATATGGTAAAGCCACCCGGGGTGCATCCCAGGTAGAAAAGCGGCTGGGTACATTCCATTATACAGTCGGATGGGAAACCCTACGTAAAGGTTCGTCAAACCGGACGGATACCAAACACCTACAACATGGGGTGTGGTTACGTACCAGTGAGGATATCAAGTCCTTAGTAATATCATGAAGCGCGGATTTTACAAATACACGAATTGTATATGTATTAAGAAGACGCGATCTGAAAAAAATCGTATATATATATATATATATATACTTTTTTAGATACGGATTGGGAATGTAAAAGTTTGGGCTGAAAATTTAAAAGGCTGATAAACACATATGACCACTTTTGTAGTTAAGCAAATGGTTTACATCTGAACTCTAGGGCCTTCATCAGTCAAGATAATCTACGGTAGAGGCCATCGTATATATATATATATATATATATATATATATATATATATATATATATATATATATATATATAATGAACGATAAAATGTAAATAAAAAAGTGTAGAAAGAAGTGTTCGTTACTATTTTGATTATAATGCTAAATTATCCAAATTATGTATACTTAAAGTTCGTTTCTTAATGTTCAACGTGGATCACACAATCGTCCGACAGAAATTGGCGAAAAAGTGTCAAATCAATCATATTTAAATTTCCAAATTCAAATTCGGTTGATGGGCCATTTTTTCTCCTTTTTTATCTACCGATTGTATGATCCATACGAAATTTCTACAAAGGTCTTTATGAGTACATAATATATTTATATAGTTATCGGCTCATTGGCATATTTATATATGTATGTATATATGACAGGAGGTATAATTGCATCGTTCTAAAGAATGATTCCAATTCTGCTTGACTATAATTTGTATATTAGCCCAACCCCTCCAACATTAACTGGATGAGACTAAGGTCAATTTTTAAGCGGAGTTTAACCGGTTTGGTTTGGTTTGGTTTGGTTTGGTTTTATTGCATATCAACCATTATAGGTTATTTAATGCCAAATCCTGTTCATACATATATATCAAATATATACATGATTTATAAACACATTTTGTAGATAACATTCTTAAATGAGTCTAAGCTCTTTTTTGCATGCATTTAAATTGGTTTAAGTATTGCTATATAACAGTCACAATTTAACATCAATCATTTGTTTACTCTCAGTTTGTACTATTTGACCAGGTCTGAGTGGACCTGGGAGCAATGCCAATGAAGGGGTACTCTGCATTCCCTAAATCTCCAAGGCTGAAACCCCGCTATCAGATGGTTTGATATTATATCCAGGACAATAGTTTTTATGGTGGAGGGTCTTATCCCTCTGCAGAGATGCAGTTGGTGTATTCTACAGCCCTAGCCGACTGAACTAGTATGGTTTCTTTCTTACGATGAACACTCACTTTAAATGTCAAGCAGTTCTATTTGACCCATTGATAGGACCCTACAAGGTGCTACCATGCCGGGCCAGAGTGGACCTGGGATTAATGGCAATGAAAAGGTACTCTGTATTCCCCAAAGCCGTACGACTGGAGTCTCATCATCAGATTGTTTAATGTCATATCCAGAACAGTCGTTGGGAGGAGATGTCTTACGCCTCTGCAGAAATGTAGTCGGTGTATTCTACACCCACAGTCAACTAGACTGACCAAACTGTACAGTGAATCAATTCAGAAAAACTTTCGTATTATTAATATACGTTAAAGTAGAAATCTCATCAGAGGAATAAATACATGGATAGTCTCCCTCATAAGATACTTTGGCCCCTCGTTAGAATAGAGACAGAGAAGGAAGTCAAACATATTGAAAAAAAAAAAAACGCAAAGAAACTGATGCACAAGGCCTAACATCTGAGGGAATCTACGAGTAAAAAAAAAAAAACGGTGAAGGAAGAGAACTCGATAGAATTGTGGATTGTATAGATGCAACCATCTAGGGACTTGGGGATTTTACAAAAAAGATCAATAGACACCTTCATTACAGCTGGCATGAACAGAAATAACAGTCAAAGAATAGATTTTCAGATGCCTCAAGGATGATTTTTCCCAGTCAGCTGGGACTGTAGAATACGAGTGTCCTGGTATGACTCTAAACAATCTGATGGTGAGGTTGCAGTAATGCTGGAGCTTTGGGTAATGCGGAGCACCCCTTCATTGCTATTGCTCCCAAGTCCACTCTGGCCCAGAGTGGTTGCATGTGAAAAGGGTCCTATCGATGGATTAAATAGAATTAAACTGTGGTTTGAGTTTACTATAAAAAGTAAATTACACTTTACACAGTTTACTATATAAAGTAAATTAACACTTTACACCCTACACTCGTTTCGCTTCGTTACTTGCTGACGACTGCCTTTTCTGGAATGTTAAATATCTAAGGAGAAACAGGAAAACAACGATAAAAAAAAACCCAGATAAAATGGCTAGAAAAACAACTATAAGGATTCTTCAAGCGACAAATATAAGGAAATTGCACAAGAAACGACAGGAACATGGCTAAGACGGCAAAATATAAAGACAGAAACTAAATCTCTTTTAACTGCAGCACAAAATAATGCCACATTGACAAATTATGACAAAATAGTAAATATTGTATATGGGGTAATCGACATAAAACAATTATTGTAAATTGAATCACCATAACCAGAAATTCTGGCAAACACTTGCGCTGGACATACGGAAAAACTGGACAGCTGTTTCGACCTTATTAGGTCGCATTAGCAGTGTATACCGTGATCTTCCCCCTGGAGATCGAACCATCGATCACAGAATGCAGAGCCGAAACTACCACTGTGCCACATCATACGCAAGCGATGCCAAATCACAGAATACTGATGAGACCTAATAAGGTCGAAAGAGCTATCCAGTGTTTCCGTATATCGCGTGCAAGTGTTTGACGGATTTTCTGGTCATGGTAATTGAATACAGGCAAAGAAATAGATGTTTTTTCCTTCCCCTTGAAGTTATAACCATTATGCGGATGTGTATTTCTAATCCTCTTGGGAAGACGTGACCCTGGAGGTGACCGTGTCCTCTGTAAAGAGTACGGATGTAACTTACAGGACACATTCAGGTTAATTAGCCACGCAATTGCCATGACTAGTTAATTTGGCATTGCTTGTGTGCGATGTGGGCCGGTGGCTCAGTGGTAGAGTTTCAGTTCTGCATTCTGTGGTCACTGGTTTGATCTTCGGTGGGGGAGATCATGGTATACACGACTGATGAGACCTAATCAGGTCGAAGCAGCTGTCCAGTGTTTCCGTATGTCACACGCAAGTGTTTGCTGGATTTTCTGGTCATAGTAATTTAATTTACAATATAATTCCTCTACTTAAAAATAAAAAACAACAACAATTAATCACACAATAAGCAAATACAGCAAACTGACATAGAAGGAATACAAAAGTGGGTAGAAAAGGTGATCCACAGGGAATTGTAACGGGTGTCTCAAAATAGATGCAACCCATGAATGTGATAATTCATATTGCATCAAGTCATCATCCATCTGGGCCTTAAAAAGCAATCATATCACTTCAGAAGGGTCAAACCAGATGACAAGGGCAGAAATTGTTTAATTTTTTCCTACAGTGCACATGAAAGACCAAATTCCCGGGAACGTCTTCGCAGGGACTTTTTAAAACTCTTTCCGACAGAATCTCTCACAGCATCCAGATTGTCGGGACATCTTGCAGTCAACTTCCTGTTAGATCTAGAATTTTCGGCATTCTTGTTGAGGTTATTTACTAACCTTGTGGCTTGAACCTGTGTGTACCCAAAGATAGATTTGGCTTTTCCGAGGATAATTGTTAAGTTAAACAACCTGCGAAATTTTGCTAGCATAGTTTTGAATAATTTTGTCACCAATTAAGTAGTAACGCAAAATATTTTTTTCTTTCTTTTGTCTCAGGCATTGTAATCTAGGATTAATAGCTGTTATCGTATACTGTTTTCAAATCTGAAACAAAAAAGAACACAAGATTATTATTTGTAGAATTATTAGCAGTCACATGGGTCTCTTGTATATTGAGAAACCCTGCTTATAAAGTTGTCTGAAACTAATCTACAAAAAATGATAAAATTTTGCCGAGGATACCAAAAAGCTTTGGTGTAAACATCTCAACCACACACGTTTTCTAAACAATAAGACCTGTAAAATTTATCAAGAACAAAAGTGGAATTGCAAAAACATAAAATCTACCGTTTAGAATGCATTCGTTGCTCCAAGCAATATATAGGGAAATCAGAATGGCCTTTCAATTTTAAAATAAATAACTATAGATACAGAATTAAATCTCTGAATCATAATAAACCTCTCCCAGTAGAACAACATTTCCGCCTAACAGACTTTAACAGATAAGACAATATTCACTATTACAGAGAAGATTGAAAAGAATTTGCCGTATACAACATCAATTCTCAAAGCCTATATATATATATATATATATATATATATATTACACCTTGTAACCCTTGCCATAAATATCTCCACAAATCAAACTACCTAAAAAATATTACATAAGACTATATTCACTATTATAGAGAAGACTCAAAAGAATTTACCGAATACAACATCAATTCTCAAAGCCTCTCTCTCTCTCTCTCTCTCTCTATATATATATATATATATTAATGGGTCGCATCTATTTTGAAGCAGTTTTGAATTATTTTCTCTCCAAATAAGTAGTGACGGAAAATATTTTTTCTCTTTTGTCCAAGGCATTGTGATAGAGGATTAATAGTTGTTATAGGATATTGTTTTCAAATCTGAAACGAAAAAGAGCACAGAATTATTATTAGTAGAGTTATCAGCAATCACATAGATTCCATATATATTGAGACACCCTTTATATCAATTTGTAATGATTTGTAAACACATTTCTTGGTCTCAATGATAAATCATTATCATATGAATAGGTTGCATCTATTTTTCGGCAGTTTTGAATGATTTTGTCTCCAAGTAAGCGAGAAAAAATATTTTTCCTCGCTTGTTCTAAGCATGGTGATCAAGGATTAATAGTTGTTATAGTATACTATTTTCAAATCTGAAACAAAAAAGAACACAACGTTATTATTAGTAGATTTATTAGCAGTCACAAGGGTCCCATATTTATTGACACACCCTGTACAAGAAATTAAAGTTTGACCATTAAGATTAATGCTGAAATCAGAATCTGTCCTAGAAAATAAAATGCATAGAATTCTATGGAACGTTGAGATACATCAGAGATTATTGGCCAGTTAACCAGGCCTTGTTTTAATTAACAATACAATGAAATATCATATTACAGTTTCAGCGGACCCTTGTGCAAATGTACGAAGCGGAAAGATAGACAAATACCCGGATGTTGGCTAAGAGTCGTAGACAACCCTCAGATATGAAGGTGAAAGTGATTCAAACTGTTGTTGGTTTTCTTGCAATGGTCTTTAATGTCTTGGAAAAGAGAGTTTGCTTTTGGTTTGGTTTGGTTTTATGGTATATTGACCTTTGCAGGTTAATGCCAAATCCAGTATAGTCATATAGATTAGATATATAGGTCTTGTTAACATAAGTCAATAAAGTATGGCTATCTATCACAAACAATTCGATTAAACATCAGTCATTTGTTTACACACAGTTAAATGATCGAATGGTTTGATTTCAAACAATTCAGGATAAATCAGCAAAATTAAATGGTTTCCAGTATTGCTATGTATCACTAACAATTCAATAAAACATCTATCATTTTTTACATACAGTTATATGATCAAACAGTTCTGTTTATAACAATTCAATTTAGCATAAGTCAACAAAATTAAATGGTTTCAAGTATTGCTATGTATCACTAATATCAGTTAAACATCAATCATTTGTTTACATGCAGTTAAATGATCAAACAGTTCTATTTCAAACAATTCAATTTAGCATGAGTCAACAAAATAAATTGGTTTTAAGTATTGCTAAGTATCACGAACAATTCAATTAAACATCAATCATTTATTAACATACAGTTAAATGATGAAACAGTTCTATTTCAAATAATTCATTTTAGCATGTCATCTGTTTGCTCTCAGTTTAAATTTCAAACTGTTCTATTTGACCAATCTGGTGCTACCACTCCGGGACAGAGTGGGTCTGGGAGCGATGGCAATCAGATTGTTTAATGTCTCATTTAAGACACTTGTTAATGGAGGCTTTACCTCTCTGCGGTTATGCAGTCGGTGTATTCTACAGACCCAGCCGACTGAGCTAAGAACAGAGAATGCTGGAACTTGAAATCAGAGAAAGAATCAATGCTGTATATCGGGAGAGAAGTGACAGCCACACTAATCAATAAAAGTAAAAATTCTCTTTATTACTGCGAAAGAGAAAACTGTTTCGTGAGAGAGAGAGAGAGAGAGAGAGAGAGAGAGAGAGAAAGAAAGAGAGAGACAGAGACAAAGACGGATAAACAGGGAACCGCAACGATTTATATTATGTTGCGCTATATTCCAGGGGCCTTGCTTCCTCGGACTTCTTTCACAGGAGGCCGATACAGAGCAGCCTTACAACCCTAAGTCCATCAGCCCTCTCCTTGAAGCTAACACCCAGACGGCGTGACGTGTCTACTCTTCAAACTGCTTTCCCCGACTAAGTGCTGGGGTTGAAAATTTTCGTCATTTAAAATTTTTCGGCTGCCCACACATTCTTTCTTCCGGCTCTCCACCTAAGCAATTCTTCCCACGCAATTCACGTAGTATTTCCACAATACTTTGTTTACCTTAAAAGACAGCTGCACACCCTGTTTTTGAAATCCACACTAACCGACCTGTCTAGGATTAATGTGTAACATCCAGACCATCAAGACCACAGCATTGTTAAGATCAGCTGCTATACTTAGAAAAGCCCTAGAGGTCAGAGAAGACTTGCAGTCTTTTGGACTTCCGTGAAAAACTACCTGCTCTACTGGTGTAAGCAACTTTCAAGGGATTATAATACCAATAAAAAAAGAGAATTTGCCGTGTTGTGGACTTTGCAGATCCAACGGACCTCAAATTGAAAATCAAAGAAAGCGAAAAGAAAGACAAGAATTAGTATCTTGCTTGAGAACTAAGAGAGTTTGGGAACCTGAAGGTGACGATGATATCAGTTGTAATTGACGTACTCGTAACAGTCTCAAAATGGTTGGAACGGCCCCCAAAGTAGGGTAGAAGATTTGGAAATTGAAGGACAAATCGAGACCATCTAAACTATCACATGTTCAAGATCGACCAGAATACTGAGAAAAGTCTTGTAGACCTAAGGAGACTTGCTGTTACTCAGCTTCATGTGAAAGACTATCAACTAAAGCTGGTGTGAAAAACTTGCAAGAAGTGTGAAACTAATAATAATCCTGCCTGGTAGTAAACTGTGCCGTCTTGGCAGACCTAATCTCAGACGGGAGCTAAGTCCTCGTGATGATTTACAATAAATAAATGATTAAATGAATAAACTATAATCAATCAATAAATAAAAGCAAAAATGAAAATAAATTGATAATAAAAGAAGAAAACCTACCGAATAGGGTACTTTGCCGTCCCGGCAGACTACAGAGCAGCCAAGAAGAGAATTCATAACAAAGAAATCGAAGACAAGTACTTGGACCTTGCCTGAGAACTAAGAAAGTTATCGAACATGAAAATGACGTTTGAATTCTGAGACGAAACTTGATTTTTATCCTTCAGGGTTTTCGGAATGTTATCTTTAGATATTTCCTGTCTAACTTCGAACCACGACCTTTCTTTAATGTACGGGGGTCGCTTGCTCTGATTCCGTTAACCATAACCGGGTACAAGGGTTAAGTATTCCTGTATTGTTACTTGCCTGCAGTCAGGATTGAACCAGCAACCTCCCGATGATTGTCACTTAGAAAATTAGGGAACCAACGCCGATAACTGGTACGCTATGTGTCCTTCTGGACAGGTCAGAGTGAATTTTTTGGACTTATAAACTTAATGTTCTTACATTACTATAATTACTGCCTATATGCACGGTTTTTACCTGAGCTCATAATACGATTCATTTTTTTTATTTTTCTCTTTTTTTTAATTTAAATTTATCTATTTATTTATTTTTTTTGATAATTGATTTCCCATATTGTATTCATCTCTATACTTGGTTTACTCAACAAGTCACTGTAGCCCAGCATTCATTCTCAAATGTTCTTCTTTATCAATTATTTTAACTTCATCCCGTGAGGGCAGATGGTTTATCTTTTCCTTCCATATATGGTCTGCCATGCCCAACTTTTCAATCCTGACTTCAGGCGAGTAACAATACAAGAATACTAAATGTCCGGTTATGGTTAACGGAATAAGAGCAAGCGACCCTGTGGATGAAATAAAGGTACGTGGTTCGAAGTTCCTTGTAGGTTCCTCGAGTTTGACAAGAAACACCTGAACAAGGCCGGAGGACGTATCGACCGAAACGTTGTGAATATAACAATAAAGATGAAAACAATAGTCCGAAAACCCTGATTGATAAAAATGAAAGTGACGGTAATACCAGTTCTAATCGGCACACTCGGAACAGTCTTCAACGGCTTGGTAAGGGGACTGGAAGAGTTGGAAATAGGAGGACAAGCAAAGACTATCCATTGTTAAGATCGGCCAGAATACCAAGAAGAGTTCTGGAGATATGAAGAGACTTGTTGTCACTTGGACTCAAGTGAAAGACCATTAGCTAGTAATAATGTGAGAAGGTCGCAATAATAATGATAATAATAATATGAATGATAGAAGAAATCAATTTAAATGCCCTAAAAGCCATAAAAATCTGAGTCATTAATCCTGATTAAAAGAAACTTTCGTTTGATTAATTCATTTAATTTTACGGCTGGTTTGCCAAGTAAATCATATATTTCTTGGTGGGAGGTAGTTGAGTCCCCTTTGTCATTGTGTGGGGTTACGGTGTATAGTAAAATAGCGCTTAGCTACGAAGATCAGTCTTTCCATCGCACCGAGAGTAATTGTCTTAATTTGAGACTTTGGTTTTTTTTTCTTTCTTGCAAGAAGAAGAAGAAGAAGAAAAAGAAGAAGAAAGAAACCTTATTTTGTTTCTGGCAAACTCGTTCTTTTCTGATGTCACTGGGAAAAGCTGGATGAACACCTGGACCTTACGTGAGAGCTGAAAAAAGCCGCGGAAAGAAGAAGAAGAAGAAGAAGAAGAAGAAGAAGAAGAAGAAGAAGAAGAAGAAGCGTTTAAGAAAAGAGGAAAAAAAAGACAAAAGTTGAGAAAAAGCAAAAAAAAAAAAAAATAGGAAAAAACAAAAGACAAGATAAAAAAAGAAATATAGGAAGAGAAAATGAAGAAATAAAGAAGAACAATAAAAAATCCGGAAAAATCAAAGAGGAAATAATGATGAAGAAGTAAAGAAGAAAGATGAAAGAGAGAGAGAGAGAAAAAAAAAAGAGATTGAAATAAAAAAATGCAAAAAAAGAAAAAGAAGAAAAAATGATTGAAAATGTGAAAATAAAATAAAACTAAATGAAGAAGAAGAAGAAGAAGAAGAAGAAGAAGAAGAAGAAGAAGAAGAAGAAAGGAAATAAAAAGAGAAATAGAAAAAAATCAGTAAAAAAGAAAAAGAAAGAAATTACAGCCTGATCGCATCTTTTTCACTCTGTTCGTAACTATCTCAGTATACTTGATTAAGAAATAGTCTTTTCACCACCTGTGCTAATTTGTATCCCCTCTCTCTTTCTTTCTCTTCTCTCTCTCTCTCTCTCTCTCTCTCCCAAACACACACAAATACACACACTCTCTCTATATCACTTTCTCCCACCGACACCCACACGTGTGTGTGTGTGTGTGTGTGTTGATTCTGTATTGCGTATGTATAGTTTAATGTCATTGGTGTATTTTTTTTTTGTTTTTTGTTCTTTTTCCCTTTTAAATTATAATTCCAAATGCTTTTCTTTTCTGTTCTTCTTTCGCTCTATTAAATCATGTCTAACAAGGGTTCGGGCACCACCCACGCAGTTATTACAACAGGTCGTGTCAGACCTACCAGGACGGGAATCAGGTTACGACAAAAAACGCCATGAAGAAACTCAATTACTTGACACTTGGTAGCGGAATTAAAAATGCGTAATCAACTGGGTAATTTTTTCTTTTGGTTTTTCCGTAGATCCAAGATAATAATAATAATAATAATAATAATAATAATAATAATAATAATAATAATAATAATAATAATAATAATAATAATAATAATAAATTTCTTATGTATAAAACAATACCTCTATAATGGTAAATGTATCGGTTGTATATATATGTGTGCGTGCGTGTGTGTGCATTAGTATAAATATATATATATATATACGCACTCACACACACACACACACACACACACACACACACACACACACACACACACACATATATATATAAGTATACTCTGCAAACAACTTATATATATATATATAAATATATGCATCAACCGACATATATATATATATATATATATATATATATATATATATATATATATATATGCATCAACCGACATATGTGTGTGTGTGTGTGTGTGTGTGCTCTGCAAACATCTTGAGTATGTTTTTTTTTCTTTAAAAAGTAGAAATTGTATTCTATGATAAATTTATTTCGCTTTTTAAGCTCATCAGTTGGTAGGGGAGCAAATGTATTGTCATCCATATATATATATATATATATAGTGCATCACAGGAAAATGAATACTCATTTTGATTTATCATGAATACAATATTTATTTAGATATATCTAAGTTTAATAATCCAAGTTAATGAACACAAATATAGAATAGAGGTAATGAAGGTTTTCGAACTGATGATCGTTCTCTATCTAGGCCCTGCTGATGATGAAGACATTGTAGCAAACATCACTGAGTTATCGCAAGTGTTCAAACTGATGACCATTCTGTTTAAGACAAAGCTGATAACAAAAACAGATAGAATTGCAGGCTTTACAAATCGTTTCGATTATTTCATTTGCTGCTCTCCAGATTTCAGGTTTTGTGCAATAAAGTTAAATGGTCCAATTAAATGCAACAATTACGACTACTATACACCTCAGAACACGAATGTTACGGTTGAACACCACGTAAACGCTTTAATGGTTTACAGTTTGGTGTGAATTATTAGTGTTGTGTGAAACTCGATCATTCTACTTGAAATAATCTTACTGATCAAAGTTTATATGCATTTTTAAACACCCGATATATATATATATATATATATATATATATATATATATATATATACGCGGTGCACTCGATAAGTTTCCAGACTTTTTTGTACAGGCATTTAAAAGTCATAGACTCTTGAAAATTGAGTATGTTATTGCTATACATCTAATAAGATGACCGGCCAATTTTTATGATTTCAGTTTCAAATGAACAGGTACAGCAGGAATCGGAATACACCCTACTAAAGACTGATTGTCACGGCTGGTGAATTTCAAAAATGCAATCTGGACGTGAGGACATTTTAGAAGAACGATATGCAATAAAATTCTGTTTCAAACTTGGAAAAAATACCACAGAAACGTATGGAATACTTCAGACTGCTTTTCGACCATCTTGAATGAATCGAGCATCAGTTTTTGAGTGGCATAAGAGGTTCAAGGAAGGAAGGGAGTCTGTGAGGGATGATGAGAGGTGTGGGAGGAGTAAAGAAGTCAATACACCACAGTTGATTGGCCAAAGGGTTAGGGTTAGGGCTACTATGTTGAGGTTTTAAGGGAGTTCAGGAAGAGATTCCTAGCGAAGAGGCCAGCACTCTTCAAATCGGCTCAGGGGCATTTCCACCAGGACAATACACCAATCCACAACTCCATCCTTGTCACAGACTATCTGACCAAGATGGGCATCAAGACAGTTCCTCAGCCTCTCTATAGTCCAGACGTTGTTTCCTGTGACTTTTTGGTTATTCCCTAAGCTCAGAAGCTGTCATTATGAGACAATTGAGAAGATGAAAGAGGCAGTGATGAAGGTAATTGACACGCTCACACAAGAGGACTTGCATGGAGCCTTCCGGAAGTTGTTGGAACGGTACAACAAGGGCATTGCGACCAGAGGAGATTACTTCGAAGGGAACTATAGTTTCATGTATGTACTATCAATACCCATCGAAAAAAGTCTGGAAACTTATTTAATGATCCTCGTATATACCGCAAGCGAAATACATTGTATATATATGGATCATTCAAAAAGATATAAGCTTCAAGAAGTGCCAAGACTGAACGTTTTTCGTGTGTGTGTGGCAACACACTAGACCTTCTTTTGAAACAGGAAAAACTAATTTAGATATGTTTTAATTTCTGTTCTGGTGAGACTCAAAGAAATATGACAGGAGTATGACAAATTTAAATGTTAGTTAGGCTTTTAACTTTTAAACGATTCTTGTATTTTTAGTTTGGTTTGGTTTTATGGCATATCAACCAGTGTAGATTATTTAATGCCAAATCCTCTTTATACTTATATATTAAATATATAAGATTTGATTTGGTTGGGTTTTATGGCATATCAACCATTGAATATTATTTAATGCCAAATCCATTTTTATACATATAAACAATTCTATTTCAAACAATTTGGTTGACCATAAGTACACATTTTAGATGTCATGAACAGTTCTATATCAAACGATTCAGTCTTATACAAGTACAGTTTTTTTTTTGTTTACACACAGTTAAATGTCAAAACAGTTCTATTTCAAACAATTCAGTTTGAGTAAAGTTTAAATATCAAACAGTTCTATTTGACCTATAGATAGGAGCCTTCCAGATGCTACCACTTCCAGCCAGAGTGGACCTCCGAGCGATGGTAATGAAGGGGTACTCCGCATCTTCCAAAGCTCCGGCATTATTGGAGCCTTGTCATCAGATTGTTCAGTGTCATATCCAGGACAGTCATTGAGAGCATTTTACTCTTCTGCTACTATCAGTGTATTCTACAGTCCCAGCCGACAGGGCCAACGGACCTTGTATGTGTCTGCACATATATATGCATTATTTTCACTTTTAATCATGATCCGGGAGACCTGGGTTCAATCCCAGGTCGCGTCATACCAAAGACTTTAAAATGGTACTTGATACCTTCTTGCTTAAAACTCAGCAATATAAGGTACGTATCAAGGGTAAAGTGGAGCAATCCAGAGAAAGGAGTAGTGCCCTCTGTGTAGTAGCTATTGAAAAGGGAGCTTTCTGGCCGCCCTCGACGACGGTCGTAAACTTTACTTACCTTTTAAATAGCACAGACTTTTCCATTCAAGTCTTCTTCTGAAATGTTTGACTTTTTGATCGAATAAATTTCGGAGGGTTCCGTATATATATATATATATATATATATATATATATATATATATATATATCATGAAACGAGAAGTTCTCGTGAAACGAGACTTTATTTGACAGAAAGCATTGGTTTTTCCATTACATCAGGAATCTCCATGTCTCAATTATCAGAGTGGTTTGTTGATAATTTGGTTGAAAATGTAACATTTATACAACCCATTACAACACAAAAACAAATGCATCTAATCATACATCTATTTCATTTGTGCTTTTACACCACATCGGAAAGTTGTTGAATTAAACACAGTTTTCTTTTTAATCGCTTGCCATGTCAAAGCTCAGGAATCCAGTTTTTGGCTGGGCCAGGATTTGAACTTGGTCCGCTAAGTTTGTTTCCAAACGGAAAAAAACTGATACACCATTCTAAATGTCAACTTATTAATCTTTGCTCCAAATTTTGACAATTGATTCGTCGTCAAGGGCTGTAGAATACACCGACTGCACCTTTGCAGGAGGGTAAGACCCCACCCCAATGAATGTTCTGATATGACACTAAACAATCTGATGTTGAGGTTCCAATGCTTCCGGAGCTTTGGAGAATGAGGAGTATCTTTTCATTGCCATCGCTCCTAGGTCTACTCTTGTCCGGAGCGGTAGCACTTGACAGGGTCCTATCTATGGGTTACATAGAACTAGACTGTATACTTATGCTAAACTGAATTGTTTGAAATAGAATTGTTTTTGACATTGAAACTGTAAATATGTTAAAATAATTATATTTTTTTTATAAATCCTTTTTTTCTTTTATATCAGCTACGTCTATAATTTACTGCTTTTATAATTCTATATGTTTTCTTGAAGAATCATTTAGGCACATCCCACCTGGCTGGGGCAGTAGAATACGTCGACAGCATCTCTGCTGTGCGATATGATAATCCCCCAATGAGTGTTCTGGATATGACATTAAACAATCTGACGGTGAGAAGATTTGGGGAATGGAGGCCTTGTAGATTTGGGGAATGTGGAGTACCCCTTCATTGCCATTGCTTCCGGGTTCTCTCTGGCCCGGAGTGGTTGGACCTGATCGGGTCTTATCTATGAGTCAAATAGAAAAAAAAACTATGTGACTGAAGTTAAATTGTGACAAATATATAGAAATACATTAAACCATTTAACTCAGTCTCGTTTAAGAATATTATCTACAAAATGTTCAAATGATATATATATATATTCAAAATATATGTATAAAGAGAATTTGACATTAGATAACCCACTATAGTTGATATGCCATTAAACCCTATCAAACAAAATCTTATATATTTAATATATACGTATAAACAGTATTTGGCATTAAATAACCTACAATAGTTGATATGCCATAAAACCCAAAATAACCAAACGAAACTATGGCGCTGACAGTTCCTTTGGAGATACAATGTGCTGACAGTATTTGCTCCATCTTCCCTCTGTGTAAGGAAGCAGGTCGTTATAAACCTTAGCAGCTGTAGCAGTAAGAGTTATGCGTCTGTAGTTCTTTATGATTCCAAGGTCACCCTTCTCAAGGTAGAGGTGGATCCAGCCTTTCATCAATTTTTTTCTTGCATTTTGCTTATATCAGTGTTGCATGATCGAAGAAGTATCACGTCAAGTGGTCTAGTCTTCCATACTTCACAATGTATTTTGTTATGTTCTGCAGATTTTCTGTTTTTAAATTTTTTTCGGTACTCTGTTATTTTTTTCATCAGTAAACTATCCTAGTTTTATGTCTACTTGGCAATTAATAATTTCCTTTGTAGGTTTGACCGTGGTCTCAGTTAGGTTTCCAAGCAGATTCTTGAAATGTTCTTTCCACTGGTGACATCTTTCTTCTTAGCTAGCAGCTTTTAATTTTGTTCTCGAGATGTTTTTCCTTCCGCTAACTTCATTTATTGTCTGCCATGCTAATCGTGATTATCTATTTTCAACGTTCTTTCTGATTATTTGACAAAGTTTCTGAGAACAAGATTGATAATATTTATCTCTTAGAATATTTGGACTATTGTCTTCATCTTCATTGTTATATTAGTGTTCGCCAATGGTCCGGGAGACCTGGGTTCAATCCCAGGTTGCGTCATACCAAAGACTTTAAAAATGGTATTAGATACTTCCTTGCTTAACACTCAGCAATATAAGGTTCGTATCGAGGTTAAAGTGGGGGAATTCAGGAAAAGAAGTAGCACCCTCCTCTACACCTCGGTGTAGTAGCTATTGAAAAGGGAGCCAATTTTACTTACTATCCTTCGGCCTTATTCAGGTATTTCATGTTGAATTCAGGAGTCTACACAGAACTCTTTATTTAATCTACGGGGATAAATATTTCCAATTCCGCTAACAATGCACGGGTACAAGTATAAAGCTGTAATAAGTATTCCTCGTGGGATTGAACCTGCAAACTCTAGAAGATTTCACGCAGAAGTAATTTCTAATCAAGCATCTAATCCACTGTGCCATGTGTACTGCAGGTGTCTGATTTCATTGATTTGGCTTTTAATCTATTTTGGTTGTTCTTTTTGGGTTATTTATTTATTTTAGTTTTCCGGGAGTTTTTTTTAAGTTTCTGTGTATTGGCGTTTGTTGTATTCCTTTTGTAAAGTAAGAATGCTTTTTTTCATATCACCCCGTTTTTCTCTAAATGCTGCCGACTCCCAGGGAACTCCACATTTGACTCTTGGTTTGGTCGGTATGCTTTCAGCAGCTGCTTTTATGTAGGAGATCAGAAAGGTTTTATATTCGTCATTCGAAGAATTGTTGCATATTGACTACGGCCAAGCTGTCAAAAGAAGAAATGCACCAGTGTAAATAACAGGTGCACCCGGTCGAAGATATCAGGAGATCAGGGGTGACCTTGACTGTAGAGGGGTTGAGCGAATTGTGACGCTCGCAGGAAGTAGGTGGGTGTCAAGTTATTATATAACCCCGGCGACAGGAAGTTCAAATCAGTTGGAGAGAAGTAGCTGGAATGAGAACCATGTCCCAGCAGAGGCTGGCCTCCAGGCCCCCGGTTGAGCAGCCCAGGAGAACGGGAAAGAAAGGCTGTGATAGCCAGAAGAGTGGGGGTCAATATGTTGCAGTCTTTGTTCGGTCTCCAACTCTCTCTCACACACAACCCTTTCAATAAAGTGAGAGGTATATTTTTCTAAAGAACTGTGTCCGCTCGTCTTTATTGCGTCGTTGTTTCTGCATGCATCTGCATATGAGTATACAACAGAATGACTTTCATATGTCTCTTGACGAGTATAAAATTTGTTTCCAAAAGTTATCATGTATTGCTTGCTTATATCACTGTTGGAAATTGCAGACCAATAAAATCGTGAGACTTTACCTGTTGGTTTCTTATTTCAGCGTAGAATCAGGCGAATCTTTGAAGAGAATGCAGTGACATTAAATTTATTCAAATATTTATTTTTACATTTATAAACTAATATTTCTTAAAAAGAAGAATTGTATATAATAAATTGAATTACCATGGCCAGAAAATCCGGTAAGCACTGACGTAATAAGGTCGAAAAAGCTGTTTAGTGGTTCTGTATGTCACACGAAGTGCTTGTCGGATTTTCGGGTCACGGTAATTCAATTTGTTATAAAATTACTCTATATAAAAAAAAATTTCTATTTCCTTGCTTATGAGGTTATGATTACGCAGATGCGTATCATCAATCCTCTTGGGAAGACGTAGCCCTGGAGGTGACCGTGTCCTCTGTAAGAGTACGGATGTAACTTACAAGATACATCAGGTTTATTAGCAGCGCATTTAATATGACTAGTTAGTTTTTGGCATCGGTTGTGTGCGATATTAAACAGTAATTAAGTGGTAGAGTTTCAGTTTTGCATTCTGTGATCGCTGGTTCGGTCTCCAATGGACGAGATAAGATCACGGTATAGACCGCTGATAAGTCCTAATAAGGTCGAAACGGGAGTCCAGCGGTTCCGTGTGTTTCTCACAGTGCCTGACAGATTTTCTGGTCATGGTAATTCAATTTATCACATTTATAAAATCAAAATAGTGTAAATCGAATTACCAAGTAAGGTGTTTACCTATATGTACTCAACGTTTTCGATAGCCCGCTATCTCATTCTTCGCTCTCCCAGCTAGCGACACATAGCTCAAGACACGTGATATAGATGCGTATGTAGTCTGCCATTATTTTCCTATCTCGTTCTGTCTTCCATCTGGTCTCGTTAGAGACAAACAGCCAACATGGGGAACACAAAACCCTCAAAAATACATTGCCATTCTCATGTGTATTACTATTTAGCGTGGATTACTAAGTCAACCTACACATAGAGTCGCACAGGACACTTTTTAATATTCTAGTCACTTGCATACAACTAAATAATAGGACATAAACGTAAGTAAGGATTCTGACATTCTTACCCTTCGTTCATAAACAAAGGAGGTGCCAGTGGTGTAATGGTTATCGTCGTTGGAATTGGACACGGCGATACGAGTTCAAATCCTGGACGAGACTGACTGCATTTCACATAGCACTAATACCCTTGGGAAAGGTATGAGTCCAATTATTCTCCCTCCAGCTATGGGTAAATAGTAGGGCAGACTAGGTTCTTCAGCCTTGGTGAGGCAACTAGTCTAGGAAAAGGAAAACTCTGAATTCAAACCTGTTAAACTCCGCTTAAAAAATTGACCTTGTGTTATATCCTGCCCGAGTGGAGGGGTTGGGTAAATATGATAAACAAAGTACGCATTCACCATAAAATTCGTGTTAGTCACACACACACACACACACACACACACAACGTGCGCGCAAATATTCACAAACTATATTCAAACATTCATCCTGTCTTTGTAATGTTTCCATTTTTTTGCTTGTTAATATATAAATTTAAAAAAAATTATATTGTCTTGTGAATATTCTTTTGTCTACGTCGTTTATAATTTTTGCATTTTAACAACATACCACCTCACTTCCTAACTCTCTCGATTCTTTCCCTCCCTCTCTTCTTTTGCCCACTTGCCTCCTCATGCTTTCTTCCCCTTCCCCATGCCTGTGCTTCTTGTTTCAAAATTCTCGTCTGTAACAGACGTATATTAAAATCATTTCAACCATATTAAATATATAGCAATTCAATTCTAAAAACAATTCTAAACTTGAAAAACCAAAACGTACTAAGTCAATAGAGTTTTCCCTTCCTGGAATGCGAGGGGTGTATCTAAAAAATATCCGACTTAACCATCACTGATTTCATCTCAAGTTATTTTATTGAAATTTCACAAAATAAATTTAAAGTTTCAGATTGTCTTAAAAGTTTAAAAAATTTTGGCCGCCCATAAAGGAATTACATACATCAGCCGTGTGTGGACACTAGATACAGTCAAGAGGACCTGCCAGGAGCGAAGAACGATGGAGACGGATGGCGAAAAGAGAATCAAGAAACACTGCACCATCTACACGCCTTGATGATGATAATTGTATATATATATATATATTCCTGTGGAAAACCTATCCACATATTTTCAATACCCCTGGTGCGTGATAATATACATACACACACGCACACACACACATATATATATATATGCAAGTTTGATTAAATAATAAAGAGACAGGTTGTCAACATAATTCTATGAGGATCCTTTCAAGTTTCCTGAGCTGTCTCATGGATTTCTTTTTATATGCACAGCCGACCTCTAGGAGATCTTAGATAAATAAAATACATTTTCATATATATATATATATATATATATTGACTCGCCTGGGATATTTGAAAATGTGCGGAGAGGATTTTAACAAAAATAAAACTATATGATAATGTATTTTCTTTATCTTCGATCCCCTTGAGGTCGGCTGTGCAAATAAAAGAATACGGGGTAGGTCAAGAAACTTGAAAGGATCCTAATAAAATTATATAGACCACATGTGTCTTTGTTATACACACACACACACACACATATATATATATATATATATATATATATATATATATATATATATATATATATATATATATATATATATATATATATATATATATATATATATATATAGTCATCCACAGACAGATCTTTTTCGTTCTATCAGAACTCATCAGTGTGGCTAGACATACTTGCTTCCCGTAGCTGGGATCGAAACCCGGTTGACTCAAACGCCAATCCGATATATATATATATATATATATATATATATATATATATATATATATATATATATATATATATATATATATATATATATATATATATATCGTTTGAGTCAACCGGGTTTCGATCCCAGCTACGGGAAGATACTGTCTAGCCACACTGATGAGTTCTGATAGAACGAAACAGATCTGTCTGTGGATGACAATATATATATATATATATATATATATATATATATATATATATATCCTATATATATATATATATATATATATATATATATATATATATATATATATATATATATATAGTATATGTGAGCTCTTCCTCAGATCAAACTGTTGAGCCCCTTTGGGTTGGCGATTAAGTCTAATATCAGTTCCTTTACCTCATATATATATATATTTATATGAGGTAAAGGAACTGATATTAGACTTCGGCCAACCCGAAGGGGCTCAACAGTTTGATCTGAGGAAGAGCTCACATATACTATATTCTAAAACAAAGAAGATTTATTGAGAGATGGATAAATAATGTCATCATTGCTTAGATTTGTTTTCTTAGTTTAAAGGCGAATCAATTATAGTTATTGATTAAAGTCTTCTGATCCACGACTTTTCTTTTCTTTCCTTTACGAT
Source organism: Sepioteuthis lessoniana (assembly GCA_963585895.1). Lineage (NCBI taxonomy): Eukaryota > Metazoa > Mollusca > Cephalopoda > Myopsida > Loliginidae > Sepioteuthis > Sepioteuthis lessoniana. The sequence continues at coordinate 35,940,670 of OY757915.1, forward strand.
AACTGAAATGGTTCTTTTAAGATAATCATTTTTGATGGTTTTGTTTATTTTTTTGTTTTGTTTGATAGTGTTTGATGTGGTTTATTATACATGTGGTTTGTTTGTTTAGGTTTTATGGCATATCAACCTTTGAATGTTATTTAATGCCAAATCCATTTTTATACAAATAAACAGTTCTATTTCAAACAATTCCGTTTAGCATAAGTACACAGTTTCAATTTCTAACAATTCAGTTCAGTATAAGTATATTTTTTGATTACACACAGTTAACTGTCAAGACAATTCTATTTCGAAGAATTTAGTTCAGCGTAACTACAGTTTCAATGTCAAAAACAGTTCTATTTCAAACAATTCAGTTTAGCATTAGTACGTTGTTTACATGTCAAAATAGTTTTTTTCAAACAATTCAGCTTAGCATAAGTACGCAGTTTAATTTTTTTTTTTACCCATAGATAGGACCCTTATCAGGTGCAACCACTCCAGGCCAGGGTGGACCTGGGAGTGATGACACTGAAAGGGGTACTCCGCATTCCCTAAAGCTCCATCATCATTGCAACCTCACCATCATAGCTAAGACACTTGTTGGGGAGGGATCTTACCCCTATATTGAGGCGCAGTCGGTGTATTCTACCGCCCCAGTCGACTGGGCAATATATATGGAACACTCTGGGATAGATAGAGTGATTGATTGATGATAAATAGATTGGAATAGATAGATAGATAGATAGATAGATAGATAGATAGATAAAGACCAGAATCAGATAAATATGGACAGGTTGAGATAACAGAAATAATGAAAAGACAAACAGGAAAACGACTATCAAAAAATCTATTAAAAAAAAACAAAAAAACAAAAAAACAAATAAGAAAAACAATTGTATGCATAATACAAACTATAAACTATGAAAATTACCAGGTGATGACTGCATCTGGCCACGCAGAGGACACTTCATGAGATCAACTGAATCTCTTTTGACAGTGACGCAAGAGCATGCATAAAAATCTAATTATATCAAAGCAAAAACTTATACGCAAGAGATTAGCAAGTATAGGTTACGTGGTGATCGAAAAGAAACATTTTCTCGAATACAGCAAACTGACGTAAAAGTAACACAAGACATGACATGACTGGTTGGGAACGGTAATCTACTGAAAATTGCGCAACAAACCAAAGTTAGATCCTATCATAGATGGTATATGCACAAGACAAAACCTTTCCTATTAAATGAGATACCTAAAATTCTTTAATAGTTTGTGATATAAACGGATCACTAAATTCTGGCTTGAAGATCAGACTTAGGATCAATTAAAAAAAAAACAAAAAAAAAAAACGAAAAGCAAAAACAAAAAAAAAAAATAAAAAAAGCACAAAAAACCCCAAATAAAACAAAGAAAAAAAAACACAAAAAAACAAACAAACAAAGCAAAAACAAGAACATCTTGTCATGAGAGAAAAATGGTAGGCAATTCCCAGGATCTTGCCAGAGAGATGAAAAAACTGTGGGACATGAAGGTGAGACCCTTTGTATTTGGTGCCCCTGGAATGATCTCCCAAAACCTGGAAAGACACTCGGGGAACTGGATAGAAGAGGAAGAATCAAGACTATCCTGACAACAACACTGTTAAGGTTAGCTAGAATACTTAGAAGAGTACTGGAGACCTGTCCCTCAGACTTCAGTGAAAAACTACCAGTTAAGCCTGGGGTGAAAAATTCGCTTGGAGTAAAATAAAAAAAGGAAAGAGATAGGAAGGGCCATTTTAGGTTACTTAGTTTCACATGACCCCCCCCTACAAAGCTCTCAGATTTTATAGTAAAGGGAATTCTTATATTGCAAATTATTAATTAATTATTATCTATTTATTATTAAGATGTCACACGCATCGATTTGAACATGCTCACACAAGACACTGCATTCACAAGCGTGACTTTGACCCAGTCTGCTGGGGCTGCAGAATACATCGACTACATCTCTGCAGAGGGGTAACACTCCGCCAACGAGTGTCCTGGAATAATCTGATGGTGAGGCTCTTGTAATGCTGGAGTTTGGGGGAATGCAGAGTACCCCTTCATTGCCATCGCTCCCAGACCTACTCTGACCCGGAGTGGTAGCACCTGTTATAGTCCTATCTATGGGTCGAATAGAACTAAACAGTGTACTTATGCTAAACTGAAATGTTTGAAATTAACTGTTTTTACATTTAACTGTGTGTAAACAAAAATTTATTCTTATTATATCCTTTATACAAAACTGAATTGTTTGAAATAGAACTGTTTTAGTATGCTAAGCCGAAATATTTGAAATAGAACTGTTTAATAGTATAAAAATAGATTTGGAATTAAATAACCAACAATGGTTGATGTGCCATAAAACTAAACCAAACCAAACCAAGCACATATGACTTCACAGACACGTAGTTGTCTCGCTTGGTGCAGTGGTTAACGTGTTAGATGGTTACATTGTATTAAGCGAGTTCGAACTGCAGTCGCGCTATTGCACTCGCTTTTGGACTAACATTCTTGAGGAAAAGTATGCCCCCCCCCCCATGGTTAGATAATATCCCAATTGTTCCTCTACAGGGATGGATTTGTTATTTAATAACAAAAGCAGTTTAATATGCTATTAAAACAATAAACTCAAGCAAACCACACACACACACATACATACATACACACACGTTCGCACGCATGCATATGGGGGAGTCCTTGTAGTGTAATGGCTAAAGTCTTTGAAGGCTTCCTCAAAGTGAGCGAGTTCGAACCCTAGTCATGCTATTACGTTCACTTTTGGACTAATACCCTTGGGAAAATCATGAACCACCGTATCTTCCCAGCTATAAGTTAAATAGTATCACTGCTGTTCTTCAACAAGGATGGCTTTAGCATTAAATAACCCACAAATGTTGAGGTGCCATTGAACAAATAAACCGAACCTAACCCCCACTCTACAATAATAATAATAATAATATTAAGTGAAGAGGGTGCGTTTAATGTAACGGTTATGATCGTAGAAAATTGAATAGGGGACCCGAATTCAAACCCTGGACGAGGCTGATTACATTCTATTTAATACCTGGATCGATCTTGTTCTTCCTCGAAGTAATGAGTAAGACAGGCTGTGTTCTTTTAGTCTTGGTTAGGCAACCAGTTCAGGAGAAAGAAGGAAAAACCGTAAATTCAAACCAGCTTTACTCCGCTTTAAAAAATTGACCTTGTGTCATATCCAGCTCATGACAGAGGGGTTGGGTAAATATATACAGTCAAGTAAATTTTTATATTATAGAATATTTGTACAGGCGTACACATGACTCTACACAAACACACACACGTGAGTGTGCGTGTGCATTCATAGACACACGAATTTTGAAAGCCTCAAACAGAAGGCATGAAAGTTAAAACAAACAAACAAACAAACAAAAAAATCAAGGCCGAAAAGCAGAGTAATTGACAGACCAAATAGAGTAGTTCTCGTAAAGTTGTCCTAAAATAACAACTCGCGGGAAAAAAAAGACCCCCTGATCGGTCGGCGTTCCTGTAGGCTTACGGAATGACAGCAATTACGTTGATTCCTTAGACAATCGTAAAAAGACGGCCTGACTGACAGAGGGACAGACAGAGAGACAGACAGACGAAATTGAGGGTGGAAGTTAATTGACAGATGAAGGGGAGAAGGAGGAGAAGGAGCAGGAGGAGAAGGACAGGGATAGGGATTCGAAGGTGTAAGAAAGCAAACTGAGATACTCACGTACATAAACAAACCACACCCACCTCCTGTCCATTGTAAGCCGTGCTAACAAGCAGAGGACACTAACTTGTCCAAGTTGTGAAGGTCGGGTATCCTGTCTAATCTGGCAAAGACATTGGACTGTTTGCAGTGATTTTGAGATCCAGATCGAGTATCCCCGGACCGGAGACAGTCTTTTAGTTTTTTTTGGAACAGTCATTTTAAAAGTGTTTCTTCGGGATAGAAACGTCGGTATTGTCAATGGTCACTCCGAGAAGAGTTCAAATCCAAAACAAGGTTGTTGGAAAAAAGGATGAAATAGTTGAGTATCTATAGATTTGAGATGGATGCTCAGCCCAGTTAGAAGGGCTGAGAATACGCTGATTGTATACATTGCTGTGGGAGAAGACCCCCCTCCACAAAAAGGGATATCCTAGGTATGACACCAAACTGCATCTGACGGTGAGACTCCAGTTCTAGTATGGTTTGGTTTTATGATATATCAACCATTCTCGGTTATTTAATGCCAATTAATATATATATATATAAGATTTGGTTTAGTTGGGTTTTCTGGCATATCAACCATTGTAGGTTATTTAATGCCAAATGTTCTTTATACATATACATCAAATATATAAGATTGGTTTGGTTGGGTTTTATGGCATATCAAATCGTAAACGTTATTTAATGCCGAATCATATTTATACATATATAATGAATATATAAAATTTGATTAGCTTTGGTTGAGTTTCATGGCATAACGGTAGCTCTCTGAAACTAGTTGACAAGTTCACCTACCTTGGGAGCAGTGTCTCATCAACCGGGACAGACGTCGACACGCGACTAGTAAAGGCATGGACAGCTATCAATAGTATATCGGTCATATGGAAGTCAGATCTGACCGATAAAATGAAACGCTGTTTCTTCCAAGCAGCGATCGTGTCGATACTGCTATATGGATGCCCTACGCGGACGCTAACTAAACGGATAGAGAAAACCTTGACGCCAACTACACAAGGATGCTGCGAGCAATATCGAACAAGTCCTGGAGGCAACACCCCAGGAAGCAGTAGCTGTACGGCCACCTATCACCTATCACGAAAACTATCCAACTTAGACGAACCAGACATGCAGGACACTGCTGGAGAAGTGTGAACGAACTCATAAGTGATATACTCCAATGGACCCCTTTAAATGGCCGAGCAAAAACAGGGCGACCAGCTTGAACCTACATACAGCAGCTCTGTGTAGATACGGGTGTAGCCCTGAGGACCCGCCGGAAGCGATGAACGATAAGGAGGGGTGGTGAAGGAGGGTCAGGGATATCCATGCCCAGAGCGCGACATGATGATGAAGATGATGAACCATCGTAGGTTATTTAATGCCAAATCTTCTTTACACATATATAACATATATAACATATCATTAAATATATATATGATCTATTGACACATTTTGTAGATAACTATCATAAACTAGCCAGAGATCATTTTTGGCACATATCTAAATGGTTTCAAGTATTGCTATATAACAGTCACGTGTTAACATCAGTCATTTGTTTGCAGCCCTAGTTTAGTTCTATTTGACACATAGATAAGACCCTTATCAAGAGCTACCACTCCGGGTCCATTCTGACCCGGGAGCAAAGGCAATAAAGGGGTACTCCATATTCCCCATATCTCTATTGGCTGGAGTTTCGCCATCTGATTGTGTAATGTCATATGCAGGACATCCAATGGGGGTGGTCTTACCGCTCTGCAGAGATGTAGTCGGTGTATTCTACAGCCCCAGTCGACTGGACTATGCAGTTCTGGAGATCTGTGGGATGTGGAGTGCCCTCTCATTCACTCTGTAGAAGGACCTCTTAGAGTGCCCTCTATGCGTCAAATAGATCTGTTTAAAAATTATTCGTGTGAAAAAACTTCTAAGGAAACAGCTATACAATGAATGCGATTCCCTTGTCTCAAAAATACATCTAGACGGATTAACATGCCATTAAAGCCTAGTGATTCTCATATTTTTTAAAATAATAAAAGGAAAAGTAATCTTTATGATTTTAGAAATCAGAGCCCAGTCGACTTGGGCAGTAAAATATATCGACAGCATCTCTGCAGATGGGTAAGACTCCCTTAATGAGTGTTCAGGATAAGACACTAAACTTCATTGATGTGGAGGATTCAGTCCCGGACCTTTGGAAAATGGGGAGTAACCTTTCATTGCCATTACTCCCAGGTCCACTCTGACCCAGAGTAGTAGTACCTGTTAGGATCTCATTTATGGGTTAAATAGAACTTAGTATCCTGGAAAAGACACTAAACAGCATTGATGGTGAGGCTTTCGGAAATGGTTTGGTTTGGTTTCTTTGTTTAATGGCATATCAACCTTTGTTGGTTATTTAATGCCAAAGCTATTCTCCTAGAAGAACAGTGGAGGTGCTATTTAACCCATAGCTGGGAGGATAACGGGGTTCATACTTTTCCCAAGGGTATTTGCCCGAAAGTGAACGTAATAGTGCGACTGGAGTACGAACTCGCGTACTACGATTCCGCAGTCCATCGCTTTAACCATTACACCACGAGGACACCCCCTTTCTGAAACCGGGAGTAACCCTTAATTGCCATTACTTCGAGGTAGTAGTACCTGATAGGTTTCCATCTTTGAATCAAATAAAACTGTCGAACCAAACGAATTACTGATGTTAGTTTGGTTCCCCCATCTCTTAGGCAGGTCTTGACACTACTTAATTTCGGTGAACAAACGAGAATCGGTGTGTTCAGTGTGATGTGACCGTAAACCGACAGATGTTAAATTGAATTGAATTACACGGCAATAATTGGAACCATTTGACTGCGTGCAAATTAAACTATTAGAGCGAAATACTTGAAAACTTTTAACTAAGCGCAAAAATTGAATTATTGGTATCACTTAGGAATACTTAGAACCATTTGATTATGTGGAAATTAATGGTGTTGAATAGAATTATTTGTGTTGAATAGCAATACTTGAAACCATTTAACTGTGTGCAAGCTATCGATTAATATTATATAGCATTATTAGTGTTAGATAGCAATACTTTAAACCATCTGTGTGTAAACAAATGAGCTCTTGCTCGTTTAAAAATGTTACCTACAAACTGTTTGTGGGCACCTCGGGTGGTGTAATGGTTAGCAAGGTAGACTAGCAAACCTACACGAGTGAGTTCGATTCTCATTGGGTGCCCCATTCATGCGGCCTTGTGCTACATCTTAGCAAAAAAAAAAAAAAAAAAAAAAAAAGCTTAGTAAATTAATACCTACAAACTGTTTGTTTACAAGTTATATATATTTAATCTAAGTATAAACAGGATTTGGCATTAAATAACCCACAAAGGGATGATATACAATAAAATCACAACTAACCAACTTGTCTCGTTTAACAGCGTAAACGTTAGAGTTTCTTTCTCCGTTTTAGAGTTATTTCAATGTACTTTTAATGAAAAGACGTCGGGTTTATGTTACTTTTTCTCTGTCTCAGATGGATAGATAGATAGATATTAACAAATTGAGATTGATAGATACGGAAAGAGTCTTATGGATACATATGAAGACGGTGATAGATCAATAGATAAATATTATTAGACTGAGATCGATAAATTTGAAAAGAGACTAATGAATAGATATGAAGACTATGATAGACTAATAGATAGATAAATAGATTTTAACAGACTGAGATCTATAGATACGAAAAGAATCTAATGGATAGATGTGAAGACTGTTATGGATAGAGAGATAGATAGATCGAGCAATTCACGTAAAACTTACTCATTTGTTTTTGACGAGTGATCACTCGTGAAAACAAAATTTGTTGTGAATGAGCTCCTCTGGATGAGGCGTGTTTAGCGTAACAGTTATCATCACAGAAAATGAAAATGGCGACCCTAGTTCAAATACTAGACAATTCACTTTTTTTGCCCTTCACTTCGTGCTTATTTCCTTTGAAAAAAGCATGCATCTATTTATTTTTCCTCGCCAGCCATGACGAGTCAGTAGGGAACACTAGATTCCTCTAGTTTGGGTCAGGCAACCAGTATTGGAAAAGGAAAACTCTGAACTTAAACGAGCTGTACACCGCTTAAAGATTGATTTTGTGTCACATCCAGCCATTGTCAGAGGTGGTTAGTTAAATAAACCCCAGGCACTCGATCCTAAGTCGACTGTTCTTGAATCTACAACACAGCTGTAAACGGTCAAATAGCAAGTCAAGTCTTTCGTATTTTGAGTCGGGCACAAGGTTTCGAATTCAAGGGCTCTCACCAAGTGGAATCCAACAGCAGCGTTGGCAAAAACTCTTTGTCGACTGTTCTTGAATCTACAATACAGCTGTAAATTGTCTAATAGCAAGTGAAGTCTTTAGTATTCTGAGTCGGGCACAAGGTTTCAACTTCAAGGGTCTCACAAAGCGACGTGGATTCCAACAACGGCGCCGGCAAACTCTCTTTGTCGACTGTTCTTGAATATGCAACACAACTGTAAACAATCTCGAAGCAAGTCAAGTCTTTTGTATTATGAGACTGGTACCAGGTTTCGAGTTTAGGGTGTTTCACAAAGCGACGTGGATTATTATATCGGTGGAGGCAAACTGTCTGACTCTCTTGTGAGATATCAAAATTTCCATCTTATATTGTATATGGTGTTCAACCGGTGTGAGGTTGGCTGGGTAAGGTATCTCAGTTATCTCCTGATCCTAAACCTCAATTTCTCATTTTTCCAATTTTATTGAAAAAAGCTTTTCCAGATTTGGGGATTATCCAACCCCTTTTTAACGGTCTGAGGGCTGGACCCACCTTCTCAACTCCAGACTACTTGAATTTGTATCTCTCTCTCTCTCTCTCTCTCTCTCTCTCTCTCTCTCTCTTATACCTGGCACCACAATCGTCTTAGAACCCTCTAAGTCGTCCCGCTCTCTTAATATTCAACGTTGCCCTCATCACTGTGGACCCAAGAAATCTGATTTTCAAAATACGTCATGAAAAGAAGATCTCAGCATTACCAAACCATTATTTTCCTATCAGAACAACAAACCAAAGATTTTTTCCAATACAAACAATTCTGCCTTTTATGGTATTTTCATAAATAAGCCAGACATCTTCCTCTGCTTGCCAAAATCATTTTACCTGTTTTTAATTTCCAAATATTATCTTTTTTTTTTCCAAAATAATATTAAGTAATTAAGACTCTTTTATTAGACCTTCCAGTTCATTTTTTTAAAAAATACAAACAAATCTGTTCCTTGGTGACAATTTCAGAAATAATACAATTTTATTCACCTGAAAACTGTTTTGTCGTTTTTCCGACTAATACACTTGGAAAAAGCACGAATTCTTTATCTTTCCAACAATGGGTTAAATAAATAATACCACATCTATTTTACAATGACGGCTTTAGTATCAAATAGTCTGCGAAGGTTGATTTGCTATTAAAGAAAGGAACCAAACTAAACCAAATTAGTTCTAGTCATCTGATCAGAATCAGAATTGCAGAGAATTCTATGCGTCTCCTTTTCTTGGACAGATTCTGGTTTATGCATATACCATTTGTCAGGATAGGCAAATTTTTGTCTGTAGAGCAATTTCCAATGGTTCAACTTTCCTGCGAAGTCATATTATTATTACTATAATTACTGAATCGATACACACGTAGTATCTGGCGAACTTTTGCCAGCGGACAAGTGAGAGTAGATATCTTTATCACATTAGCATTTTTCTCAGTATTCTCATCCATATCAATTGCACTAATGCTGCTGGTCGGAAAATCTCCAAAAAATTGCTACACTTTCAGCAAGGCCTTTCGGGGGTGGGAGGCATTCCAAGCGCCCTAAGGTAGGATCGTCAAGTTTATATCCTACAATTTTATTGTTACCTGAAAGCACATTGCCATCGAGGTCATTGTTAATTTTCACAATACTACTCTAATGCTAAACCATCTTCATTATATATTTTACAACCTATATTGCCACCTTCGTGGTCATTACAGAGATATGGATGACTTTATAGGAAAGGGAAACAAACGACGTTATAAATCAAAGAAAAGTGGCTGACGTGCCGAACTGCGACATCGTAGTAAGCGAGTTCGAACTCCAGTCGGGTTATAACACTCACTTTCGGACTAATACCCTTTGAGAAAAGTATGAACTCTCTTATTCACCCCCACACATTACGTTAAATAGTACAACTACTGTTCCGCAAGGGTGGCTTTGGCAATAGATGACCCACGAAGGTTGATATGCCATAAATTAATTTTCAATTAGACTGGGTTCTTTAACTTTCATATGGCAACCGATTTAGGGAAAGGAAAACTCTTGTTTAAACTCCACTGAAAAATTGTGTCGCATTTAGCTCGAGGTGGAGCAGTTGCGTGAATTCATACAGAGGCCACAATTTCGAAGAAATGAAAAGGACCGATTCATTTAAAAAAATCTCCGGGGTAAATTTCTTCATGGATTTTAATTATAAATACTTTAATAAGAAATATTTGGATGAAGTAATTTTGATATTGATTTAAAAGATGATTCAGCAATATGAACGGAATCAATATTTGACAAACAGAAGAAATTGAATATTTAAATCAGATTTTATATAAGGAACAAATTTTCAGCTCATTTTATTTTTCATAATTTATAGTTGCTTAAAATGATATCTTCGGGTTTATTTTCTAACTATTTAGACCAAGAGTAAATTTAAGAACGAACTTTTGATGTATTTAATTTTGCCTTTGAAATAAGATGTCAAAAAATAAGTCATGTTTAAAGCTGTAAAAGAAACACTTAAATGAGAAGTCATAATATAATTTGTTTGGATTATAGGAATAAAAGTAATTTTTGATGTATTTTTATGAATATTTACAGTATAAAAATGTCGGTTAAGAGGGAGACAACTCGTCTTGGGCTTCGATAATGGCAGCCATGCGTTTCAAATATTTTGCAGTATATTAAAATATTTACGGTGAAGTGAAAGATTATCATGCATTGTCAATTTCTTTGTGTTATGTTTTAATAATTTTTCACTTTTTAATGGCATTAGGATTTTAATGATCAAATGGAGTTTTACATAAATTTAATGGCCCCTATTTTTTCTTTTTTTTTTGCAAAGTGTCCATCTCTATAAGCACCTGACAAGTAATAATTTACTACGTTTTTTTTTTTAAATTTAGATATGGCACAAGGCCGTATGAATAGGACATCTAATGAGACTCAAATTCACAGGTGAAAGTTTACTATTCTAGCTTGCTAACCATTACACCATCCAAAGTACTCAAGTAGCTGACAACTTGTAATTTACTTTTTTGCTTAGATATGGCACAAGGCCGTATGAATGGGGCACTCAGTGAGGATTCAACTCACACTAAAAGGTTTCCTCTCTCTCTCTCTGTCTATATATATATATATATATATATATATATCTACAGATAGATAGATATGCTGTGAAAAGAAAGTGACAATTCAGAGAAAAGGAAAAGAAAGAAAAAAGCAAATTAGTCACAAAACAAAGAAATACTTTAAAAAGTGCTTAATATTTGCATAGGCCAGGTTTTTAGAAACAAATAAAATTGTTCAAGTCTCCAAAATACGTTTGTTTCACTGAAAGAATAATTAAGCAAACGTGTAAGTTTTCCAGAAGATCCTTTCGATAAAATCAAGGTAGTAAACCAGTTATATATATATATATATATATATATATATATATATATATATATATTACAGCAGTATATGGTTGACTATCTGACTTGGTGGGTTTGTGGCAGACCAAATGTGGTATAATTTGGAGAGTACTCAATATCTGTGATAGAGCTATTATATAATGATTATAAATAAACATATATATATATTTAATAGCATGGAAGCTTATCTGCGACCACTGGTTTCATGCCGTTGTATACGACAATCATCATGCAGATGATTGTTGTATGAAACGCCATGAAACTCGTGGTCGCAGTTAGAGGTTCTATGCTTTCAAATATATATAAAAACTAATATATATTTATTATATATATATATATATATATATATCGTTATATATATATATATATATATACGTATATATATATGGCTCACGTAATGACTAACGTGCTGGATTGCGACATCGTAATAAGTAAGTTTGAACTCCAGTCGAACATACAACAATGTCATAGTCCAGTACTTCGACCAGCACGCCTCAGGGACTTCCTCTGCATATATTTATATATGACTTCTAAGTTTTATCTTGTATTTTAGAATTATCTAGTCATCAATTAAGCTTATTCTTTTGTACAATGCAAGAATTATGCAACACTTAGTTAGCTTATATTTACACCACTATCTGTCGATCTTATCTCTAAATAACGAGGTAACAATATATTCATAAACTAATGCTCAGTCGGCTGGGGCTGTAGAATACACCGACTGCTTCTCTGCATAGGGGTCAGACATGCTCCCTCAACGAGTGTGTTGGATATGACACTAAACAATCTGAGGGTAAGGTTCCAGCAATGCTGCAGCTTTGGGGAATGCAGAGTACTCCTTCATTGCCATCGCTCCCATATATATATATATATACATACATATATATATATATATATATGTGTGTGTGTGTGTGTGTGTGTGTGTGTGTGTGTGTGTGTGTGTGTGTGTGTGTGTGTGTAGTTAGGCAGCAGTCGTTCATTTAAGCATGTTTGATTAAATAATAAAGACAAATTTTTTCAGTAAAATTTATTTAAGATCCTTTCAAGTTTTCTGATTAATGTCTTAGTTTCAGGTTGGAATTGGTAGATGAATTTCAAAAAATTATTCCAAGCGCTTTTTGACCATTCATAGGCCATCATCAGGAGTTGCTTGCTTGTGTAAGGTGTGTTTGTATTTTTTAAAAGAGTTTTGAAAGTTTGTACCATAACAAAAATATGGGAACGCAGAGTTGGATAAAACTGGGTAACCAATGTATTTAAAAAGGGAACGCTATTCAAAAAGAGAACGCTATCAACGGAAATAGAATACGATAGGAATACGGGAAATATATATATATATAATCTCCTTTTATTACTCGTTTAACTCCTTTTCTAGTTCATAGCTTATTCATAAAAAAATCAAAGCGTCCTTATTTTAGAAATAAGATAGATAGATGGATAGATAGATAGATAGTGGTGTAAATGTTAGCAAACCAAACTAGCATGCAATAATGAATGTTTCGTATTTCTCGCGTATCTATCTATCTATCAATCATATATATATATATATATATATATATATATATGCATATCATATATATATATATATATACAAATGCTCATATATATTTGTATATTCCTTCCTTTATCCAGACCTTTTCTTCCTTTTCTGTCTGTTTTCTTCCATTATACTTTTTTCTGACTTTTTCTTTTGATGATTCTACTTTCTTCATTCTGTTTTTTGTTCTTATCTTTCTTCTTCCATGCCGAATTTTTCTCCCTTTTCATGTTTCTGTTTTCTTTTTTACATTCATAATTTTTTCTCTCCATGTTAGCTTTTTGATATTTTCCTTCATTGAGAATTTTCTCCCTTTGTATATTTCTTCTGACTTTTTCCTCTCATCCATTCTAAATAAAAAAAAAATATCAATCTTCTGCTTTCTCTCTTCTCTCATTCATTCTGGCTATTTATTCCTAACTCGTTTCACCGAGGTAAAAAAAAAAATCATCAAGATAAGCTAATTAAACTTTCTCTAGTAAACTTAGCGAATTGCATTTTGAAATGATTTCTTAAAACTATCCTGTTGCGATCAATGTCTGTAACGTAACTCTTGATTTCATTATATTTCCTCAAATTAAATAGCCAAAACGGAAGTGTGTTAATTTTGATATTCAATCGGCTTTCATTTCATTTAAAAGCAATGACTGACATTCATTAAAAAAATTATTATAATAAGAACGATCAGTCTATTTATGCCTAACGTCAGTAAATGTGATCTTGACAGCACTTGGTGCTCAGTAATATATTAAACAAGTTTTTGGCGTTCTTATTTCACCAATGAATCGGGTTGTGATTTAGTTAAAGAAAGTGAAAGCAATGACTGTCATAGAACGTCTGACCAAATATCTCATGATTTTAGAAAATAAATAAATGATGCGTTTTAAAAAAAATAAGCATAAAGATACTATGTGTCTTGTAGTTACATCCGGGCTTTAGATCTCCACCAATGGAGGTCGAACCAGCGACTACTGAGCTGAAACTCTGCTACTGAACTACTGATCCACATCACACACAAGCGAAGCCAAATTAAGAAGACGTAGCTCTGGATGTAACTCCAAAACACATTAGATTAATTGGCCACGCATTTACCAGGACTTGGTAATTTGGCATTGCTTGTGTCTGATGTGGACAGTAGTTCAGTGATAGAGTTTCGGCTCTGCATTCTGTGGTCACTGGTTCGATCTCCAGTGGGAGAGATCACAGTATACACTGCTGATGAGACCTTATAAGGTCAAAACAGCTGTCCAGTAGTTCCGCAATTCGCGAGGTGTTTGCCGGGTTTTCAGGTCAGGGTAATTAAATTTATAATATATGTAAAGTTGGTGGCCTTAGTCGAGCGTGACCCGAATACTCCCTTTTCGATAGCTACTACACCAAGGTGTAGGGGAGGGCGCTACTCCTTTTTCTGGTTTGCTCTATCTTAGCGTTGATCCCTGCCTTATATTGCTGAGTGTTAAGCAAGGAGGCATTAAGTGCCATTTTTTGAGTCTTTGGTATAACTCGACCTGGGATTGAACACAGGTCTCCAAGGCCACTGGCGAACACTGTAACCATCATGCCCTCAATTTAACAAACATAATATATCAATAATATATGTCTATTTCATGAGGTTATGATAACGCAAAGGCTTAATTAAACTGGTTTAGTTTGGTTTCTTTGTTTAATGACATAGGTTGTTTAATGCCGAAGCCATCCTTCTCGAAGAAGGTACTATTTAACCCATAGCTGGGAGGATAAGGGGGTTCATACCTTTCACCAGGGTATTTGTCCGAAAGTGAACGTAATAGCGCGACTGGAGTTTGAACTCGCTTACTATGATTTCACAGTACATTGCTTTAACCATTACACCACGAGGACACCTTTGGGAAGACGTAACCCTGGAGATGACCGTGTCTTTTATGAAGACACAGTCACCTAATTAGGTCTCATCGACTGTGTATAACGTGATCTCTCTCACTAGAGATCGAACTAACGACCACAGAATGCAGAGTTGAAACTCTACCACTGAGCTAGTGGTCAATATCACACACAAGCGATGCCAAAATAACTAGTTATGGCTTATAGCCTTAAATTTAACAACTTTAAAAATCATAAAACGGAAAAATAGCCACTGAACAGCACTTTGACATTTCATCCAAGAAATATCCATATTTGGGAGAATTTCATTCTGAATTTAATATCTACTTTCAATTGAAGACTGCTAGCCAAATTGATAGAAAAAAGAAATCTGGTATTGTGGTCAAGGATTTTAAAAGAAAAACATGCCTTCTAATTGACATGTCAGGGACAAACAGATAATAGCATATCTGTCAAAGAATATAATAAAATATGTAAATAGAAAGAGCAGGAAATAGAAATTGAAGAAAAAAAAATACAACAACCATGACAATAATAGAGGGGGCTCTGGCTATGATCAAGAAAGTGATAGATGAACACATTAACAAGATACCAAGTAGTCAGAGTCAATATATTATACAAAGAATTCAATTAAACATCAGAAATTTGTTTACACTCTGACAAATATAAAAACAGTTCTATTTCAAACAATTCAGTTTAGCTCAGTTAAATGTTAAAAAGCAGTTCTGTTTCAACTATTTCAAACAATTTAGTTAAGAATAAACACACAGTTTGACCCATCGAGAGGACTCTATCAGGTGTTACCACTCCGGGCCAGACTGGACCTAGGAGTGATGGCGATGAAGGGATACTTCTCATTCCCCAAAGACCCAGTATTAATGGAACCTCACCGTCAGATTGTTTAGTGTCATATACAGGACACTCGTTGGTGGGGATCTTACCTCTCTGCAGAGAAGCAGTTGGTGTATTCTACAGCCCCAGCCGACTGGGCAACTTGGTTCAGTCACTAAAAGAATGGTAAAGGGAGTAGAAGAATTCGAAATAAAAGCACGAGTGGAGACCATCCAAACCACGTCATTATTAGGATCAGCTAGAATATTGAGAAGAGTCCTGGAATCCTCAGGGGACTTGCTGTCACTCAAACTCCAGTGAAAGAACATCAGCTAACGCTGGTGTGAAAAACTGGAAAATGAGTATAACAAAA
This sequence comes from Sepioteuthis lessoniana, assembly GCA_963585895.1. Taxonomy (NCBI): domain Eukaryota; kingdom Metazoa; phylum Mollusca; class Cephalopoda; order Myopsida; family Loliginidae; genus Sepioteuthis; species Sepioteuthis lessoniana. Next base: position 35,956,688 of record OY757915.1, read on the forward strand.
AAAAGATAATAATCACCTAATATATATAGACAACATAAAACTGTTTGATAAAAATGAAAAAGAATGGTAAACTATAACCCAGACAGTGAGGATATACTGTGAAGATATAGGGATGGAATTTGGTATAGAAAATGTGTCGTGCTGATAATGAAAAGTCGAAAATGACAAATGACAGGAGGAACAGAACAACCAAATCAACGTAAAATCAGAATGCTCGGAGAAGAGGAAACTTACGAATACTTGTAATATTGGATGCAGACACCCTTAAACATGAGGAGATGAAAGAAGCAATTTAAAAAATACTTCAAGAGAACGAGAAAACTACTCGAAACTAAACGACATAACAGATATCTCATCAAAGGGATAAATATCTGGGCCGTCCCACTCGTAAGATACTCAGGACCATTCTTTGAGTGGAATAGAGAATAACTTCAACAGATGGACCAGAAAACAAGAAAACTAATGACAATGCATAAGGCTTTACGGGAATTAGTCGAAATGAGCAAGTTAATAAAGAGGCTAGACGTGGTTCCTGTAAAAAACTTATAATTCCATATACGAACATAAATCAAAATAAACAAATATTTACAACAACAAAGGCAGCAGCATCGGAGTAAGAGTAATTTTAACTAACTTCTAGAAATCAAGTCTATACTAGGAGAATGGAGGCATAGCTTCAAAAAAAAAAGCCGAAAGTGAGAAGTATTATTATCCAGACCGCGCATAGGTAACACAAGAATTACACATTCTTTCTTGCTTAAAGAAGAAGAGCGACCAATGTACCATGCGTGCCAGACTGCATACACAATAAATCATGTTCTCATTGAATGCATTGATCTGGTCCCTAGAAAAGAAAGATTTTACAACAGAAGCTGTATGAAGAAACTGTTTAAAAAAAAAAAATAAAGTGAACGCTATAATGTCCTTCCTGAAAGCAGTGGGCCTATTTAGAAAAAATTAAAGACCTAAACGTTGTGGAAATAACAATAAAGATGAAGACAATAGTCCGAAAACCTTTAATGATAAAAATAAAGGCCTAACCAATAAAAATATAAACAATACCAAAGTATATAAAAACAAATCGGTATCTGAGAATTACTGTACACTATGAATAAATATTTGAAGATATGAAGACCTTGGAATAAACAAACTTTCATCAAATGACTTGATTCGGCATTAAATAAACCAAAAAGGGTTGTTTTGCCGTAGAACGTTTTGTTTTACGGCGTAACCAACCAACCAACCAGAGATGACGTAGACAGATTATATGAGCCAAGTAAAGAATGAAGCAGAGGACTCGCTGGCATTCAAGATAACGTCGACGCATCGATACAACGACAAGAAGACTACACAAAAAGCGCGGAGGAAGACTGTTTACAGCGATCAGAAACAAAACAGACAAGACAAGCACCAACAGAACAAAAATAAACAGAAAACAAAAATTGGAAGAAAAACAACTGTATTGAAATTTAAAGCGACGAACAAGCGAAATCTCTCTTGAGAAAACTTCGATATGCCTAAGAAAGGGAAACCTCAAGAAAGAAAAAAAATCTTTTCTGAGAGCAGCACAAAACAACACCATAAAGACGGACAATGTCAAAACGAAAATAGACCAGACGCAACAAAACAGTAAATATAGATTATGTAGTGATGGAGACGAAACGATCAATCACAATAAGCAAATGCAGTAAATTAGCTCAGAAAGAGTATAAGACTAGACACGACTGGATGGGGAAGGTGATCCACTTGAAATTGTGCAAGAATTTCAAATTTGAACTTACGAACAAATGGTAAATGCACAACCCAGGATTTGTCCTTGAAAATGAAAAGCACAAAATTCTAATGGATTTTGAAATACAAACGGATAATCTAATCTCAGCCAAACGACAAGAACTTTGTGATAAAAGTAAAGTAAGTTGGCGACCATAGTCGAGAGTGACCCGAAGGCTGTTTTTTCAATAGCTACTACACTGAGGTGTAGGGAAGGGTGCTACTTCTTTCTCTGGATTGCTACCCTTTACCCTCGATACATACCTTATAATGCTGAGTGTTAAGCAAAGAGGTATCAAGTACCATTTTTTGCCCGAACCTATACAAATGGTACATGCACAAGCCAGCACCTATCCTAGAAAGTGACACACACAAACTCCTATGGAACTTTGATATACAGACGGATCACAAACTCTCAGTTAGAAGATCTTACCTCATAATAATCAACAAAAAAAAAAAAAAAAAAAAGAAAATCTGCAAAATTGTCGACTTTGCCGTTCCAGCTGACTACAGGATAAAACTGAAGGGAAACGAAAAAAAAAAAAAAAAAAAAAAAGAAATATTAAGACCATGCTGGAGAACTGAAAAACAATGGAACATAGAAGTGACGTTGATACAAAATTGTAATTTGTGCGAACGGTACAGTCACCAAAAAATTGGTACAGGGACTGGAGGACTTGGAGATAAGAGGACGGGTGGAGACCATGTAACCAACAACATCAATGAGATCGGCGAGAGTACTAAGGAGAGTTCTCGAGACTTGAGGAAACTTGCTGTCACTTAAACTGCAGTGGAAAACCATTAGCTAACGCGAGTGTGAAAATCTCTCAAATGTGTAAGATAATAATAATAATAATAATAATAAGGAAGAGGACTTACCAGCATCGAAGACAGCGTTGACACATCCATACAACGACTCGAAGACTACATAGAAAAACACGATAGAGGACTGATTACGGCCATCAGAAACAATACTGACAACACGATAGATAACAGAATGACAAAAACTAGGAAACAAAAATGGGAGAGAAAACAATTCCATGGGCGTTTTAAACGACTAATAAACAACATCTCTCAAGACAAAATCTGGACATGGCTAAGGAAAGGAAACTTTAAGAGAGAAACAGAATCTCTCCTAACGACAGCATAAAACAGCGCCATAAGAACCAATCATATCAAGGTGAGGATAGATAAGACGCAACAAAACAGCAAATGTAGACTATGCAGTGACAGAGATGAAACCATCAATCACATAATAAGCGAATGCAGCAAATTGGCACAGAAGGAGTTCAAGGCTAGACACGACTGGGTGGGCAAGATGATCCACTGGGAAATGTACAAGAAATTTAAATGTGACCATGCCAACAAATGGTATATGCACAAGATAGCACCTATCCTAGAAAATGACACACACAAACTCCTATGGGACTTTGATATACAAACGGATCACCTAATCTCGGCCAGAAGACCAGACCTCATAATAATCAACAAAAAAAAAAAAAAAAAAAAATCTGCAAAATTGTCGATTTTGCTGACCAGAGAATAAAACTGAAAGAATGTGAAAAAGAGAGCTAAGTACCTCGACCTTGCTAGAGAATTGAAAAAAACTATGGAACATGAAAGTGACAATTATACCAATTGTGATTGGTGCTTTTGGCACGGTAACTAAAGGATTATTAAAGGGCCTGGAAGATTTGGAATTTGGCGGCCGAGTGGAGACCATCCAAACAACAGCATTATTGAAGACGGCCAGAAAACTGAGAAGAGTCCTGGAGACTTGTTGTCCCTCAATCTCCAGTGAAAGACCATCAGCTTATGCTAATGTGAAAAACTCTAATGAATAATAATAATAATAATAATAATAATAATAATAATAATTAGAAGAAGAAGAAGAAGAAGAAGAAGAAGAAGAAGAAGAAGAAGAAGAAATTATAAAATCCCGATTTCTTTGTTTTAGAAGAAAGTTATTTTTTCATAAAAGCTCTTTTAAAGAATACGTATGGCCAATACTTTATTTACAAAGTCTGGCACATCGTCACTTGTTTTGGGGCTGTTTATATTAAGTTGACAAGATCATCATACAATAATTGAAGTGCTTTAGATGATGCCAATGAGTCTTGCACAGAAACTGGAAAAATCAAAGATGCAGTGAAAAACTAATATGTCATTGTAGAAATAAAAAAATGGTCCTGAAGACTTGTAAATCAATTCAATTCTTCGTTTCTTTTTGTTAAGTTCATTGATCACTTTTTTGGTAAAAATGGATCAGTACCACGCTCAACTTTTATTTCTTCAAAAGGTTTTTATTCATAGGCATGAAATCCAAATTACATAAACGTTCTTTACTTTGGGAACACCTCAAATAATTTCTTACACGCTCTATTGAATAAAATGATCTTTCACAGGAAGCAGATGGGGCAAGTATGATCAGAATAAGACAAAGTATTTTGCCAGAACATGGTTCAATTCTAGTTCGCGTATTATCTCTTCGATTTCTGGGATACTAGACACTTGTTTTGAAAAATCTATAAACTGGTTTCAGTTTGCATTTTCATCCATCTAAATCCAATTTGTTTTTATACACATCCAAATTTGAAAACGCTTCCATCGAACTTTTTTTTTTTTCGTAAACGTGAAAAAACTTTGGATTTAACAATTCAAGAAATATGAACTCTCGTTTTAGATCCTTGTTCAACGCGAACAATATCTTCATCCAAAACGTTGTGGTTCAGAACCGAAAAATACAAATTTTCCGTATAAATCTGTTTGTCTTTAAGTCTTTTGAAGAAGCAAGTCTTTAATTTCAGTCGCACGAGACAAAAAACAAGAACAAAAACAAAACATAATTACTTCGGAGTGTCTGCTGGCTTGATACGATTGGAAAGCAAGCAAAAGAATTTCTGGATTTCACTGGTTTTCTCTCTGCAAGTCCCATTCAATTATTGTTTCTCTTTTTCATGCACCCAGCTTGAAGGGAATAATAAAACAGGCTAGACTAAAGCCACGGTTTTTTTTAAACCATGGCAAAAACACAAGCAAAAATATTTTTGCTTTTCTCTCTCTGTTTCTCATTCACACAGCCAGTTTTATGTCCACTCCCTCATGCTCCCTTCTCAAATATCGAAAGGAAGCTACTAAGTTCATTGTTTTTAATTGTATTGTTTCTGGCTAAACCAATAAGTGCTTTCTGTAAATAAAATCGCTGGTAACACTTATCTAAGAAACGAAGAAATAAGAAATAAAAGATACAAGTACAAATAGGATAGTGAAAATTACCAATAATTAATTTTATATTACACCAAATTATTTATCCAGAAAAAAAGTGTAATGTATACGAGTGTATGTGTTATATACATGGACTCTTCGCTCCTGCTATACACGTGCACAGCGAGTGAGTGTGTGTGAGAGAGAGAGAGAGAGAGAGGGGGAGAAAGATTAAGATATATATATATATATAGAGAGAGAGAGAGAGAAGAAAAAATGAAAAAGGAAAAGAGAGAATGAAATAGAGATAGATAGATAGATAGATAGAGAGAGAGAGAGAGAGAGAGAGAGAGAGAGAAAGCGAGAAAGAGGAAGAAATAAAGTGAAGAGAGAAAGAAAGAAGATAAAAATATACATTGAGAAATGGTAGATTTTAGTAAATTTGACAAGATGAGAAAAATAAGTGGTAAAGTGGATAAACCAAACACTGACAATGGATTTAGCAATGATATAACGAGGAAGTCTTTTTAAAATAAAGACGAAATATTGCTAAATCCGTTGTCAGTGTTTGGTTTATCCACTTATTTTTCTCATCAAATATATATATATATATAGAGAGAGAGAGAGAGGGGGGGAAGAAAGAGGCAAAGGGAGAGAGAAAGAAAGACATAGAATAAAAGAGAAAGAGAGAGAATGAAAGAGAGAGATAGAGAGATAGAGAGAAAAACAGAAAGAGTGAGAGAAAGAGACAGAAAAAGAAGATATATATATATATATTAAGAAAGAAAGAAAGAAAAGAAGAAGGGAAAAAAGAGAGGAAAAGTTATATGTATATATGTGGAAAGAGGGAGATGATTAAGATATATAGAAAGAAAGAAAGAAAGAAAGAAAGAAAGAAAAAGGAAAAGATAGAGTGAAAAGAAGATAAAGATATATATCGAAAGAAAGAAAGAAAGAAAAAAAGAGGGAAAAAGAGAAATAGAGAAAAAAGATATATATATATATGTAGAGAGAGAGTCAAAGAGAGAGAGTCAAAGAGAGAGAGTCAAAGAGAGAGAGAGAGAGAAAAAAAAGAGGATTAGGATATATATAGAAAGAAAGAAACAAACAAAAAAAGAAACAAAGTAAGAGGGAAAGAGAGGAAGAAGACAGAGAATATAAGAGAAAGAGAGAGAATGAAAGAGAAAGAGAGAGGAAAAGAAAATATATATATAAGAAAGAAAGAAAGAAAGAAAAAGAGAATATATATATATATATATATATATATACACAGACAGATAATAGCTCTATCCGAGATATTGAGCACTCTCCATATTATATTGCACTTGGTTCGACACATACCCACAAAATAATTTAGTGACAACCAACACTCTTATAATATACACACAGATATACATATATATATATATATAGAGAGAGAGAGAGTGAGAGAGAGAGAGAGAAAGAGAGAGAGAGAGTGGGGAGAGATGTGTATACAAAGCGTACTCCTTCACATCTGGAATGTCCATCAGTGTTTAGATAAGCGTCAAATCAACGTCTCCCTCTTTTGGGAAAAAAACCTCATACAAATTGTCTTAGACGCCTAATGGTAAATTCTACCTCTTCCTCCACACTCACGCACACACACACACACACACACCCTTTTTTAAAAAATTATTTCTTTTCTTACACTTATTTTTTAAATTTATTTGTGCATTTCTTTTAATGATGTATATGTTTCGTTATTTTCATTCTTTTTTAATCCTCACGCCGAGCTGCCTTTCTGAATTCTTAACTTTCTGCAGTTCGTCTTTCTTTCTTCTTTTTGTCGCCACTTTTATTAACAGCTGATGGAACTGAGCAATTGTTTCAAGCCTCCACTCTCTCCGGGAGGCTTGCTTCCTGTGGGACACCCTACATTAAACAGACCTTGTGTCATACTCTTGCCTCGCGAGTAGCTGAGTAAATCCAGCCTCTGTTATTCACGCTTCTCAAACCTGGCCCAGTCGGCTGTAGCTTTGGGGAATGCAGAGTACCCCTTTATTGACATCGCTCCCAGGTCCACTCGGGCTCGGAGCGATAGCACCTAATAGGGTCCTATCTATTGGTCAAATAGAACTGTTTGACATTTAACTGAGTGTAAACAAAAAACTGTACTTAAGCTAAACTGAAATGTATGAAATAGAACTGTTTTACATTTAAAGTGTGTAAACAGATGACTGATGTTTAATTGAAATGTTAGTAATATTTTGCAATACTTGGAGCCATTAAATTTCGTTGACATGCTAGACTGAATCGTTTCAAATAGAACTGTTGAAATTTATACTGTACTTATGCTAAATTGAATCGTTTGAAATAGAACTGAGTTTATATTTAACGGTGTGTAAAACAAAAACTGTATTTAAACAAACGACTAACTGTATAAACAGAAAAGCGAACTTAGGCTAAACTGAATTGTTTGATATTAAGTAAAACCATTTAACTGTGTGCAAAAAGTGGGCTCAGACTATCAGGCAATCCACAAAATGTGTTTAGAAATCATATATCTAATATATATGAAAAGGTTTAGCTTTAAATGACCTACAATGGTTGATATGCCATAAAACCAAACCAACCAAACTACTCAAAAACTGATAAGATTTTTCTATAATCAAGCAAACGATTTCGCTGGGAACTTTTGCATCAGCAACGGTGGATATTTCCTCTAAAAATAACTTCAATGATTTTACAAGTATACGTCCCCACCCCGCAAATATGGCGCCGAGTGATCGGTGTAAATAAACAGCAAATGTAATTAACTTAACGAAGGCATGGACAGCTATCGATAAACTATCGATCATATGGAAAACAGACCTGACCGATAAAATGAAACGCAGTTTCTTCCAGGCAGTGGTCGTATCGATACTGCTGTATGGATGCACTACTTGGACGCTAACTAAACGGCTGGAGAAGAAGCTAGACGGCAATTACACAAGAATGCTGCGAACAATATTGACCAAGTCCTGGCGGCAACACCCAACAAGGCACCAACGATACGGAAACCTGCCTCCCATCACGAAAACTATCCAAGTTTGACGAACCAGACATGCAGGACACTGCTGGAGAAGCAGGGACGAGCTCATGTACTCCTATGGACCCCCACATATGGCCGGGCAAAAGCAGGACGACCAGCTCGAACATACATTCAGCAGCTATGTGAGGATACGGGATGTAGCCCTGAAGACCTGTCAGAGGCGATGAACGATAGGGAGAAGTGGCGAGAGAGGGTCAGGGATATCTGTGCTAGCGGTGCGACATCATGATGATGATGATGAATTTTCTAACATCCGTAACAGCTCTTATATCTCAAGCAGTGACAGAAAGAAATGGAAATCTACATTTCTCACCAATCAATCAATTATTTCTTAATAAAAAAAAAAAATCAACCCACAGCATTTAGTGATCGCCCTAATATGTGACTATGTTGGTGTCTTGCGCAGTTTAATTATTGACGTGCTTAGTTCGTGATTTCGATTCTCACTGGGTGCTCCATATTTCTGGCCTCGTGCCAAACTAACCTAAGCGTAGTAAATGACGACAACGCAGGTACATTGTATGGTGCTATGATTGAAGAGCATTGCTTGTGATTTCGATTCGCACTGGGTGCTCCTTATTTCTGGCCTCGTCCTAAGCTAAGCTAAGCTAAGCTTAGTAAATGACGACAACGCAGGTGCTTTATATGGTGCTATGGCAGAAGAGCGTTGTTTGTGATTTCGATTCTCACTGGGTGCTCCATATTTCGGACCTTCTGCCAAACTTAGCTAAGCTTAGTAAATTACGACAACGCTACTATGCAGGTGCTTTGTATGGTGCTTTGGTTGAAGAGCATTGCTTGTGATTTCGATTCTCACTGGGTGCTCCATATTTCTGGCTTTGGGCCAAACTAAGCTAAGCTTAGTAAATGTCTACAATGTCACTATTCGTTGTTTAATGTCTATAATGTTGGACTGCAGCCTCAAAGCATGCGGGTTCGACCTCCAGTTGCACTATCGCACTCAATTTTGGACTAATACCCTTGGGAAAAATATGAACCCCCTTATTCCTCCTGCTGTGGCATTAATAACATCACTGCTGTTCTTTTACAAGGATTGTTTTGGAATTGAATGACCCACACACTTTGATATTCTATTTAACAAAGAAATCAAACCACTACTGAGTGCTCATATGGTGCTGTGGTTAACGAGCATAGTAAGTGAGTTCGATTCTCACTTGGGGCTCCATACATCTAGTTCTGTGACAAATTTAGGTTCGGTTCGGGGCCAGTATAACACGACCTTTAGCCCGAGTAGTACGTTCCTTTGGGAGACAGGTGTCGGCTTTTGAAGTAAGACCGACCGCCCCGACCACTGACGAAAAAGTGGGCAATTAAAATGGTTTCAGAGATTCTAGGTATGGGTCATTGGTTTTATGGCCTCTGATTCTTGGAGGGACGGATAGAATTTGGGGAAGGGGTAGGTTTCACGGGTGCCGGAGCAAGAAATTAAAGGTTATAATAAATTTTAAAACCGTTCTGAACGTGTCGACGCCTCGGTGCAGATCCGGGAATGTGGGTGTGTGTAGGGAGTGCGTGTTTCGGATGGAAGCTTTAGCAGTGGGTTTAGGAGCCTTTATCATAAGCGCCTTTTCGTGTCTACAGTAAAAGTATCTTTAAAAGTATCTTTTGAATATATTTCATCAAGCCAGTTCTGAACGTTTCTTTAGAGAATAAAAATTAAACTGTTTTTTGCATATACGATAGGTATAAGCACACACTCGTCTAAAAAAATAGCACCCAAGTCATCATCATCATCATCATGTCACGCCATCAGCATGGATATCCCTGACTCTCTCGCAAGCCCTCCCTATCGTCCATTGCTTCCGGCAGGGCCTTAGGGCTACATCTCGCATCGGCACAGAGCTGCTGTATGTAGGTTCGAGCTGGTCGTCCTGCCTTTGCCCGTCCATGTGAAGGGGTCAACAGAAGTACATCACTCGTGAGCTCGTCCCTACCACTCCAGCAGTGTCCCGCTTGTCTGGTTCGTCTAATTTTGATAGTTTTCGTGATGAGTGGTAGGTGGCCGTACAGCTGCTGCTTTGTGGGGTGCTGCCTCCAGGACTTGTGAACTTCTTTATTAACACCCAAGTAAAAGACAAAAAAAACAATATAAAGTTATTACCTGTCAGTCATGCAACTTGAGACTGGCATTTAACGGCCCAAATTACAACTAGACTACAATTCATAGGGTCTTGACCCAAGACCTTAGGTGAGAGAAGGTAGTGTTTATCATATTTACCAACCCCTCCGCTCGGGCAGGTGATAACACAAGGTCAATTTTTAAGCGGAGTTTAACAGGTTTAAATTCAGAGCTTTCCTTCTCCTAGACTAGTTGCCGAATTCAGAAGACTGAAGAATTCAGAAGACTGAAGAATTCAGTCTGTCCTACTATTTACCCATAGCTGGAGGGAGAATAATAATTGGATTCATACCTTTCCCATGGGTATTAGTGCTATGTGAAATGCAATCAGTCTCGTCCAGGATTTGAACTCGTGTCGCCGTGTCCATTTCCTACGACGATAACCATTACACCACGTTTATATGCATTCTATCTATCTATAATTTTGGCTGCCTCTTTTGGATAATATTTTTAGTCACATGGTCACATCGAAGGAGATGAAAAGTTCTGCAACGAACAATTTCTTGGATTTCGTATAGGCTGGGACTGTCAGGATTCTTATAAATGTTTTGTCTGTCCATTTTTCATAATATCCCGGGCTCCTAATATTACTGGCACTGTGGTCGTTTTAAGTTGCAAAATTCTCTCAATTTCTATTTCCAGGTCTTTTTATTTACTTATTTTATTATATTCTGCGACGGATCAATTAGAAACTTGCTTTTCTTTTTAAATTCTTAATCACTATATCTGGTCAAATGCTTATTATTATTATTATTATAATTATTGTTCACTCATTAGAGCTTTTCACATCAGCCATAGCTGATGGTTTTTCACTGAAGTCTGAGTGGCAGCAAGTCTCCTCAAGTCTCCAGGACTCTTCTTAGTATTCTGTCAGATCTCAACAATGCCGTCGTTTGGATGGTCTCCACTCGTCCGCCAACCTCCAAGTCCTCTAGTCCCTTTAGTAATCCCTTAGTTACTGTTCCAAACGCACCAATTACGATTGGTATAATTGTCACCTGCATGTTCCACAGTTTTTTCAGTTCCCTAGCAAGGTCGTGGTACTTATCCTTCTTTTCACATTCTTTCAGTTTTATTTTGTGGTCTGTCGGGACAGAAAAGTCGACTATTTTGCAAGTTCTCTTTTTTTTTGTTGATAATTATTAAGTCTGGTCTCCTGGCCAGGATTAGGTGATCCGTTTATATATTAAAGTCCCATAGGAGTTTATGCGAGTCATTTTCAAGGACAGATGCTGGGTTGTGCATATACCATTTGTTAGTATGGTCGAATTTGAATTTCTTACACATTTCCCAGTGAATCACCTTACCGACCCGATCGTGTCTCGCTGTGCTAATTTGCTGCATTCGCTTATTATTATTATTATTATTATTATTATTATTATTATTATTATTATTATTATTATTATTTACTCTTTGAGAGGTTTTCATATCATTGTTAGCTGATGGTCTTTCACAGGATTTTGAGTGACAGCACATCTCCTCAAGTTTCCCGGACTTTTCTCAGTATTCTGGCTGTTCTCAATAATGTAGTAGTTTGGATGGTCTTCACTCGTCCTCTTATTTCCAAGTCGTCCCGTCCCTTTAATGATCCTTAGGTGACTGTACCAAGAGAATACACCGACTGCACCTCTGCATGTACTTAAATATCATCGTGTAAGTGAGTACTTATATAATATATATTTACTTATATTTAGGACTGGACAAGGCACGTTTGATTCGATTATTATATTATTATTATATTATTATATTCCCTCGTACCAAAATGTGATAAACCTATTTGTTAACTTTTTCCTGGTTCAATGTTGTTTATTGATAAACTCTATCACAGATGAGACTCTATCAGAACTAACTTGTCTTTTAGGAATACACTCTACTGCAAGGTAGTTTGAAAGGTAAAGAGAAAATCTTGATTCTATCTTATTTGCAGTATCACTTACAAGGTTTTCTGTTACCTTCTGTCAACCCCAAAATTAAACAGTTCCTTAGTTTTACTCAATAAATAATGGTCCCAAAGCGCTGGAGTAATGATGTTGATAATTATCTAATTCTAAAGGGAAGCTGTAAAATGATTTATTAACTGATTTATTTGTTGTGCTTCCTTGGGCATCACCGCTTTTGACTATCTTCTCCAATCAACCTAATAGCCCTGTCGGCTGGGGCTATGGAATACACCGACTGCATTTCTACAGAGGGGTAAGAACACCCACCCACATCTGAATCTGATTGAAAAAAATTCCATCAGTGACTGAAGAACGAAACTAATTTTAGAAAAGAACAAAAAATATCGTAATATTGTTCGTTATTTTTGTCTGGTTTGCCTTCTTTGTTTAATGGCATATCAATCTTCGTGGGTTATTTAATGGCAAATAACTTGAAATATATATATATATATATATATATATATATATATATATATAAAATATAAGAAATCTGTATAATATACGTTCATTTTCGGACTAATAAACTTGGCTTTGCCATTAAATAACCCACGAAGATTGATATGCCATTAAACTAAGAAGGTAATCCAGACAAAAATAACGAACAATATTATGATATATATATATATATATATATATACTCCCCTACCCCTGTGGGGTTGAGCTCTCTAGCGAGGGAAATAAATGGTTTGCCACTAGCGTAATGCAAGGCTCTTCATATGAATCGAGCTCAAGGGCTGTAGAATACACCGACTGCATCTCTGCAGAGGGGTAGTATCTCCACTACGAGTGTCTCGGATATGACGCTAAACAATATGATGGTGAGGCTCCTGTAATGCTGGGGCTTTGGGGAATGCAGAGTACCCCTTCATTGCTATTGCTTCCAGGTCCATTCTAATCCGGAATGGTAGCACCTGATAGGGTCCTATCTATGGTTCAAATAGAGCTATATCACATTTAAACTGAGTGCAAATGTAATATAATGGCCGAGAGAATTCGTTTTATATATCTTGCCTTTGGGTTTAGTTAGGCTGAGAACCTTTCGGTTCAGCACATGGGTTAGTTAGGTGCAAACTTCAGCGCAGGTGTTAACGCGCACGCGGGGAGGATGTGTCGTTAACAGATGTCAAAATAAAAATCCCAGAGAGAAAAATTGTGATTTGGGGATATGAATGACGTAATGCACCGGAAGCGCGCGCAGAGGATTTTGGGGATTTTGAAGAAAGTCAGTAAGTTGAGTCTTGCGGTCCGAAGAAGAAGGGTGACTTTCCCTAGCTCGCAGTGGCCTAGTGTCGGGTGCGCACGTGATGGGGGGTGGGGCAGATGGAAAAATTATCATAGAAAGATTGTGCATCTCTCTTCCTTATGTCGAAATCTTTAACTCAAAGGTGATAAAAGGTTTCGTACCTGAACAAACGTGTTTTTCGTGTTTCGGGATTCCTATGTTCTATATATATATATATATATATATATATATATATATATATATATATATGTTATGAACATTCTATGTACGTTTCACATATCCGTATCATGGGTATGGTACACAAACAAGTGACTTATGATAAACTAAATTGTTTGAAATAGAAATGATTGATCATTTAACTGAGTAAACAAATGAGTGATGTCTAATTGAATGGTGATACACAGCAATACTTGGAACTATTTAATTTTGTTGACTAATGTTTACAAATCATATGTATCTAATATATATGGGTGTGTCCTCGTGGTGTAATGGTTAAAGTGATGGACTGCGGAATCGTAGTACGCGAGTTCGTACTCAAGTCGCGCTACTACGTTCACTTTCGGGCAAATACCCTCGGGAAAGATGTGAACCCTCTCCCCCCCCCAGATATGGGTTAAATAGTACCACAACTGTTCTTCTTGGAGAATGGCTTTGGCATTAAATAACCTACAAAGGTTGATATGCCATCAAACAAAGAAACCAAACCAAACCACCTAATATATATGTATGAACCGGATTTGACATAAGATAACCAACAATGGTTCATATGTAATAAAACCAAACCAAACCAAAGTAAACACTCGGTTACCCGCGTAAAAAGTAACAAAGAAACAGATAATGACCATGTACTTCCTGTTTCTTGAATATTTTGGAATTTTCAAGAAGTTTCTTGAGAATTCTCGCAGCCCGTTAGTGGATATAAAAGCTAGTCTAATCTCAGAAGGAAGAGAGAGTACCCCGCCTGCCAGCAAAGCTTGTCATGATTCACTCGGCTATGATTTACCTGGCTTGAAAGACTAAGTTCATTTCTTGGTGCCTGAGGTATCCCATCTGGGGAAACTCTACAGGGTAAAGAATTTTTGTTTTGCATGGGTTTTGGCCTCTGACAGGCCCCACCATAAAACAGCCCTATACCATATACTGGAATTGTGATCAATTAAATATCTATCTTCCGACCAGCAAAGTAGAAAATTTCCAGGCCCAAGACTTGGAGGCAGGATTTTTACCCACTGAATTCGAAAAGACAACAGCGAGGAAAAATACAAAATACATTTCCTTGGCGACCCGGCTTTTTTCCTGCACTCACCTCACTACAGTAACATCACACATATATATATATATTTACGTTTGTAGATGAGTCAAAGAATCCAGTGTTAAATTTTTGTTTGTTATTTAATGGCATATCAACCTTCCCTGGTTATTTAATGTCAAATCCATCTTTTTAGAAGGATAGTAGTGGTACTATTTAACCCATAGATGAGAGACTAAGGGGATAGATACTTTTCCCAAGGATATTTGTTTAAAAGTGAACGTAATAGTGCGACTGGAATTCGAACTCGCGTACTACGATTTCGCAGTCCAGCGCTTTAACTATTCACCCCCCCCAGTGTTTAATGATAGAAGTGATTATTTTGTACATTGTAAACTCTTAATGCAAAATTTCCCCTTTATTCACATTGATTACATCGTACACAGTCCACATTGCAATGTCGTGAGTTCAATTAAATCTTCACTGTTAATCCGAGTCATGTAGCCTTGTGCCTGTCTAATCATGTAAAATAACTCTGAGTGTGTCTTTTTGTCGGTGAGTGAGTGTGTGAGTGTGTGTGTGTGTGAGAGAGAGAGAGAGAGAGAGAGAGAGAGAGAGAGAGAGAGAGAGGTTTATCTACGAACCGAGAAATTAATTACCAGACTATAATGCTCACATCCGATGAAGTCTTTTCACGCCATGCTTGCAACTATAGTAAATTCTTCCTTCCTTCCATGTTATTCTTCTTTCCTTCCAAACTTCTTCATCCCTACCTTTGTTTTTCGTTTTTCTTAAAACTTGAATTATTCTTTATTGTTTCCGTCTCTTCATTCTTTATATATATATATATATATATATATAATCCCCCAGTGCTTATTTTACGTTTTCATCGGCGCCATTCTTCCGTCTTATTTTCTCCATTTTGCTTAAATCATTTTCAACTCTTTTCTTTCCATATTCAAAAAATGGTTCATTCTTTCACTGTTTCCAACTTTTTCTTACAAATATTTGTCATCTTTTCTTTTAAATATCAGTTATTTCTTTTTTGTTTGTATTGTTTTGTTTAAATATTTGAAATGTTCTTTCTTTCTTTCTTTCTTTCTACAAAACATACTACATCTTTCTATCTTTCGTTCTCTGATTTTTCTTTCTTTCTTTCTTTTTTAAACATCAAAAACGTTTTTCATTTCTTTCTTCTTTAATGGTTGACGTGATCTTTAATTCTTTCTTATTAAACATCAAAAACGTTTTTTTTTTTAATTTCTTTTTGTTTTATAGGTTGAAATGTTCTTTCTTTCTTTCTGTTTAAATATCAAAAATGGTTTCCTTTTCTTTCCTTTTCTTTCTCTCTGTTTTAAAAGTTGGAATGTTCTTTCTTTTATTCTTTTTTCTTTTTTTGTCAAAACCACTTGGTAACAATTTTTTTCTAGTTAATTAATACTAGGTCTAATCCTCTGTTTGTATCTCAACGAATTTCTACCCTCTTAAAGGTTTGGTCTCCAGCGAATAGTTCTATTATCCAGCTATTCATCGATCCCGTGATGAAGTTTAACACTTGTTCTAATATCTCGAAAATTTTCGGACATTCTATTATCCATGTTTATTAGATAAAATCTCTGAAAATACCAGTTCAATAGCAAACCAAACAAAACCTATCAAATACAATTAATTTTCACACAGTTGTAAGGTTTCAAGTATTCCTATCTTATGCTAATAATTATTTAGCTTCAAGTGTTATATAACATATGCCATGGAATTTCGGTTCGTTCCTGGTGACCCCGTGTGCTTTGACAAGCTGTCACATTTTGATTAGTAAACAGGACAGCACGATCAGGGCACTCAGGTCGAACAGGTGTGTAACCGGAAGGAGATCACGTGATGAGAATCTCGGGGTGATATTTAGACAGAGTGCAGAGAATCGCAGTCGAGTGAGGGACACGCAGCCGACTAGAGGCGTCTCTGACGAGCGTGCAAGGGGGTGCAACTGTTGGCACTCCCTGGTTCATGGAAGAAGATATGGGAAGAAGTCCTCTCTCTGAGTAAATGTCTCTCCACCCATCTCTCACACACCACAGAATCATCGAAAATAAAGTGTGAGAGATACACAATTTTATAAAGAAGTGAGTTCGTTTGTTCATTGAAGTTCGTAAATTATGTTTGATTATGTTTCCGCTTATATTTGTATATGTATACGCGTATTAGCGGTCGTATCGATGCTGCTGTATGGATGCACTACTTAGACGCTAACTAAACGGCTGGAGAAGAAGCTAGACAGCAATTACACAAGAATGCTGCGAGCAATATTGAACAAGTCCTGGCGGCAACACCCCACAAGGCACCAACTATACGGCCACTTGCCTCCCATCACGAAAACTATCCAAGTTAGACGAACCAGACATGCAGGACATTGCTGGAGAAGCAGGGACGTGCTCACAAGTGATGTACTCCTATGGACCCCCGCATATGGCCAAGCACAAGCAGGACGACCAGCTCGAACATACATACAGCAGCTATGTGAGGATACGGGATGTATGCCTGAAGACCTGCCAGAGACGATGAACGATAGGGAGAGGTGGCGAGAGAAGGTCAGGGATGTCTGTGCTGGCGGCACGACTTGGTGATGGTGTTGATGATATCTAATGATAGAATTTGTTTGCATATAGTTATACGGTTTCAAGAAACTAATGATAATTCGTAGTAAACAATTACAGCTTCAAGTAACTCTTTTAAATACAACTAATTTACATTTATATGGTATCAAGTATTCCTATCTAATACAAATAATGTGCAAATAGATCCGTTGGACCTATAGATGGGACCTTAGCAGGTACTACCACTGGGGCTCTGAACTGGCCATTGAGTAAGTCCAATGAAGGGATACTCCCCAAATCTCCAAAATTAGGGCCTCGTTAGTGGATGCAGTTTAGTGTCATACGGCCACGCCCTTTGGGCAGTTGGGGGTCTTACAGGGGATACACTCAGCGTATTCTCAAATGGCCTAGAGAAAAAAGAATATTGTGTAGCGTCCGTGTTCCAAGTGGGAAACCTATTCATTTTGAATCGCAGTAATTTCTTTTATCGCCCAGTCGGCTGGGGCTGTAGAATACACCGACTACTTTTCTGCTGAGGCGTAACCCCTCCCAACGAGTGTCCTGATATGACATTAAACAATCTGATGGCGAGGCTCCAGTAATGCTGGAACTTTGGGGATTGCGGAGTACCTCTTCATTGCTATCGCTCCCAGGTGTACTCAGGCCTGGAGTCGTACCACTTGATAAGGTCCTATCTATGAATCAAATGGAACTAAAAAGCGTACTTATGCTAAACTGAACTGCTTGAAATGGAATTGTTTTGACATTTAAACTGCATATTTATTTAAAACAGAATTGTTTGAAATGGAACTGTTTTTGTACGCTAAACTAAATTGTTTGAAGTAGAACTGTTTTGACATTTTACTGTGTGTAAACAAAAACTATATTTATACGAAACTGAATTGCTTAAATTAGAGCTGTTTGACAAAGCTAAATAGCTTGAAATAGAAATGCTTTTGACAATTAAACTGTCTACTTATGCTAAACTGAATTGTTTGAAAAAAGAACTGTTTATTTATATAAAAATGGATTTGGCATTAAACAACCTACAAAGGTTGATATGCCATAAAACAGAAACAAACAAACAAACCAACATAATTTCTTTTGGCTACAATAAAACAGATTGTTGGCGCCGGAAACAAAATTGTTACCATTTGAGCCACTAGACAAGCCTAACAGATAAACTTGATAGATTAGTAAGAAGGTCAGTTAGGGCGGGCATTTGCATGTCGTCTTTGTGACAGGCTGATCTGCTGACAGACAGCTACATCACCGATCATGACGTCGTCGCCCAAACGGTGGTTTTATTGTCTGATGGCTTTCTGTACCGACATCGTCACCTTTTATACCAACAGGCTCAGTGCTGGTCGACTTTTTTTTCCCGCGCTCGAGACACGCTCGACCAGACTGGCTGCAAAACACAGAGGCCACCAAGTTAAGAAATGCCTTTTTTGGGTTTTTTTTCTCTTGTTTTAAGATGACTGTTGGGTACGGGCAAGGATAAACTACAACTTGCAGGAAAATGCCGTAAATACCGTGGGCATGATTGTCGATTAGTTCTCAACTAATTCACAATTCCTGCAGCTATTCGATATCTATCTATCTATCTATCTATCTATCTATCAATCTATCTATCTATCTATCTATTTCAGTCTTTTCCTTTCTCGCTTTCATACTTTCTCTTACCATATTTACCAACCCCTCCGCACGGGCAGGATATGACACAAGGTCAATTTTTAAGCAGAGTTTAACAGGTTTAGATTAAGAGTTTTCCTTCTCCTAGACTAGTTGCCTCATCAAAGCTGAAGAACCTAGTCTGCCCTACTATTTACCCATAGCTTGAGAGAGAATAATTGGATTCATACCTTTCCCAAGGGTATTAGTGCTATGTGAAATGCAATCAGTCTCGTCCAAGAGTTGAACTCGTATCGCCGTGTCAATTTCCTACGACGATAGTCATTACACCACGGGTACCTTCTTTCTCTTACAGCTTACTCAAATCTCTCTCACACTTTTCCCCTCTCTCTTTCTCGCTGTCTTTATATATACTTAAGTCGTTTCATCTCTTGCTCTCTCTCTCGAAAGTTCTTGTAGAGTAGTGGTTAATGTGTTGGACTGAGACATCGTAGTAAGGGAGTTCGAACTCCAGTTGCACTATTATGTTCACTTTCGAAGTAAGCCCTAAGGAAATGTATGAACCCACACATCCCTCCCAGCTATGGGTTAAATAGTACCGGTATCATTATTCTACACGGATGGCTTTAGTATTAAATGTTTCAGAAAGGTAGATATGCTATAAAACAAAGAAGCCAAACCAAACCTCATATCTCTTTCTCGTTGTCTATCCAGATAGATCTATCTATCTATCTATCTATCTATCTATCTATCTCAGTCTCCTTATCATATCCCTCTCTATATTTCTCTTTCTCACACTCAACCTGTTGAAGGTTCTCTCTCTCTCTCTCTCTCTCTCTCTCTTTCTCTCTCTCTCTCTTTCAATATATATATATATATATATATATATACCCTTATCATTATTATCAAGGCTTCCTGACAGGAGAGAGTTCCCTGACTCTCTATTCTCAATGGACGAGAGCGAGGGACTATAGGGACGGATCCTTATCACCCATCTCTCTCGGAAGGTGTGTCCTCGTGGTGTACTGGTTAAAGCGATGGACTGCGGAATCGGAGTACGCGAGTTCGTACTCCAGTCGCGTTATTACGTTCACTTTCGGGCAAATACCCTTGGGAAAGGTATGAACCCCCTTATCTCCCTCCAGCTATGGGTAAATAGTAGGGCAGACTAGGTTCTTCAGCCTTGGTTAGGCAACTAGTCTAGGAGAAGGAAAACTCTGAATTCAAACCTGTTAAACTCCGCTTAAAATTTGACCTTGTGTCATATCCTGCCCGAGCGGAGGGGTTGGGTAAATAGGATCTCTCTCGGAAGGTCTTCTAGACTGCATCTGTTGTCAACACAGAGCTGATATAAGAATTTGCTGCTTAGACTAACGCATCCATTTAGAAGGGATGCGTGCTTATGAGTTCGTCCTTACTTCCCCAGATTTGGTTTGCATTTCTTACTTGGGTCACTAACAATTCACTTATACATCAGTCATTTGTTTACACTCAATTAAATGATCAAGCAGTTCCATTTTAAACAATTCAATTTAGCATAAGTCATTTATTTGCATTCAATTTTGAAAAAGCTTTATTTGACGCATAGATAGGACCCTATCAGGTGCTAACAGTATGAACCAGTGTGAACCTGCGAGCAATGGCAATAAAGGGGTACTCTGCATTTCCCAAAGCTCCTGTATTACTGGAGCCTCGCAATCAGATTGTTTAATGTCATAGACAGGACACTCGTTGGGGTAGGGGTCTTACCCGTCGGCAGAAATGCCGTCGATACATTCAACAGCCCAAACCGACTGGGCTGATAACCTACAGTTGTTATTTTGTTACACCTTTGCTATTTTGGCGTTAACGTAGATTGTCCTTATGGCGTTGATTTATTATTTACTCCTCTAGAGTTTTTCACATCAGTGTTAGCTGATGGCTTTTCACTGGAGTTTGAGTGACAGCAAGTCTCCTCAAGTCTCCAGTACTCGTCTCAGTATTCTGGCCGTCCTCAGCAATGCCGTAGTTTGGATAGTCTCTCCCCGTCTGCCAACTTCCAAGTCCTCCAGGCCCTTTAATAATCCTTTAGTTACTGTGCCTAACGCACCAATCATAATTGGAACAATCGTTACTTTCATGTTCCACAGTTTTTTAAATTCTCTAGCAAGGTCGAGGAACTTATCCTTCTTTTCACTTTCCTTCAGATTTATTCTGTGGTACGCCGGGACAGCAAAGTCAACAATTTTGCAGATTCTCTTTCTTTTGTTAATTGTAATGAGGTCTGGTCTTCTGGCCGGGATTACGTGATCCGTATTTACTTTTTAAGAGTTTTTCACATCAGCGTTAGTTGTTGGCCATTCACTGGAGTTTGAATGACAATAAGTCTCTACAAGTCTTCAGAACTCTTCTCAGTATTCTGGTCGATCTCAATAATGCACGTTTGGATAATCTCCTCTTATTCTTTTATTTCCAAGTCCTGTAGTCCCTTTATTAATTATTATCATTATTCCAATATTTTCATTAAATAATTAATATTTTCAATAAACTTCTAAGTTTATATGGGCGTCTATTTACTTCTGTCATGCCTGTCTATTGACCCGACCTCTTTGCACGAGTGGGCTGCGACACAAGGTCCATTTTAAGAAGAACTTGCCACTTTCTTTGATGGCATTGTAATCTACAAATAGTATTCTACGAGAAACGATAAAAATAATGAACTGTTTAAGCGACCCGAGTTCAAATCCTGGACAAGACTGATTGCATTTCACATAGCACTAATAAACCTGGGAAAGGGTAGTGCCCGTGGTGTAATGGTTATCGTCGTAGGAAATGGACACGGCGACACGAGTTCAAAACCTGGACGAGACTAATTGCATTTCACATAGCACTAATACCCTTGGGATAGGTATGAATCTAATTGTTCTCCCTCCAGCTATGGGTAAATAGTAGGACAGACTTGGTTCTTCAGCCTTGTTTTGGCCACTAGTCTAGAAGAAGGAAAACTCTTAATTCCAGCCTGTTAAACTCCGCTTTAAAATTGACCTTATGTCATAACCTGCCCGAGCGGAGGGTTTGGTATATATGATAAACAGTTTAAGCGTTGTCGAGAAAATGTCATAGATGCTCTAAGCACTAAATCAAGAAAGTTTTTAGCTCAGTCGGCTGGAGCTAGACCTCCGCCTCTAAATGAGTGTCTTGATATGACATTAAACCCTTTGATGGTAAGGCTCCATTCCAGGAGCTTTGGGGACCCTCGGGTACCCATTCATTACTATTAATCCAGGATAGTAGTACCTGTTAGGGTCCAATCTATTGGTCTAAATAGAACTATTCAACTATTTACGATACTTGAAACCATTTAACAGTGAGCAAACAAGTGATTAATATTAAATAGAATTATTGAAGTTCGATAGCAAACACTGGAAATAATTTAAGTGTGCGCAAAAAAATGAATAATGTTGAGCAGAATTGCTAATATAGCAATATTTGAACTATTTAATTATTTGCAAACAAAATTAGTAGTATTAAATATCAGTATTCTAAACAATTTAACTGTTTTCAAATAAACATATTAGTATTATATAGCAACGATTAAAACAATTTAACTGTGTTCTAATAAAAATATTAAAGAGCAATACTTAAAACTATTTAATTGTGCGCAATTGGCCCAGCGGTTAGAGTGTTCGCCAATGGCCCGGGAGACCTGGGTTCAATCCCAGGTCGAGTCATACCAAAGACTTTAAAAATGGTACTTGATACCACCTTGCTTAACACTCAGCATTATAAGGTACCGTTCAAAGGTAAAGTGGAGCAATCCTGGGAATGGAGTAGCGCCCTCCCCTACACCTTGGTGTAGTAGCTATCGAAGAGGGAGCCTTCGGGTCACCCTCGACTATGGTCGCTAACTTTACTTACTTTTTAACTTAAAACTATTTGTATTGGATGGCAATCGTGGAAACCATCCAATTATGCAAAGAAATGAGCCCTGGCTCGGTTAAAAATTGTTTCCAGCAAACTATTCGTTTTCAAATCATATATATTTAATGTATATGAATATAGAGGATTAGGCATTAAATAACCAACAAGTGTTCGTATACCATAAATACAACAACAAATCTTATATATTTAATATATATGTTTAAAGTTGATTCGGCATTAAATAACCCACAAGGGTTGATATACCATAAAATCTAACCAAAGCAATTCATATATATTTAATATATATGTATAAACAGGATTTGGCATTAAATAACCTGCAATGTTTGATATGCCATAAGACCAAACCAAACCGAACTAAACCAAAGGATACATATTTAATATATATGTATAAAAAGATTTGGCGTTAAATAACCTACAATGGTTGATATGCCATAAAACCCAACTTAACCAAATCCTATATATTTAATATGTATGTATAAAGAGCATTTGTCATTAAATAACCTGCAAGGGTTGATATGCCATAAATCCCAATCCAACCAAATCTTATGTATTTAACATATATGTATAACCATAGAAAAGAGTAGCACCCTTCCTTACAATTCTGTGTAGTAACTATTGAAAAGGGAATCTTCGAGTTGCCTTCGACTCTAGTCGCCAACTTTTACTTTTATATATGTATAAAGAGGATTTTACATTCAATAACATACAAGTGTTGATATACCATAAAACCCTACCCAACCAAATCATAAATTTAAGGTACTTGTATATGTATGAAAAAAGATTTGGCATTAAAAAACCTTCAAGGAAATATAAAACCAGAGATATTTTAAAGCCTAAATGAGGCTTTAAAACATCTCTGCTTCGAATCAGTGACTTTTTTCAATTGATTCCATTGTATTTTGTAAACTGATGGTATCTTTCCAGCCATTTTAACGATTAATTTGCGAAAAGTTATATAGTTATTATATAAGTATTCTTATTTAATGTTAAGGCAACATTTTATGGTTTCAAGTATTCCTATCTAATATCATTAATATGCACATTGTTTGATGGTTTCAAGTAGATATTTTCATTTAATAAAAATCATTTATTTGGGCATAATTATATAGATCCATGAATTTTTATTTAATACTAATAAGTAGCAATCAATTATGGAGTTTCAACTAGAACAGATCACCTAATCTCGGCCAAACGACTAGACCTATTGATTGTAAATAACAAAACCAAAAAAAGTGAACCTGCCGAATAATGGACTTATCCATACCGGCAGACTACACAGTAATATCAAAAGAAAGTATAAAAAGATAAATATCAAGACCTTGCTTGGGATCTAAAAAAATAATGAAACATGTAGGTGATGGTAATACCACTTGTAATTGGTGGCTTGAAACAATCCCCAAAATATTACTTAAGAGATTGCAAGACTTGGAAATAGGAAGACAAAATCGGACCATCCAGACTACAACATTATTAAGATCGGCCAGAATACTAAGGAGAGTCCTGGAGACTTAAGGAGACTTGTTTTTACTCACACTACAGTGGAAAGCCATCAGCTAACCTTGGTGTGAAAAACTCCCGAAGGAATAACAATAATAATGATGTCTTTGCATGCGTCAGATTTTATTTTTGTTTTCTTTCTAATTCTTTTCTGTTTGTCTTTGAATTCATTTGGTAGTTAGTGTAAAATTGATATATTTACAAGATTGTTTATATCCGTAAATAACGTGGGGGTGTTAGAATGGAATGTTCTCGAAGGTCACCTGACTCAGTTTATAACTTTATAAAAAATCCCAAATGGAAATATCGCCTTTTAGAAGATAGGCAGAAATCAGAATTACCCGAAAGAAGAAAAAAAAAAAAAAAGAATATCTGCTTTATTATCTGTGATATTAAACAAAAGACGAAGTGGTCAGTATAAATTTCAATGTATTTGCTTTACTATATAATCGCATGCGTCAGATTTTATTTATGTTTTCATTCAAAATCTGTTCTGTTTGATTTTTTAATACATAAGTGTAAAATCAATATATATACAAGATGGTTTGAATCAGTAATTAAGGGAGGAATTAGCAGTGTTAAGAACGAGGGCGGTCACATTAGAATAAAGTAGAAGAATATTTTTAAAGAGGCAAGAAGAATCTTTCTAAAGAGGCCAGCAGTAACACGATTCCAATGTTTTTCGCTTATTAAAAAACATCGCCCAAATCACGATACAGGAATAGCCACAAATAGCTCAGTATTTAGTTATAGCAGTTATACTGAAGAAAAAAGTAGTCTCACTGTTGACATTAACTAATTTGAAACTGAAAAAATTGGAAAATTCGGATTTTTTAAATACTAGAGACCGGATTCAGAGATCTCTTATTATAAGGGTACTTGATTACATCAGTGTCAAGAGCGCAGATAATAAACAATCCATAGGTCTGGTTTAGCCACAAAATACTACTTATCGAAAAAAAATTATAAATCGAAACATGATTCAATGTGTGACCCAAACAACAGGCTTAGGTGTCATGATCGGTAGGAGCTACCTTGAAAGCCGACACGGGGGACTTGTTCGGCATCCTGCGAATGTTGGCTATTTTTTTCAGGTACACAAAAGAAGAAGTAAATAATCACTCAAGTCAGAAACTTCAACGCAGAAAATGGTCTAGAGAAGACAACAAACTTGCACTTTACTATTATTTTAGGAACAACCCTACACAAAGAGGGCATTAAAAAAGAATGATAGAAATCTGGGAAGAATTCGCTTAACAACAAGCCGACGACTTACTGACCAAGTTAGGACAATAATAAAGAAACGTTGATTTCCTGACCTCGAAATATTAGAAATACACCAACAAATATATAAGAAAACATGTCAACAAGACCCTAATACAGTAACCGAAACACTAAATACAAATAAACCAGACCCCCCTCCAACGGAATGGAAGCGCTAAGTAATAGTTATCGAAACACCACACACCCAATCACAACATACAAACACTAAGAGAAGAAGAAAAAATAAATATAGTGATTATGAAGAGAATTATGTTTGAAAAGAAAACAACATTACCTTCTCTCAGGAACCAAGAGTGGAAAAAAGTCAATTTAGAAACTGAAGAAATAAACGACTTATTAACAGATATTCCAACGAACATCACGTAATTAATCAAACTATCCTTTGCAGGAGAAAAATAATTCAGTAAACAAATCAGGGTTCCCTTGGTAAACACGAGCAGAAAGTCAAAACCTGCATGGGAAATTAGACTGGAAACTCAAAAGGAAAAATCTACGACAACAAGCAATAATGATTAGACAGAAAAAAACGCAAGAATATGTTGGGACGAAAAGAGAAAAGCAATACTATAAGAAAAAAAAAATACTACTCGAAGAGATACATCAGAAAGTACTGTAGAAAGAAAGAAGACTAAAAATATACTGCGACAGGATCAAACAATATAGACAAAATAGGTCATTCTAAAACAACGAAATAAATTTTTACAAGCAAGATGGACAAAAACTATATACAATAGTGAATTGTTTGAATTAAAACTGTTTGACGAAACTGAATAGTTTGAAATTGAAACACTTTTTGATAATTGAACTGTGTACTTATGCTAAACTGAATTGTTTGAATTACAACTGTTCCTTTGAATAAAAATGGATTTGGCATTAAATAACTTACAAAGGTTGATATGTCATAAAACCCAAACAAACAAACAAATAAAGAAAGAAAGAAACAAACTAAATTGTAAAACTCACGGTCATGGTGGCTTACATGAATTCTGGTTTTAAAAAGATTAACTTTCATCTATGAGAGACTGGTTATCGAAATGAATAGATGCTTTGAAGAAACAGATATAACTGAATAGATAACCAAAGGAAAGACCACACTGAACTAGAAATACCCCCAAAAAGGAATCACTCCAAACAATAATAGACCTATAACGTGCCTACCGATGATGGGGAAAATACTAACGGCCCAAATTAGGGAGGAGATTTACAACTATATAAATACATAAACAATTATGTATAAAGATTATCATTAAAGTAATGGTGAAAGTTATAATCATAATTTTATAGATATTTAAATTTCGATTTTCACTAATTTTATGAAAAACCGGTGAAAAATCAAATACGTTTAAACAGTATCAATTGAATATTCTTTCTAATTCAACAAAACAGACGATAATTTGAAACGCTACCTGAATGATATTATTAAATTTGAGACACCGGAGATTGAACTTTTTAAACCCAACACATAGACACAGCATTTCTTCACTTGTACCACAGCCACTCAAGCGTTCATTTTTATTTACAAACATGTAAAACAAAAAACGCTTGTAACAAAATAAACAAAATACAACAAATAATTGTCAGGGAATAAATTTCAACACCATTAGATAAAAATATTTTTATAAGCCTTACATCCCAGAGATGACTTTGAGAGACTGCATGTGTCAAGAAAAGAAGGATGAAGGAGACTCGCTAGCATTGAAGATAGCGTCGATACATCAATACAACGGCTCGAAGACTGCACAAAAAAGTGCTGGGAAAGATTATTTAAAGTCATCAGAAACAATACAGAAAACTCAAGCATCAACAGAACAAAATAACCAGAAAAGAAAAATGGGAAGAAAAACAACTGTATGGATATTTCAAACGATAAACAAGCAAAATCTCAAATAAGAAAACTTGGACGTGGAGAAGAAAAGAAAACATTAAGAAAGAAACTGAATCTCTTCTAATAGCAGCACAAAACAACGTCATAAGGACAAACCATATCAAAGCGAGAATAGATTACCCGTAACAAAATTGTAAATATAAGTTACGAGGGGATAGAGACAAAACTATGGAGAAAGCATATCCATATTTACTTTCAGATAAAAACTATCTATCGCATAATAAGCAAATGCGGCAAATTAGCGCAAAAAACATGTTGGATTGTTTGGGGGATGGTCAGAGTATGACTTTTCTGTGGGCACAAGGCCCAAAATTTTGGGGGGAAGGGAAGGGGGCGAAAACAGAATTTTTCTATGTAGCCCTAGCTAGTCACATTCATCATCAACAACCATCATTTTTATTCAATCATTCCATACAATAAGTTCCTTCATCCACCAACCACGCCTCAATCACCAAAATGCATCATTCGCTCCCTACTTAAAACCCAACAAAATTGTTTGGGGGATGGTCACATCCATATATGCCAGCCGTCTACAAGGTGGTAGCAAATATTTATAGACTTGCCTGTTTATAGGAGCAGGAGATCAGCCAATCAGAGATGACGAGAGCATATATGAGGAGGGGCAAGTTACGGCCGAGTATCAAACCGTATTGCTGCCTTTGTACTGACAAAACGTACCTTTTGTATTGAGAATTCCACAACTGGATGACCGACAAGATGGCTACCCGAATTTCAAAAGAATATAAGACCAGGCACGACTGGATGGGCAATGTGATCCACTGAGAATTGTGCAAGAAATTTAAATTTGACCATACGAACAAATAGTATATGCACACCACAGAATCCGTCCTAGAGAATAAGACGCATAAAATTCTCTTGGATTTTGAGATACAAACGTATCACCTAATCTCAGCCAGACGACCAGACCTAGTGATAGTCAAAAAAAAAAAAAAAGTAAAAAGTAATCTGCCGAATTGTGGACTTTGTCGTGCTGGTGGATCACTGATTGAAATTGAAAGAAAGCAAAAAGAGGGATAAATACCTAGACCTTGCTAGAGAATTGAAAAATTATGGAACGTGAAAGTGACAGTGATACCAATTGTAATCATTACAGTCACTAAAGAATTGGTACAGGGATTAGAGGACCTGGAAATAAGAGGACGAGCGAGTAGAGACCATCCAAACTACAGCATTATTAAGATCGGCCAGAATACTGAGAAGAATCCCGGAGACTCGAGGAGACTTGCTGTCACTCAAACTCCATTGGAAGACCATCAACTAATGCTGGAGTAAAAAAAAAAAACTCTCAAAGGAGTAAAATAATGATAATGATTTATAAACAATAATAGTTTCAAGTAACTTTTCTTCATGCTAATAATTTATACATAGTCGTATAGCTTAAAGTAACAATTCCTACAGGGAGGAGCGATAAAATTGTCGCCCTAGAATAGACGACATGATTCCATTTCCGTTTAATGAAAACCGGCTTTCTTTTTTTGTTGCAACTATCTACTAGTTTTCTAGTTGTGTACAAATCCCAAGAGCGATAGGAGCCTTCTATCATGTCTGAAAATGACACAATATTCAACGAGCGAGATTGGAAATGCGCCGCTGTACAACACATGCTCTCTACCGATCCAAGTTATGACAACAGGACCATTGCCAGCACCCTCAAAATGCAAATCTGGATTGCCACGAATAACAGGGACGTTCCAAGGCAGATGAAAACAAAGTTTCCGGCTACGGTTATGGTCTTTGGTGTGGTTTCAAGTGAGGGCCACATCATGCCACCTCAAATCTTCGAAGTCGGCTTGAAAGTCAACACCAAAGTGTACCTGGATGTGCTGAAGAGTGTGGTGATCCCCTGGTGCAATCAGGTGGCCGGTGGCAAACTCTGGGTGTGGCAGCAGGACTCGGCACCGGGCCACAAGTCCAAAGTAACCCAGGCTTGGCTTCAGAAGGAGTCCTACGACTTTGTACCCTTCTCTCACTGGTCCCCCTCCTCAAGTTACCTAAATTGATTTTTTCAATAAAAGTTTTAAAATAAAGCTGTAGTGTTGTTTTCTTTAGGACGACAATTTTATCGTTCCAGCCTGTAGATATCAGCTCTACTACATAATCAAGTTACCTGAATTGATTTTTTCAATAAAAGTTTTAAAATAAAGCTGTAGTGTTGTTTTCTTTAGGACGACCATTTTATCGTTCCCCCCTGTATTTAATGATATTCTCGTGTTTAGGCACAGTTATATGGTTTCAAGTAATCCTATAAAATACTTGTAAATTTTAACAGCAATCATTGATTGAGATATGATAAAATTCCAGCTTTTTCTCCTGTAATTTTGAAAATCATCCATTCTTTCACGAATTCACAAGGAACGTGAACTAATTTTGGTGTCTTCATTCTTATAACATAAACCATTTTACTACCCGATCCCTCTCTTGTACACCTACCCCCAGGGATTAAAGAATTAATAGATTATTACTTCTTGCAACGCACGAGCAACGAACCTGTTCTGAACATTTGTTCTCTGAAGATTTTTTTTTAAAGTCCACAGGGGCAAAAAAACTTTAGTTCTTCAAAATGAAAAACCTTTTATAGAATTACGTTTACTCCTCGGAGGCGTTCGTGTCGTTACGGTCATTGTGATCGAAAATAGACTCAACGGCCCGAGTTCAAATCCTGGACTCGGCTGTTTGCATTTCACGTTGTGAAAAGCATGAAATCCAAGTATTCTCCCCCCCCCAGCTATGGGCAAATAACAGGACTGACTGGGTATTTTTTTATATATTGACCTTTGACAGCATGTTTGGTGTGGATTTAAAAACAGAATATAGTACCAGTGTCTTGGGGTAAGCAGGAGACAGCAGAAATAAATCACGTGAATTGAGCGTGAAGGAAAAATGTGTGGGCATCCAGAAAATATATAATGCAGAAGTTTTTTTGACCTCAGACAGTCAGGCAATCAGTCATTTGGAGAACAGCCTGAGAGTAGATACGCCAGCCCGAAGCAGGGGCCACCTGCTGAGAACCGGCTCTCTATCTGAGTACCCTTTTATTGCCATCGCTCCAAGGTCCACTTTGGCCCGCAATGGTAGCACCTGATAATTTCCTATCTATGGGTTAAATAGAACTAAACTGTATGCTTATGCTATACTGAATTGTTTGAAATAGAACTGTTATAGTACCGGACATTGGCCTAGGGGTTAGAGTGTTCGCCAATGGCCCGGGAGACCTAGGTTCAATCCCAGGTCGAGTCATACCAAAGACTCAAAAAATGGTACTTGATGCCTCCTTGCTTAACACTCAGCATTATAAGGTACGGATCAAGGGTAAAGTAGAGCAATCTAGGGAAGGAGTAGCGCCCTCCCCTACACCTTGGTGTAGTAGCTATCGAAAAGGGAGCCTTCGGGTTACCCTCGACTATGGTCGCCAACTTTACTTTACTTTATTTATAAAAATAGATCTGGCATTAAATAACCTACAATGGATGAAATGCCATAAAACCAAACCAAACCCAAAACCCCCATTATATATTCTGACCTGGAGGGTAGTATCAATTAAAATCCTGTTTATGGGTCAAATATGTCTGTTTAAAAAGTATTCGTATTTGAATTTGACAAAAAAAAGATCTCTAAAAAACAACAACACAAAAAATGTCACTATAAACATACAATAAACACGATTTCCTTACCTCTAGGCATATGATAACCCTAGAATGGTTGATAAAGCAAAAGATAAAAAGGGAGCTATTTCTACAAATTGTCGATGACTGCCCTCTTTGTAAACGACATACTGCATGCGTACGGTTACACCAAGCAATGAGGGGGGTTGTAGCGTAATGGTTATCGTTGTAAGAGTACGGACACAAAGACGCCAGTTAAAATCCTGGACGAAGCGGTTGCATTTCACGTAAAGCTTATAACACTTGGGAAAAGTATGAATCCAATTTGTCTACCCACCAGTTATGGATAAATAGTAGGGCAGACTGGATTCTTTAAATTTTGTATGGCAACCTATCTATGAGAAGGAAAACTATAGATTTAAACCAGATGAACTCCTCTTAAAAATTGACCTTGTGTTACATTCTGCTCGAACAGAGAGGTTAGCGAAATACAGATATTAAATAACAGTACAGATTTTCTAAAAAAAATTATAGGAACCTGTACAGAATTTTAAAAAATGTATAAGAACAGATAGAGACTTTCAAAAAAAAGTATAAGAACCGATGAATACTTTCTAGAATAGTATAGGAACCGACGCATACTTTCTAAAAAAACGTATAGGAACTGATAGAAATTTTCTAAAAAATATAGGAACCGATACAGACTTTAACCCAAAGCTTTCGTCCCTCTCAGCTTCCAGACTTTCTAAAAATGTATTGGAAGTGGTAGAGACTTTCTAAAAAAAGTATAGGAACACACACAGATTTTCAAAAAATATAAGAATCCACATGGAATTTCATAAGAGTAATATATATATATATTATTTGTAAGTATAAAGTTTGATTTGGTTTGATTTTACACACAAATAAATGAAAAAACAGGTCAATTTCGAACAATTCAGTTTAACATAAGTATGCAGGTTAAATATCAAAACAGTTCTGTTTCAAACAATTCAGTTTAGCATAAGCACATTGTTTAGTACTATTTGACCCATATATTGGACGTTTTTAGAAGTATGAATTTAACATTAAATGACCTTAGAAGGTTGATATGCCTCTAAAAAACCAAACCAGAAATCAGAAACCTATCAGAAGCTACCATTCCGGACCAAAGTGGACCTGCGAGTGATGGCAATAAAGGGGCACTCCGCAATTTCCAAAGCTCCTGTATTACTGGAGCTTCGCCATCAGATTGTCTTACCCCTCTGCAAAGAAGCTGTCGGTGTATTCTAGATCTCCCCCAGACGATCGGGCCAGAGAAGTTCGGGTGTAATTTTATTTTTAAACGTATTAGTGTATATTTGTTTGCACACAATTAGATTAAATGCCAACACAGTTAATTCTATTAAATATGAATCAATTGTTCGGACTCAGTTGAACGGTTTTAAGTATTGCTATTTAAGACTAATGATTCATCGTTTTCTTTGTGTTTTTTTTATGGGGGGTGGTTGCATACAGTTTAAATGGTTTCAAAAATTTCAATTATCTAAGCCCGTTTGATCTTCAGCCACTGCCTTCAAGCATCTTTCAGATAAATCCCAGGTTGTGTCATACCAAAGACTAAAAAAATGGTGCTTGATGTCTTCTTGCTTAACACTCAGCAATATAAGGTACTATCAAGGGTAAAATGGAGCAATCCAGAGAAAGGAGTAGCGCCCTCACCTACACCTCGGTGTAGTAGCAATCGAAAAGGGAGCCTCTGGGTCACCCTCGACTAAAGTCGCCAACTTTACTTTTTACAAGAAAAATTTGAATAATACAGCAGGGATAATCATATAGAGCTTGACATGACCAGCTGATTGATTGGATCAAGCCTGTCGTTGTATGACAACTGCTCGGTGTGGCTAGACACACGAGATGCATCAAGCTGGGATCAAAACCCGGCTAACTTTTTCGT
Organism: Sepioteuthis lessoniana; assembly: GCA_963585895.1. Taxonomy (NCBI): domain Eukaryota; kingdom Metazoa; phylum Mollusca; class Cephalopoda; order Myopsida; family Loliginidae; genus Sepioteuthis; species Sepioteuthis lessoniana. Next base: position 35,989,658 of record OY757915.1, read on the forward strand.
CTGTCAGATATCTTACCCCCAAAGCTAAAGCGAAGGAATTTTACGTATATATTATTTACATATACGCTTATCAGCTATCGGAGTGCTAAATTTACGAGAGGAGCTTTTCATTTACGTATATATGGCAACCGGCAATGGTGCCAGGAACTTTTTAACTGCATTATTTGCCAAATGAGTCGAGTGTTCGCCAATGGTCCGGGAGACCAAGGTTCAATTCCAGGTCGAGTCATTCTAAAGACTCAAGAAATGGTACTTGATGCCGCTTTGCTGAGGATCAAGGGTAAAGTGGAGCAATCCAGTGAAAAGAGTAGCGCCCTCCCCTACTCCTCGGTGTAGTTGCTTTTGAAAAGGAAGCCATCGGGTTGCCCTCGACTCAGGTCGCCCTCGACTCAAGTCGCCCTCGACTAAGGTCGCCAACTTTACTCAACTTACTATGTAACTAGCGAAAGGATGCTCCAAGAATGTCTACCTCTGTCTTGCTATTTTTTGTATATTGGGGTCTTCTGCTTTTAAACCTCATCCCTCATTTGTTTTCAGACCCAACAGAGAGAGAGAGAGACCTGGCGTCTTTCTTTTGAGTGGTTTTTCTACTTTCTATTTTCTGTTGTAAATGAACGACAAACGGAATTTTTGCTTTCAGGCGTGTAATGAAGTGATTTCAAAATTCAGCCAAGGCTTCTGGGACTTCCGTTCATCTCCAGTTACAGCAATCTCGTTTAGGCTTAGCACCTGACAAGATCCTTAGGGAAAAGATATTTACTTAACCAAAGAATTACAGGTGACAGACAATTTGGCCTTTTGCGTTAGATTTGACGTCGGAAGGAAATTATTAACCAAAGTCTGGGAACAACAACAACAACAGAAAGAAAAAAAACTTTTCCCATCCCTCAACCTAAGATCTATCTATCTATCTATCTATCTATCTATCTATCTATTAGTCTATTTTACTTCCTATCTATCGCAGTTTCTTTATGTCTATTTCGTTGTATATCTATCTATCTATCTATCTATCTATCTCCGTTTATTCATATCTATTTTAGTCTGTCAGCCTCTGTCTCAGTCTGTGTCAGTCTGTCTGTCTGTCTGTCTCAAACTCTACATTACTTTTTTCATCTATCTTATTCTGTTCACATATATCTATCCATCTATGTTCATTTTCTTTCTATCTATCTATCTATCTATCTATCTATCTATCTATCTATCCATCTATCTTAACAAGCACAGATCTTTAGCAGTCTTTTTATATCTCTCTAATCAGTACTTTCGGTTTTTGGTACATTTTTTTAGATGCCTACTTTGGAAGACGAAATGTTTATTTATACTACAAGTAAAATCTAACAAGATGCTTCAAGTGATACTCACACATCCAATAAGCAGCTTGAAGAACTACAACGCCCGTCTTGTGCAGTAGAACCATCGTGCCCCTCCTATCCTTTAACATTTCCCCCCTGAGTGATCGCTGAAAAGATTTAAGATAAAAGGTTTACCCCCGGGCTGAAATGTTAACAAGAATGTGCCCCTCAATTCCAAATTGAGGTCAGTATTTCGACTTCAATCCCCGTTTAGACGATTGGTGCATCACAGTCTTCCTTGTTTCTCTTATCCGTTTGACTTGGCGTTGAAGATAGGTTGCTAGAGGTGACACTATAATTATGTGTCCTCTGTCCTGGGTTGATTTATATAAAACAATTACTTTGCATTCTTTGGAGTGGAACCCCCACACGACCTGACAGAGGGACCCATAGTCGGACGGGTATAGAAAAAAAATTTGACTTGTCAAGCGTCTATGAGACGCATTTTTGGGGGATGTGAGTGTGTGCACAGACCACATTGTTGAAAAAAGGAAACCACTTTCTTCAATGTTTGATTCTATCTCCAAGTAATAAAAAAAAGCAAAGAAAGTATTTCTAACCCACTCTTCTAATATCTGTAATATTTATCCAACATCTCATCATGTAAGATTTGCCACAAGGTCATTTTAATGTAGGGAGCCATGCACGAATCAAGACTCATGCGCGGCTGTCACATAAAAAGCTTGATCTTGTCGGCATTCTCTTATTAGGGCGCCTCTGGTGCCAAGCAATGAACACAGCCCTTCAAAGCAGGTATTGACCTCTGAGACCAGGTGAGTGTGACGAAACGCTCTATCCCACCATGAGGATGTTATATTGCGTTCATCTGAAATAGGAAACCGAAGCCCATTAAGGGATGCAGCTCTGTAGTGAGGAGGGAGGTCTATATCTCCACCGCCCTTCCTATACTGTGAGCAGGATGTGACACGAGGTTAATTTTTAAGCTGAGTACTGCTGGTTTGAATTTTTCTTCTTCTAGATTTGTTGCCTAACCTAGTTTTCTAGATTTGTTGCCTAACCTAGTCTGCCCAGCTAGTCTTCTAGATTTGTTGCCTAACCTAGTCTTCTTCTAGATTTGTTGCCTAACCTAGTCTTCTAGATTTGTTGCCTAACCTAGTCTGCCCAGCTAGTCTTCTAGATTTGTTGCCTAACCTAGTCTTCTTCTAGATTTGCTGCCTAACCTAGTCTTCTAGATTTGTTGCCTAACCTAGTCTGCCCAACTAGTCTTCTAGATTTGTTGCCTAACCTAGTCTTCTTCTAGATTTGTTGCCTAACCTAGTCTTCTAGATTTGTTGCCTAACCTAGTCTGCCCAGCTACTTACTAAGGAGAGAACAGATGTATTCATGCCTTCCCCAAAGGAATTGCTATTAAGTGAAATGTAAACAGCCTTGTCTAAGATTTGAACGTGGGTCATCATTTCCATTCTCTTTGACAGTAACCATTATGCTAATTTGGTTTACAAAAGCCTCTTTTAATTTTTAAAAAATCTTTTTCTAACTTTTATTACACTTCTGCTTTGTATAAATATAACTATCAAATAACCACATTATCAAATATTAAATCTAACAACAATTTACCATCCTCAGGGCACACCATGAGGAAGGTATATTGCGTTAATCTGAAATCGGAAACGGAAACCCAAAAGGGGTCGTCGCTCTGTAGTGTATTGGAGGATGGCTTAGTTTAGTAAACCACGGTTAATAAGTTCGATACTCACGATCAATGCTTTGCTAACCTAACCCGTCCTCCTTAGGAAATCTCATTCTTTAATTTCAACGTATACCTACCGCCTCATTGGCCAAGAAGGTAGAGTGTTTGCCAATGGTCCAGGAGACCTGGGTTCACTCCCAGGTGGCGTCATACCAAAGACATTAAAAATGGCACTTGATACCTCCTTGCTTTACACTCAGCAATATAAGGTACGTATCAAGGATAAAGAGGGGCAATCCAGGGAAAGGAGTAGTGTCCTCCGTACACCTCGGTGTAGTAGCTATTGAAAAGGGAGCCTTCTGGTCACCCTCGACTACGGGCGCCAACTTTACTTATATTCTAAGCAATATAGAAAAAAGTAGTTCTAACCCACAGCTTCTAATATCTATTGTGTGTTGGCTTGGTTTATTTATTAAATGGCATATCAATCTTTGTGGGTTATTAAATACCAAAGCAATTGTTGTAGAAGAACAGCAATGACACTAGTTAACCAATAACTGGGGTGAAAAGGTGGTTCACATTTAACCAAATGATATTGATTCAAAATGGAACATAATAGCACAGCTGGGGTTCGAACTCGCATACTTTGAGGCCGCTGTTCAGTACGTTAGCCATTAAGCCTCGGGGACTCCCAACCCCCTTGTGTCTTGGAAGACGGGTGAGTTTAGCAAACTATTATTAGTGAATTCGTAACTGATCGGGTGCCTCTTATTCCAGTCCTTTAGCTTACTGAAATTAAGCTTAGTAATTATCCATCCGACGTCAGATTTGACATGAAGTCATTTTATTGTGTGTAGAGGGCGCATGAATCGATTTTGTGCCGATGGCATCAAGCGTTTTTTTTTAGCAAAAAATGCTTGATCTTCTGCGAAGCTAAGCTCAAGAAAAGACTATTTAGATATATAGTAATTTTTCCACGCCGTACAATTTTTTCCAGACCTAGATCATAATGGATCATTTCTACTAGAAGCTAAGATTTTAAAATCCTATCAATATTTCTGTCTTTGGATAGGTTTTCTTGCTTTTTCCAGATTTAATCTTCATATATGTATTTACCCGACCCCTCTGCGAAAGTGAGATGTTACAGGTCAAATTTTTAGCGGAGTTTAACAGGTCTGAATTCAGAGGTTTCCTTCTCTTAGACCGGTTGCCATACAAAGACTAAAAAAACTCAGTATGTCTAACTATTTCCTCATAGCTGGAAGGAAAACAGTTGTATTGAAACCTTTCCCGAGTGTATCAGGTTATGTGAAATGTAAACAACTTCGTCCAGGATTTGGACTCGAATCGCCGTGTTCATTTCCAACGACGATAACCCTTGCATTTCGGACAGCTCCTGAAGAATTAATCTTCAGTGTCACTCCAACAATTTTTTTTTAATAAAAAGTAGATTTTTAACTTTTAAATCAATCATTATCATAAAACTTCATAAAACCAAAACGGATACCATTAAGTATTATTTATGACTAAACTTTACAAAACTGAAACTAAGTGACTCAAAAAAGACTTGCAACAACCTCTGTAAGCGAAAACAGATTGCATAAATACATATAAAGAGGGCACTTATTTTTGGACAACTACATATTAATATATTTTGTTACAGTGTTTTAATGTTGTAGAATTTGGTATTGCGTAATAACTAATCATATTCGCTTTGTTTCGTTTCGATTAGAAATAATAAAATCCTGGTGTTTTTGATTGTGAAGAAAATTGACTTTTATATAACCCTGCTATGGATTAAATAATACCAATATTGTTCTTCTTCAAGAATGGATTTGGAATTATATAACCCAAGAAGGTTGACATGCCATTAAAGCAAAGAAACCAAAACAAACTAAACGTATGTATGCGCAATACTGTTCGTTAATATATTCTGTTCCACTTGGAATAATCAAATCCGGGTATTTTTGAGATTCGTAAATCATTTCACTTACCTTGGTAGCCATATCTCATCTAACGAAGGTTGATACGCGATTAAACAAAGAAACCTAGAAATCAAACCAGACGAAACCAATCCAAACTAATATCTCATAGACTGAAAGCGATGTCATGATGGGCAGAAAAAGGCATGGACTGCTATCAACAGGTTATCAACCATATGGAAATCGGATAAAATAAAATAGGGAATCGGTTCAAGCTGTAACCGGGTCAGTACTAGTGTATGGCTGCACCACCTAGACTTTAAGGAAGTGCTTGGAGAAAAAGCTAGATGAGAACTCCCCCAGAATACTGCGTGCTGTTTCGAACAAATCCTGGAAGTAGCTCCCAACAAAACATCAGCTGTACGGTCACTTCCCCCACTTCAACTTAAAAACCAAAAAGAGCGAAACATGCTGGGCTCTTCTGGAAGAGTAGAGACGGACTCATAAGCGAAGTTCTCCTTGGACACTCTGGTGTTGGCCATCCAGCAAAAATTAACATTCATTATGTCTGTGCGAACACTGGATGCCGTCTAGAGTACCTGCCGAGAGGGATGGATGATAGGGATGGATAGTGAGCGAGCGAGCGAGCGAGCGAGCGAGCAAGAGAGAGAGAGAGAGAGAGAGAGAGAGAGAGAGAGAGAGAGATGATTGACTGGTAGGTTGTTTGGGTTTTATGGCATATTAATCTTTGCAGGTTATTTAACGCCAAATCCATTTTTATGCAAATAGTTCTATCAGTTTAGTATGAGTACACAGTTTAATTGTCAAAAAAAAAAAAAAAAAAAAAACAGCATCTATTTCAAGCTATTCAGTTTATTTAAACAATTCTAATTCAGATAATTCAGTTTAGTGCAAGTACAGATTTTGTTTACACACAGTTGAATATCAAAACGGTTCTGTATTAAACAATTCAGTTTAGTGTAAGGACAGTTTGAATGTCAAAAACAGTTCCATTTTAAACAATTCAGTTTGGCATAAGCACGCAGTTTAAATGTAAGTACAGTTTATTTGTCAAAAACATTTCTATTTCAGTTTAGTCAAACAGTTTTAATTTTTAGAATTCAGTTTAACATAAGTATGCAGTTTAGTTCTATTTAACCTATTGATAGGGCCCTATCAGATGCTACCATTCCGAGCCAGAGTGAACCTGGGAGCAATGGCAATGAAGGGGTGTTCTGCCTTCCCCAAAGCTCCAGCATTACTGGAAATGATAAAACTTTGGTATTATTAAAAAATTGGTCGGGGTAAAATAAAACGCAATGTTTTCTAAGCAGCGGTTGTGTTCATACTACTATATAAACACATAGACGCTGAGTAAGCGTATAGAGAAAAGCTTGACGGAAATTTCCCAAGAATGCTACGAGCTATATTGAACCAATCTTAGAATCAACATCCCTCCAAACAACAGCTGTACAGCTACCTACTTCCCATCTCTAAACCCATCAAAAATTAGACGAACCAGACATGCTAGACACTGCTGGAGAAGTAAGGGCGAACTTATAAGTGACGTTCTTCGATAGAGCCCTTCACACGGCTGCGCAAGCGTCAGCTGACCAACAAGAACTTATCTACAACAGCTCTGTGCGGACACTGAAAGTAGTCTGGAAGACCTGCAGAAAGCGATGGACGATAGAGACAGAGTCAGGGAAATCCGTGCTTGCGGCATGACATGATGATGATGATGATGGTGATACATTTTAATGAGAACTAATGTTTTCCATAAGATACAATAAAATCCTGGTATTTTTGTTTAGAAGAAAATCAACCATTCCATAAAAAGATTTTTGAGGTGTATATATATTTATGAGAAGTACTGAAAGAAGAATTTTATTTTATTTCATTCTCACATGGATACATGTTTCAATTTTTTTCCCCTGCTGTTACGATATGAATAGATTTCTAACAAAATGTTTATTTAGAGAATCGCCTATAAATATAGTCTTTGATCATGAAATTGTCTTTGACCGTGAATATAAAGGAGTGGTCACTCATCAATCAACGGGAAGAGCAGATGTCAGGGAATCGGAAAGGAAGATTGAGTTGAGCAGGGTTAGGCGATACAGGGTTAGTGCCAGCAGAAATATGAGTGCCTCCTCGGTATGACCACAAACTGCGTCCGGTGGCCACAATTTAATTCGAAAACCCTTCGTTGCCATTGCGCCTAGGTCTACTCGGATCCGTAGTCGTAACATCATTCAAAGTCCGATCTCTGCGTCAAAAAGAACAGCTTGAGATGCCCTTTAAAGTGTTTTAGAACAATTGTTCTAAAAACCATCGGTTTACCTCATTAAAATGACTGTGTAGATACATTTTTTGTACCGAGTAGAATTCAAAGGTTTAGATGGCATTTGGTTTCGTTTTGTTTTATAGCATACCAAACATTGCTGCTTATTTAATGTTAAATCTTGCCCAGTCGGCTGGGGCTGTAGAATATACTGACTACACCTCTGCAGAGGGGTAAGACCCCCCCCCCCAACGAGTGTCCTGGATATTACACTAAACCATCTGATGGAGAGGTTCCAGTCATGCTGGAGCTTTGGGAAATGCGGAGTACCTGTTCATTGCCATCGCTCCCTGTGGTCCACTCTGGACCAGAGTGGTAGCAACTGATAGGGTCAATTGGTCAAATAGAACTAAATAGTCTACTTATGCTAAACTGAATTGTTTGAAATGGAACTGTTTTTCTATGGTAAACTGAATTCTTTGAAATAGAACAGTTTTGACATTTATCTGGGTATAAACAAAATAATTTACTTATACTAAACTGAATTGTTTAAAATATAATTGTTTATATGTATAAAAATGGATTTGGCAATAAATAACTTACAACGGTTGATATGCCATAAAACCAAACCAAACCAAACCAAATAAATGCCAAATCCTCTTTATAAATGCATATATGATTTGTAAACACATTTTCCTGAAACATTTTAAACGAGCCTGAGCTTAATTTTTGGCTCAAGGTTTCAAGTATCGCTATCTAATACGAATAATTCTATTTACAATTAATCATTTGATTGCACAGACTTAAATGGATAAACATGATATGTAAGAGATTAGTTTGTCGGTAATTTCATTTTTAAATGAGTAAGAACTAATTTGTTTGCACACTAGTAATGCCATGGTTTATACTCAGTTAAATGATTCAATTATTGCTATTTAACACGTATAATTCTATTTCAATATTACTTATTTGTTTGCACACAGCGAAATGGTTCCAAGTATTGCTATGTATGACAAACAATTCAATTAAACATTAGTTATTTGTTTACACAGTTAAATGATCAAATAGTTCTATTTGTAACAATTCAATTTAACATAAGTCATTTGTTTGCTCTCTACTTAATGTCTAATGTCTATTTGACCCATAAAGTAAGTAAAGTTAGCGACCATAGTCGAGGGCGACCCGAAGGCTCGTTTTTCGATAGCTACTACACCAAGGTGTAGGGGAGGGCGCTACTCCATTCCCAGGATTGCTCCACTTTACCCTTGAACCGTACCTTATAATGCTGAGTGTTAAGCAAGGTGGTATCAAGTTCCATTTTTAAAGTCTTTGGTATGACTCGACCTGGGATTGAACCCAGGTCTCCCGGGCCATTGGCGAACACTCTAACCGCTGGGCCAATGTCCCGGTTATTTGACCCATAGATAGGACCTATCCGAGCTACTCCGGGCTAGAGTGGACCTGGGAGCAATGTCAATGAAGGTGTAGACCGTATTTCCTAAATCTCGTGTATTACTGAAACCACACTGTCAGATTTTTTAAAGTTATATACGGGACACTCGTTGGGGTTAGAAGTTTTATCTCTCTGCAGAAATGCAGTCGGTGTATTCTACAGCCCAAGCCGACTGGGTTATTATAAGCCGTAAACCAACCAATCAACCAGAAATATTAGCAGTAGATTTTGTCTCAGTCCTGTTACGAAAGGTGAGGTAATCCAATGATTGGACAGATGAAAAAAATTCAAATTGATAACCAGAGTAGTTCGGGTCATTGGCCGAGTGGGTTGAGTGTTCGCCAATGGTCTGGAAGACCTGGGTTCAATCTCCAGGTCGGGTCATACCAAAGACTTTAAAAATGGTACTTGATACCTCCTTGCTTAACACTCAGCAATATAAGATACGTATCAAAGGTAAAATGGAGCAATCCAGGGAAAAGAGTAGCGCCCTTCCCTATACCTCATTGTAGTAGCTATCGAAAAGGAAGCCTTCTGGTCGCCCTCGACTAAAGTCGTCAACTTTATTTTACTTATCATTTACAGTTTTCTTGATCTTTATTGTTATATTCACAACGCTTCGGCCGATGCGTCCTTCGGCTTTCTTCAGGTGTTTCATGTCGAACTCGGGATCCTACACGGAACTTTGAACCGAACCCTTTATTTAATCTACGGGGGTCGATTGTTCTTATTCCGTTAACCATAACAGGGTACACATTTTAAGCTATAGTTAAACTATGCTTCTAAGTGAAATCATCTGGAGATTGCGGGTTCAATCCTGACCACAGGTAAATAACAAGAAATACATACTATAGTTTAATACTTGTACCTGGTTATGGTTAACGGAATTAGAAAAATCTACCCTCGTGAATTAAATAAAGGGTACGGTTCGAAGTTCTGTGCAGGCTCACAAGAAGTTTGACATGAAAAACTTGAAGAAGGCCGAAGGATGCATCGTCCGAAACGTTGTGGATATAATAAAAAAATTATAGCTGTTTGAACGGTCCTACCACTAAGACGTTGTTCACATGGTTAAAAAATATGCAGATGGATCAATTTATTAAATTGATATCCTCAACAAGTAAATTGGAGTGTCTCAAAAATAATTCTTATTAAATTTTGTTTTGTCAAATTTGGTGTCCAAAGAGCATGAATTGGTATGTCTAAAAAAAAAACAGTTTTGTGCTTTTAAATTTCGTATCCTTAGGGAAAAGAACTGGATGAATTGGCACGCCAGAAAAAATAAATTTTGTGCGGTCAAATTTAGTACGCTAAGAATTTCATGAGTAAGTGTGCTTAAAAAATAGTCAAATTACATGTCAATTTTTGTATCCCTAGAAAGAATTCGGGAATCGGTGAGTTTCAAAAATGCTTATATTGTGTCGTGTTAAATGTAACCCCCCCACTTCCAATTGTTCATGTATCTGATAGTTTCCCAATCAGCATTTATTACTAATAAAGTTACAAGTAATACACTGTGTCTGAAAACAGATGCAACCCATTTATATGAGAATGATTTATTACTGAAACAAGCAAAATGGCGGTCATTTGGAACATGTTCTGTAAAAAAGGCATCTTCTGAGCTAAAGACATCAAATCAATGATTTTTTTCAATTGTTATTATATCAGCTTCCAGGACATGCAATCTTTTTTTGAGTTTCTTGTTTCAGTAATAAATTATCATACCAATTGTATGCATCTATTTTTCGGACTGTTTTGAATGATTTTGTCTCCAGATAAGTAGTGACGCAAAGTATTTTTTCCTCTTTTGTACAAAACTTTGCGATCAAGGATTAATTGTTGTTATAATATACTATTTTCAAATCCGAACAAAAAAAACCAAAAAACAAAAAACAAAACAAGCAAACAAACAAAAAAACAAAACAAATCAAGATTATTATAAGAAGAGTTATTAACAGTCACATGGGTCCCATGTATATTGAGACACCCTATATATTAAATATATTTGATTTGTAAATACATTTTCTAGTCTCCGAGATAAATCATTATCATATCAATGAATTACATCTATTTTGAGACACTTTGGAAAGATTTTGTCTCCAAGTGACGCAAAATATTTTTCCAATCTTGTCCAAGTTATTATGATCAAGAATTAATAGTTGTTATAGTATACTATTTTCAAATCTGAAAAAAAAAAAAAAAAAAACAACAACAAAAAACAAGATTATTAGTAATAGTTATTAGCAGTCACATAGTTCGTATGTATCCTGATACACCCTGTATTTGAATTCATGAAAAGGACCATTGTAAAGAATTCATTTTAAATCTTATTTAATTCTGATTAAAAAAAAAAAAAAAAAAAAAAAAGAAACTGTCGTGCCACAATTCTACGATTATTACAAAGCAACACAAATCGGAAATAAACGAGGAAGACGCCTCCGGCGAGATTGTGACTCATTTCTCTTTTTTTTTTTTTTTTTTTTTTTTTCTCGGAATGTGTATTTGTCAAAGGCGGCATAAAGACTGGCCAGTTACAGGAACTCAAAACTATTCAGATGTCTTTCATTCTTTATGTTCCCGAACAGCTGAACTACTATCATTTTTAGGTTCAGTTATTTGATTTAATGGCACAACAACCCTTGCTCCCCCCCCACTTCTTTGTTTTCAGGGCGGATATGGATTAACTTCAATATTTTATCAATTACGTCTGGCAATTTTATTAATTTATGACTAGTATTAACCTCTTTTCTTTTTAAATAGTGTCTTAAGCACACCATCATTTAAGGTCCGGTGACCGATGAGACAAAATGGATTCCCTCTTCACGGCTCAACACCCGGCAGTGATACAGAGGAACTAAATAACATATAGGGAAGGAAGGAGCCATATTTCATTCATAACGATTACCAAGATAGTGAGTAAGTGTCGTGAGACGGGCACCCTTTTACAACGAGGGAGGGGACATTAAGACAACGAAGGAGAGAGAGAGAGAGAGAGAGAGAGAGACAGAGACAGAGACAGAGATCGTCCCAAAAGAAAAAGAAACAACATAAACCGGATCTTCCAGTATAGGTTAAAACCTTCCTACCCAAATGATTTCTGAAAGTTTGGTTGGTTGGTTGGTTGGTTTGGGTTTCATGGCATATCAACCTTTGTTGGTTATTTAATACCAACTACATTTTTATTCAAATAAACAGTTCTATTTCAAACAATTCAGTTTAGCATAAGTACACAGTTTAATTGTCAAAAACATATCTATTTCAAGCAATTCAGTTTAATCAAAGAGTTCTGCTTCAAATAATTCAGTTTAGCGTACAAAAGTAGTTCTATTTCAAACAATTCGGTTTAGCGTAATTACGCAGTTTAAATATCAAAACAGTTCTATTTCAAGTCATTCAGTTTAGCGTAAGTTCGCATTTTACTTCTTTTTGACCCATAGATAGGACCCTATCAGGTGCTACCACTGGGGCAGCGTGGACCTGGGAGCGATGGCAATGAAGGGGTAATCCGCATTCCCCAAAGCTCCAGCGTTATTGAAGCCTCACAATCAGATTGTTTAGTGTCATATAGAGGACACTCGTTGGAGGGCTTTTACCCCTGTGCAGAGAAGCAGTCGATGTATTCTACCGCTCCAACTGACTGGGTAAGGCACGTTTGGTTGAAAATGGAAGATCCTTTGGTGAAGGACGGGCTGACGGATATTTGATAGGTCCTAATATCAATTTACGTTTGAATACTCTATTGACAAAATTATTCATTCTTGATAAGTTTTTCCTTCATCTTATTCTTTCCTTTTAACCCAATTCACAGGCCGTCCTTCTCCGACAGTTGTTTATCGTTCAGTGGGAGAAGTTCATATATAACCTTTCCAGAATTAAAGCCTCACCATCTAATACTGTATAGTGTCATACCGGGGGCTCCTTTCTTGGTGGTAAGAGGTCTTGCCTTTCCGCTGGGGATACAATCAACATATTCTTAACCTCACCGACAGGGCAGGTGTCTGTGGCATATCATCTTAATCCAGTAATTTATTAATAGTGGATAGGTACAGCGTCTTTATGTTATGGTTCACGAGTTGATCATTTATCTTGAGTTAGATCTTTGGACACTCCTCCTGCAGAAGATACCGTCAGGATATTCTAAGCCCCAGAGTTATTAGCCAACGAGTTTATACATTTTTGTAGACATCCTTTATAGGATAAGCAAAATTACCATATAGACACCATCGTGGCGTAATGGCTAGCGAGCTGGACTGTGAAATCGTAGTTAGCACGTTCGAATTACAATTACATTTTATTTTTTACGAATACCCAAAGGATGTTTATGAACTTCCTTATCCTCACAGGTATGGGTTAGATCGTACCACTGCTATTCTTCTACAAGGATGGCTTCGGCATTAAATAACCCATGCAGGTTGATATGCCATTAAACAAAGAAACCTAACCAATCTAAAGTGTGTATTCATATTAGAGGCACATCCTGTATATAATAAGTAATAAATGTATTATTTGCCCAACAACTCTGCAAAAAAGTAGAAGAGAGAGAGAGAGAGAGAGAGATAGAGAGAGAGAGAGAGAGAGAGAGAGTATGAAAGAGAAAAATAGATAGATTGACTGTGAGAGAGAAAAAATTAAGATAGATAGATAGATAAAGAAGGTGATAGAGAAATAAAGACAGAGAGCGAGAGAAAGAAAGATATATATATATATATATATATAGAGAGAGAGAGAGAGAGAGAGAAAGAGAGAGAGAATGGGATAGATAGAGAGATAGACAGATAGAAAAAGTAAGAGAGATAGAGAGAGAATGTAAGAGAGAAATAAAAAAATAGATAGAGAGAGAGAGAGTGTGTGTGTGTGTGAGAGAGAGAGAGAGAAAAGAAAGTAAGGGAGAGAGACTAATAGATCGATAGAGAGATAGATAGACAGAGAATGTGAGAGAGTAATGAAACGAGAGAGATAAAGATAGATAGATAGAGAGAGAGAGAGAGAGAGAGAAAGAAAGAAAGAAAGAAAGCTTGAGAGAGAGAGAGAGATAGAGAAAGAGAGAGAGAAAGAGACAGAGTATGGAAGAGAGAAATAAATAGAGACAAAGATATTAAGAGAGAGAAAGAAAGCAAGGGCGATAGATAGATAGATAGATAAAGAGAGAGAGAGAGAGAGAGAGAGAGCGAGAGACGGGGAAAAAGTAAGTAAGGGAGATATAGAGATTAATTGATAGACAGAGAGAAAGAGGTAGAGAAAGAGGGTAGAGCAAGAGAAAGAGAGATGATTTGACCCAAGGTCAACTTTTCAAGCGTTGTTCATCGTATTTTAATTCTGAGTTTTCCTTCTCCAAGATCAGTTGCCATACCAAAAGATAAAAGATCCCAGTCTGCGATACCATTTAACCATAGGTGGAGGTAGAATGATTGGATGCAATCCTTTCCGAAGAGTATCAAAGTATAATAAGCAAATATATTACAATATTCATAAAAATATGACAAGAAAAAGACATTGATTTGAGAGAGAAAAAAAATGAGAAGAATAAAGGGAGATAACCGTTGTGTTTTAATTTGTCCTCGAATCTAGAACACAGATTTGGTCGATGACTTAGTTGTTTAGTAGAAATGATTCGACATGGGTGGGTGTTCAGGGATCCATTCTGGGAGTAAATAGGTGTATGCATTCTAGGTTTTCTGAAAAGTACTTTTATTTATTTGCTTTTTTTTTATTTACTTTTTTTACGTAAGCGGCAATGGAGGGAAAGTGTGGAGCCCCGTGGCCATCGGAATGATGTGGAATGCCTACAAGGGATTGGAGATTGTGGAAGAATGTCAGAAAATGTCAAAGATCCAATTTGATCTTGCACTCACTGTGACGCCCTGTGCGTTTTGGGTGTGGTGCACCAGTTGGCGGCAAAACGGGGTCTTTTGCGAGAGAAGATGTGGGTCGGGGAAGTGGCGGTGGAACGGCACTTCACCCGCCTGCTTGCCTCTTGTGCGCCCCAGGGGTATCGAACACAGGGTTGGTAGAAGAGAACGTGAGGGTGGGGATATGCTGAGAAAGAAAGAGGGAGAAAGAGATAGATAGATAGATAGATAGATAGATAAAGAGAGAGAGAAACAGACAGAGACAGATACAGAGAGGAAGTAAGAGTGATAGCTATATTGAGAGATATGGAGAAAGAGAGAGAGAGAGAGAGAGGGAGAAATAGAGCAAGAGAGAGAGAGAGAGAACGAGAGAAGGTAAGTAATAGATAGATAAATAGAGAGATTGTGAGAGATAGATAACGATTGAAAGAGAGAGAGAGAGAGAGAGAGAGAGAGAGAGAGAGAGAATGAACGGGAAAAAAGAAAATAAGATGAATAGATACATTGAGAGAGAGAGAGAGAAAGAGAGAGAGAGAGAGGAGAGAAAAGGAAAGAAAAAAAAAAGGAAAAAATAAGCAACAAAAAGAAAACTGACTTACTCTCACTCCTCTGTGTGTGTGTGTGTGTGTGTGTGTATGTGTGTGTGTGTGTAAGGGCGCAGAAAAATAATATACGCAGAAAGGAGGGGAGAGAAACAGGAGATATGCAGAGAAAGAGGAGAAAACAGAGATGACAGAAAAGTTATTACATTGACATATCACACAACCACACACACAGATACACTATATATATATATATATATATATATATATATATACAAAGAGAATTTACTAAATTTTGTTGGTTGTATAAAGTAAATAAAGTTGGCGACCTTAGTCAAGAGTGACCCGAAGACTCCCTTTTCAAGAGCTACTAGGTGTCCAGGGTGGGGCGTTACTCTTTTCCCTAGATTGCTTTACTTTACCCTTGATCCTTACCTTATAATGCTAAGTGTTAAGCAAGGCGGAATCAAGTACCATTTTTGAGTCTTTGCTATGACTCTACCTGGGATTAAACCCTGGTCTCCTGGACCATGGATGAACACTCTACTCGTTAGACCAATCGCGACCCATATTTCTTACATTAACTGCTGTTTCGATATGGTCTCTCATCTAAGTACTGAGAAAATTTATCGTTGCTTAACTTTGCTGATCTCGGTGTTTTTGCTTCCAACTTGAATTCACCGTACGTTGCACATACCGAGGAAAAATAAAATAGAAAGTTGAAATACATATGCAAATATATATATATATGTATATATATATAACCTGGATGAGGCTGTTAGTATTTCACTTTACACTACTGGTACTCTTGGAAAAGGCATGAATCCATCTCTCCCCTCCAGGTTATGGGTAAATAGTAGGGCAGACTGGGCTCTTTAGGTTTGGACAAGCAAATGGACAAACAACCAGCAAAAATTTACTTTCATCAGGTCTGTTTGGAGTCTAGATACTGTTTAGATGACCTGCCAAAAGCGATTGCTGATAGGGACTGTGTGTGTGTGTGTGTGTGTGTGTGTGTGTGAGAGAGAGAGAGAGAGAGAGAGAGAGAGAGTTATAAGAACCCATTCTATTAGCACGACTGGAAGATGATATGATATATATGTTCACTCACTCATTATCCCTATCTATCAATCTAAGAGAGAGAGAGAGAGAGAGAGAGAGAGGGAGAGAGAGTTATAAGAACCCATTCTATTAGCACGACTGGAAGATGATATGATATATATGTTCACTCACTCTTTATCCCTATCTATCAATCTAATAGAGAGAGAGAGAGAGAGAGAGAGAGAGAGAGAGAGAGAGAGAGGTTACGGAACTTTGCTTCGTGTGGTATCGAGCGTTCGGACTGTGTACTTGTTCTTCTGTAGTCACCCTTCTAAGAACTGACCAGTCTTCTCTTCCCGTGACCCAAAGTATCCTGAGCTCCTCCTGTGGGGTCTTGCGGTTGAAAAATACCCATAATAATATGAAAAGTTGTAATCTCTTATTTAACAATCTAATGGGTATTTACTGGGCGAAATTCCAACCGCCTTGTTATTAATCATTTACGAATATCAGTTTAGTTATGTCAAAAGGACAGAGGTATGGGGCAGACTGTCGAGGTATATGTACTCTTAGTTAGCAGTACAAATATCCGCCGCTCGGGTGTTGAGGGTTAACTGCTGAACTAGAGGGAACCGGCGCTTTGAGCGCAACACTGAATCATTACGCTAAAAACATATTTATAATTGACTGATATGTCTTTTCTAAGCGATTCAGTTAGACCTTTAAATTAAGACGCTTTATATAAACTACGATTTTCTCCCCTCAATGTAAAATCGTTTTCGATGGTAAAATCATTTGTGTTTTGATGACGTCGGCACTCTAATAAAACCTGTCACTCTGTTTTTCCAAATATATATATATATATATTGTGGTTTGGCAGTAGTTTAGATGTACAAAAACTCCGAATTCAAGCCGGCTTTCCTCTGCTTAAAAATTGGCTTTGTGTCACATCGTGTACATGTTGAGGAGTTTGGAGGAATACATACCTCTCACCATATATATATATATATATATATATATAAGAAATGCTGAGCTTTAATCTTTTCTTACGGTTAAAGTTAAATACATATGCATACACAGATTGGTTGGTTGGTTGCTTGCTTGCTTGCTTGTGTTTTTCAACCCTTATATTTATCCGGGCCTCTCATCGGTATTTGTCCTCTATCCTACCAACCGGACGAGTCTGGCACAAGGCCTTTTAAAGATGGGTCCTGATGCAAGGCTGTAGCAAAGACACGCCCAGCGGCTCCAAAAATGTCTCGGATCCCGTCGGCATTCTCTTAAAAAGGGGCGCCTCAGGTGCCAGGTGATAAAACTAACCCATCCAAGGAGGGTTAAAGCCTGGGGAGACGGCCTCCTGAAGTTGGAGGTATGTCCAGAGACGAGACACACCCGACCAGATCCGTGCCGCTCATCAGGCAAAGTCTTTTTTTTATAGAGGGGATTAGGTAATGGGAAGGTCACAAACGAGCCAAGACTTGTGTGCTGCTTGTCATAGATTCTATACTTGACATTAGTTAGGTCTCCCGGCACGAAGCCAACTGAACCTGCTGATCATAGATTCACTTGGTCCGAATGCCATAAGCAATGTAAACTATGCTAGTCATTAGTTAGATCTCCCGGCACGAAGCCAAGTGACCCTGCTGGTCATAGATTCATTTTGCCCGAAGGCCAAGGGCAATGTATACTATGCTAGTCATTTGTTAGGTCTCTCGGTACTAAGCCAAGTGATCCTGCTGGTCATATATTCACTTTGCCCGAAGGCCAAGGGCGATATATACTATGCTAGTCATTAGTTAGGTTACCCGGCACGGAGCCAAGTGATCCTGCTGGTCATAGATTCACTCTGCTTGAAAGCATATCAACTCTTATAGGTTATTTTGTGCCTTATCCTGTTTATATTCATATATGAAATATATTTGATTTGTAAACGAATAGTTTGTAGGTAAGATTTTTAATCAAGCCAATGTCATTTGTTTGGACACATTTAAATGCTTTCAAATACAATTAATGATTGAATATTTCTATTTGACCCAAACGAATACTACATTTCCGTGTCTGATTTGACCTGGAAGTAATGATAATGAAGAAGTTCTCCACATTTCCCAAAGCTCTATGACTGGAGGTTCGGCATCAGTTGCAGTTTGGTGTCATATCCCGGAAACCCATTGAGATGCAGTCGGTCGGTATATGCAACAGCTTCCACCAACTGGACCGTATACACACTGACACACACCGACACACACACACACACACACACACACACACACACACACATATATATATATATATATATATATATAAGAAAAGATTAAAATTCAGTGATACACACACACACACACACACACACACATATATATATATATATGTATATTACTGAATTTAAATCTTTTCTCATGATGAAATGAGATTAGATGAAAGTCTCAGAAAATCATATGCCGGTTTTCGATGCAGGTTTGCATACTTCACTTGAAGAATTAGCTTCACATCATCATTCTTTTCGTTTTTTTCCATCTCTTTTTGAGCCGTAATAATCTGAACGTAGATATCGAGTTTATGCTTGAATATATGAGAATAAAGAAGTTAGAGTGACAAACAGAAGATTTAACAGTGAAGTGTTGGAGAGAGAGAGAGAGAGAGAGAGAGAGAGAGAGAGAGAGGATGGTTAGCAGTCTATAAAAAAGATGGAAGAGAAAAAGGAAAAAGGAAGTTATAATAATTATATAATCATGTGTGTGTATGTGACATATATATATATATATATATATATATATATATATATATATATATATATATATTAGGGTAGTTGATTTTTCACTTTTCTTAAAATATTAAAAAATCTCGCTTACCGAAAGTTGTGTATGGACCTATTAAGAACTCATACAAAAAATTAGATCTAATAGTTCAACGGTTTTTTTTAGTGTTTGGTATCAAAGATCGTAGACAAAAATATACTGAATATTCCTGGTTTTTGCAAGATTTGGCTTGAATATTAGTGTGAAAACCAAATAATGTTAGTATTTAAATCATGGAATGTCCTTTTATTTTATAAAAATGATATTAATTAAAGAAATTATGACTAATCTTCAATTTGAAACTCTATCCCCCTCATTTACAATATCTGCTTCTATAAACTGCTTTTTAACGTTATCAATTAACAATAACGGAATATATGTGCTATAACCAAACGGGGGACATCTCCACTCTAGAAGGAACCCCTCTTAAACTAGTAGACAAATTCACGTACCTAGGAAGCAGCGTCGAATCAACCGAAAAGGACATCGAAACGAGGTTAACGAAAGCATGGACAGCTATCAATAGGCTATCGACTATATGGAAATCAGACCTAACAGATAAAATGAAACGCAGTTTCTTCCAGGCAGCGGTCACATCGATACTGCTATATGGATGCACTACATGGACGCTAACAAAACGGCTGGAGAAGAAACTAGATGGCAATTACACAAGAATGCTGCGTGCAATCCTGAACAAGTCCTGGCAGCAACACCCCACAAGACACCAACTGTACGGCCACCTGCCCCCTATCACGAAAACTATTCAAGTTAGGCGAACCAGACATGCAGGACATTGCTGGAGAAGCAGAAATGAACTCATAAGAGATGTACTCTTATGGATCCCCACACATGGCCGCGCAAAAGCAGGACGACCAGCACGAACGTACATTCAGCAGCTATGTGAGGATACAGGTTGTTGTCCTGAAGACCTGCCTGGGGTGATGAACGATAGGGAGGAGTGGCGATAGGGAGGAGTGCTGCCAGCACGATATGATGATGATGATGATGATAACAAACAAAAAAATAAAGAAAAACAAACCCTATTTTAATAGAGCTTAATATATTGAGTCAAATTGCTCCCTATAAGAGCCCTTTGACATAAATACCGTTCTCAATTTCTGACACAAAACTTTGGCGGTTATGTGTTGATGTCTTGCTTCAAAACCATATACAGTTTGTGAAGCTTGTTGTTAACTTGACTGCCCATTCCATGGCCTGAGAATGTGAAGGCAAATCTGGCAAGTCAAGCTTGGTTCCATTTAACAATGATTCTCGAAGTTCAAATTCAAAAAATCTTTCATCATTGGTGGTTCAAAAATGCCACATAATGTTAAATCTATTTATTGTGTCCAATGTGTGGCATTAAAATTAATAGTTGGTATTCTTTTTAACCTTTTCCTAGTTGACTCCCCAAGAATATAAAAATTAGTTAATTGAATTATTAAAAAATTCCAATCTTTACTGCTTTAATAATTATGGTGAAATTAGATAAAATCTTTAAAAATGATTCTATAAATTGGAATAATTGAGTCAGTGATTTATGAATAAATATTTACTTACCTCATGGCCAAAATTCTTTTTAAAGCTTCTTCTCTTACTTCAACTTTCTCAGATTTGACCATGGAATATAGAAGGTTTTCTGGTAGTAAACAAAATGTATTACCTTATATATTTCTTAATGCTATCTGTTGGAATTCATGAGGCTGCTCCTTAATCCTGAGGATCATATTAAAAATGTGCAGTTGCTGTTTGTGGAATTTATTATTTCTTTTAATTTCAAACCAACAACTGGCATACACATTTACGATAAAATTTATTAAACTGTGGAGTTTTGTTGTGAGCCTTTGTGGGTATGCACCACGAGTCTATAAACACATGAGCCTGATGACCAGAGTTACCCATCTTGTCTGGTTTAAAGGACCAATTTTCCAGGAGGCATATCTAGAGTCAACCTTACCTCTAGAAATACCTACTGCGTATTCATACAGGAGTCTTTGGTCACAACTGAGATCATGTATTTCATCGATTTTCAAAATTGAATCC
Source organism: Sepioteuthis lessoniana (assembly GCA_963585895.1). NCBI lineage: Eukaryota > Metazoa > Mollusca > Cephalopoda > Myopsida > Loliginidae > Sepioteuthis > Sepioteuthis lessoniana. Next base: position 36,010,590 of record OY757915.1, read on the forward strand.
AATGGACAGCTAATAGTAGAAAATGATATTTGGGGTAAATCATGGCAATTCTTTGAGCATAATTTCAACAGGGGGCCACTTAATGCTGTAGGGCCTTTTGCACAACCATCTCTATTTTTAAAAAGGCTCCGAAATTATTATGGTGCAGTGAAGAACCAATTGTGTGAAATTAAAAAAAATTCTTTTCTAAAATTGCAACCATTCCACCTTCACAACCTGTGTTAGCATTAGTGTTGTCAACAAGGATAGCCTTGATAGTGTTCTCATTGTTGAATTCGTGCAAAACATCCACCACTTGCTCTGCCTGAACAGAACCTGTTGCACCAATGTTAGGAAGAACTCTGTGTGTCAGATATTTACTTTCATATGGTGTCTCCTTTGTAAAAGTTAAATGGCATTCTGGTCCCTTAGTTTTTTTCATAGTTTTCTGTCCATTTTCCTCCACAAATTTCGTTATACAGCAATGTGTCCTTATCATTCTCCCATCAACTGCAATGCATATAAGATTATCCATACTTTGATCATGTGTTTGTTGGGCAGTTATTTTCACTTTAGTCTTTGCCCTATCAAATTTACATTTATCAATAATAATATCGTTTATATTAATTCTGGGTATAAGAAGGCCCATAGCTTTCAAATCCAAGAGCAAGGCATTGGCAAAGCTAGCTTTAAGATTAGAAGATATGTTTTACCTGACTAACTGGGGGACATATCTTGGAAATTTGATAAGGCCC